>JAFBJR010000150.1:10832979-11215123 GCA_016785285.1 Brachirus orientalis
TCTTCAGCTGGCCTCCAAAGCTCTCCTTCTGAAACACGGCTCCTTATCAGCGAGGTTTAGGAAACGATAAGAGCCCAAAAAAACCTCCTTGTCTTTCTCTTCTCACTCCTCTTGCCTCCCTCCTTCCACTGTAAATGAGCCTGATCCCTTTCACATGTGATTCAATTAATTTCTTTTAGATTTAATTACAAGTGAAATAGTTGAAGTTATCCTTCCACCCTCAATAGGGGGTCCACACATCCTAACAAGCTTCCCATGGTGAGTCAGGAGAGTCTTAATTACAGTTTTTACTTTTCCTTTATCCCATTTTTCCCCCTGTCCTCTCTCTTCTTTCTTGTCTCATCAATCTATCCTCCTGCTCCTAAACACTTATGCTCTTTATTTAAGAAACAACTAAGAATGGCAAGCAATTATCTACATCACCGGTTCCTAACTGTTTTGCCTTAATAGCCGAACAAGGCTTATTCATGCTGGTTCGTCACAGGTTGCATTCGTCTATGGCGCTTGTTTGGTTTGAGAGTATAGTAGAGGTGAAACTCCTACTTCTTCCCAATTTAGTTGTTACTCGTTAGTCTACAAGATATTGCAGCTCAATTATTTTAGCATTTGTCTGTTGCTCTGTCATATGTTTTTATTTTTTTCTCTGGGCCTTTGTTAAAACTTGTCGTTTCATAGCTGCCACTTTTAAACTATTGCCCAACCCTAAGAAGTTCTATGCAGACACATTTTCAGCATCAATTTGCCATTCAAATTCTTTTATGCCTTGTTGCATTTCATGCCGCACCTGTTTTGTGTGTGTATTTTTTTTTTTTTTTACCTCTTTAGGACCTTTTTTGGCAAACACTGATCTTGTCAGGGCCAGTACTGTTCCTAATATGGCAGAACCTGATTTCTGAGGAACAGGTTGAGTTTAGGACTAAGATTTGAATTATTAAGGGTTAGGTATTAACTGGTTATGGTTAAGGTTCGGGATAATGCCTTGGGTAGGCTGTCCAAATGACTGAAAATCTTAAAATGGATAAAAAAAAATGTGAGTGTGTGTGTGTGTGTGTTGAAAAACACCTTTTGATAAAATTCACAACGAACAATGGTCTGCTTTCATGAATGTGGCCATTATTCAAGCTGAAGTCTGTATCCAAAACACTAGACATTGGCCTAATCTTTTCTAGATAGCATGGAAAATTATGTAAAAACAGCATGATTCATATACTCATATACTCATATACACTTAAGCCACCATATAAAGGTGGTTTAAGTGCAATAGCTTGTTTTCCTTTCGGCTATCACCTACTTTTGTGAGGCTTTAAGCATTTGCATTCACCATATTTGTTCACCTTTCATTGTATGAGGATTTGTATTTGTATGAGGAAAGACATATATCTCTTCTATGAGCCTGAACAGTGTTGTGTGAAGGTTAAATGTGTTTGTCCTGTAGGCGACATCTTCAACCCACCGCATCCTAGACAACCAAACAGTTGGAGAGCTGAAGCAAGAGATTGCCTCTTTGAAGGGCTTACTACTCAGCAGGTAACACAGTTATACTGTTTGGTCTGTGTATGTACTGAAGGGCCTAGAAATGTTTTGAGTTCTTGATGCTCCTCATTGTTCAACAGAGATAAAGCACTGTCTAAAACTACTTCCCATTTTATATTAGCTTCACTCTTAAGTCACATAATTCATAATTCAACTTAGTTCATATCAGTAACATAATAAACCAAAAATCAAGTTTGTTATAAAAGATGTTGCAGGCAGAAAACAGACAGAAAAGCCAAACAGCCTGTTGTGTAGTTTCTTCTTAATGAGTGCATTAACTGAACATAAAAGTGAACTGAAACTGAAATTTGACATATTTTAGTCAGACATTTGCTAGTTTTTTCTAGTGCTTTCAGTGCTCAGTTGTTGTCATGTGAGTGAAGTCCAGAAGGTTTTACATAAAGGAAGGTAACTCTCGTATATTTGAGGTATGTGGTGTGCTTGAATGCTCTCAAAAAAGCCAGTAAATTAAGCTAAGATTTTTAGTACTGTACACAACCATTGTACAAATGTCTTTGCAGAGTCACTTCTTCAGTGGAGAATTGTTGCAGTTGGCCTGAAAGTTTGTGTTTGTGTATGAATAAATAAAATAAAAGAACACATAATGTCACATTGCTCTTCCAAATTGCACACTTAAAGCATAATCATTAATCTCAAAGATGTTTAATCTCACAGGCACTAGAGGTTATAATACTGATTGCACCATTTCTTTTACTTCACAACTTGCCTTGGCCAATTAGCATACTGCAGGCATCAGCTGGTCTTCTGTGTTTTACTGCTTTTATTGGTTAGCAAGATATCCACACATGCATAATTGTTCCTGTACAACTTCGAGTACAAAATGAGAGACAACGAGACCACAACAAGAGAAATGTTGTATGTTCACCAAAAAAAATCTTCTGTGTCAAGAGCAAACATGAATCCTTTTGTTGATTTTTTTTTTTTTTTTTTCATTCACTTAATACAAAATTGAATGTATTTTGTGTCCCTGTTTTTAAAAAGATCTCACCATGTAGATTTCATCCAGCTTTGTTCCTCAATCTACTCAGGCGCATTTCAGCTCAGTCAGCCCCATTAGCATGCATGACTATGTATCAGTGTCTGTAATGAAGGCTGAAGTAATAGTGTACATCAAAAAACCGACAGGGACAAAAATTGCCTCAGAACTGTCTGGTTGAGCATGTTTTCTTCCCCTCCTACATTCTAATCAGTAATAATCCTGTAATCATTTGCTTTCTTGGCTTCACCTGGATTCACACAATGGTAAAGACATGAATGAGAAAATAAAGTCTCAGTATCACCATCTGTCTCCAAACTCGTTCCCTTCCTGTTCTAATGATCCATATCATCCCCAAAGTTTTTTTTAAATCACCAAGAAGTGCTGATCGCGTTTCTACTCAGGGTTGTCCTTTTCATCTTAAAAGCTGCAGTCAGTGTAATTAAAACAAATCTTAGAGCATCTTAACCAGGTGTGGGGAACATCTGGCTGTTTGGAGGAGGGGGACTTTCTTTGTTGTTGTTATGAGAACTGGAAAGGTTGCATAGTGTGTGTTTGTGCATGTTCAGATGTTATGCATGTTGTTTTGTGGTTGCATTTAGCCAAATTATGACCGTTTTGATCATGGCAGAGCTCAGTGATCACTGTGAGGTTTTTGATGAGGTCATAGTCAGCTCTCATTTCTGGTCTGTTTTTACAGGAGACAATTCCCCTCTACTCCCACTATTCCAAAAATTCCCTCATGGCAAATTCCACTAAAGCCACCTTCAGCACCTAGCTCACCATCCATTAACCACACCAACAGCAGCAGTGACATCTCTCCCGTCAGTAATGAGTCTGCCAGCTCCTCCCCTGTCAAAGATGGACACCACAACTCCCAGGATGCACTGGGAGGACCGGATGGAGCTCATGGTATTAATGGAGATATCAGCACCATCAGCCTTGGCTCAGTGCTGCCCCTGGACTTGAAGGACCAGGTCCGCATGGAGGTGCAGGGGGAGGAGGAGAGGAAGGAGGAGGAGGAGGATGATGTCAGCCATGTCTTGGAGGAGGAGGAGGAGAGCCTAAACATGCAGACAGAGGATCGGCGAGGTGGAGACGGACAGATTAATGAACAGGTGGACAAACTGAGGCGACCCGAGGGTGCCAGCAATGAGAGCGAGGTGGATTAGACAGTAGAAAGCACAAAAACACTCTCCAGGCACCACTTTCTATCTCTGCTGATGGCTTTATTTCAATCTGCTGCTCTCTGCTCACACTCATCATGTTTGTTTAAAAAAAAAAAAAAATTCTGTCTTCACCGTCTGTTTCCACTTGTTTCCATAACATCTTAATCTTGAGCAAAATGAGGAGTAGGCATGAGCGTGATAAGATCCAAAACTGACAAATATTGTCTAGTTGACACATGGCTTACCTCAATTTACTTTTCATCATGCAAACTAAATGACTGCACGCCGAGCTGAGTACCATTTTGTGACTCTACTGAGAAATGATGGGAAATAGTCAAATCAGGAGTTAAAGAAGCTGTATGCAGAACTAATCATGTGACTTACTGCTTTCAATTTTCATGATTTGATCAGATAATACACAGCTTTGCATTGGTGATCTTGTAATTGCTCTGAAGCTCATACACAGACCGAAGAGGCAATGCTGCAGAGAATATCTCTGCTGTATGGTGCAGCTGTGGGTCAGGAGTCGTATGTTGGTACTGCAGTCAAAGTTACTATGAGCTTCCAGAGAAGCATTAACACAGTTTGTCTGCCTGATGATGGCAATAGGGGAGGACAAGTTCTTCCAGGGCCACAGCTTTTAGCCTCTTTTATGTGTCCTTTCGCATTGGTGTCAGTCTGTCAATAATTCACAAGGCCAGCAGGGTGGCATTTGGGTGAAATAAAAGCCCTGAAATTTGAGATTAGAATGTGATGACGGGCTTTGTTCCATGCCGGTGTCAGAGTGTTCATAGGAGGGGAAGATAAATGTTTTTTCCCCCGCTTTCCTTTTTCACTGAGGGCTGAATTGCACATCTCTGTGCGTGTGCTTGTGTGCAGCAGGCTAGAGGACCCAGGCTGTCTGCTGAGCTGTATCTGTGTCTCCAGCAGGGCACCTGATTTGGTTTGTGAAGTATGTTAATAATCAAATGATCAACAAATAACAAATGTATTAGTTCATGCAGCTTGAAATGTCAAGGAGGCTAAAAGAGGAAATCTAATACAGAAAGCCCAGTTGCATTGTATTATTTTCTGTGACAAACCCTCCAGTCCAAATTATGTAGGGCCTCCTACAGTGAATAATCTTTACAGAAAACCACCACCAATATTTTGTAATTAAGCTGCAATAAGACAACAAGGGCTGCCTCAGATAGAAGTTGTAGAACTCTCTTTTTTTTCTCCTTGGTGTGGAGGTGGATGGGGAAGTTAGAAAAAAATTGCCCCATGATTGAAAAGGAAAGCAATGAATGAATACTTGACTTATTGAATTACTCACTGTCTCCAGCTAACAAGAAGAGTCCAAGAGTGAGAAGGAGGGATATCGGCTTTCGTGCCATTTCCACCTCCAACACATGGCTGCCATAGGAACACAGAAAAGGTAGATAGACTCTGAACATTTCTGTGTGACTCCCAGTTCTTGTCTACACGTGACATTTTAGTTATGTTACTTTTTGTTCATGTTAAATGATGAGATATCAACATTGCAGTATGCTGTAAATTATATTTTTCATTTAGTGGAAATGAATTTGAGTGGTTAAATAAGTGTGGTCTAAAGATGTGGTGTAATTTATGCTTCTGTGATTTTAGTCCTCTCTAAGCTTTTGACCAGTGGTTTAGTGTTATGCACAACTGTTATACATTTGAGTTCTATTTATTCTACATTAGATGAAAACAACATAAATGCATCTGACAGATCTATTACTGTAATTTTATCTTTTATTTTGTACATTTCCGGCATTCAGTTGCATCTTTTTCTTTGAACCTCATAAGTATATTTTGAAACAGAACAGAAGTACGTACATAAACACTGTTAATTGTAAATCCAACTTGATTAACATATACTTACTTTGTTCATCCTTTCAATTAAAATTAAAGAAAATGAAAAAATTAAAAAGAATAACTTCAATCACATTAACGTTGTAAGTTGAAGGCAGTTTTGTCAATTTTGCCGTTAGGCTTTAAATTTCTCTGAGATGTTTGCATAAATCTAGTTTTGTCTGTGAAAGGATGAGGGAAGATTTCAGCAATGCTTGTCAAGCAATAAAAATAACTTTTTTCTGTTTGGTTAAAATGTTTGCTAATAATAAACTTAGGCCATGCAATACTTTCTGTTCTATAAGATTTTTTCTATAAGAGAACTTTTTGTCATATTTGTTTATCAAATCTTTTAAATAATTGCAGTATTGTACATGTTTACCGTTTGGAAAAGGAAAAAAAAAATCAGAATATTAAGTGATTCACATTCAGACACCTGTGAATTCAGAAGCCATTTAAGGTCAAAGTTTCACATTAATCTCTCTGGGTTCTGAGCTGTCACTTTGTGTTCAGCTGTTATGTGTCTTTAAGACCAGATACACTACAGTTCCTGTATGTATAATCATGAACCACCCAGTAGTGAATTTTCAGAAAGCATGACAAGGCAGGGACTTTTGCCCTTTTTCAGCGTACACTCTGGAAATGAGTAAGTGACACAGTTATACATTAAACGTGAACGTTTGTTTATTTCTGTAGGTTGGTTTCCAGTGTCTCTCTTTTGTTTTCTGTTGTGGGAGTGCTGCCTTCTTGAGTAGGATTCCGGGTTCCATTTTGAATGCATTAAAGATCGCACAAATTTATTTATGTTTTGTAGATTTTAATTGGCTTATTTTAACAAGTTTTGATTAATCTTATAGCACACAATACAGAGGTGAGGCAGGGAATAAGGAGTGGTATTTTTAGATTAGCAGATATAGAAGAAAAGAAACAATTGTTCACACTAATCTGTTGTTAGAGTATGCCTTCTAGGTCATGCACATCCTTTAGTAACTGAAAATTACCTCATGTACTAGCAGCACTAAGTCCATCGATGTTGAAAATGTTTAGATTATTGTGTTTTGATTTGTGATTTTTTTCCTTTGCTATTCTGTGATCATAACCACTATGAGGTGCAAAAATATCAGTGTTAATGTAAAAACATATATCCTATTTACAGTGTTAATTTCAGTGCATTTCACAGTCAACCTCTCATTTCCAGCTACATGTAGTTCTACTGTTAACATGCTCAGTGTGCTTATGAACAATCTGTTACAAGTAGCCAATCGGTGAGCTGTATGAATGCTAGATTTGTGCAAAATATCTATTGCCAGAGTAGTAACATGTGTTAATCTATATTTTTCAAAAGGTCCTGCACCAATTTAGCATTTCTTTTTTATAATTTATAGACTCATGATGGACAGCTGATGCAGTAAAATTACAGACGTTGGTACTTTTTGTTCCACACATTCTTCCTCCCAACCTGTATTCATTGCCCACGATGCAGCTCAACTCACTACTGTTTGGTCACAGATTCAAAAGTATTAAGCAAGTAGCAGTGAATTTAGCATTAGGCTGTCACCCTCTTATAAGATTTTAGGTAGCTACCACTTGAGTCATAAAAGGTACAAATTCTTTTCCACAATTATGCCCACAACTATGGGCTAAACCTGAAACTCAAATGAAAAATTCTCTTTTTTGGCAAGTTTATTGATCTGTTTGTTGAGAAACTATCATCAGAATGTGGGCCCCAGTCATTTATTGTAATTTCTCACAAATATTGAGTTGCTGATGATTCCATGAGTCCTCCAGCTTTGATGGAACAGCTCAGATTAACAGTTTTCTGTGCTCTTTACAATAACACTATCCTACTTTTTCTTGAAGACCTTGTCTTTAAAAAACTATTGAAAAAGCTAGTTCTTCCTTACACACGGCGTTATGAATATTAACATGCATTATGAGTTGTACAGATTTAATTTATAAGGCCTAAATGATCAATAGTGTTTCACATATTGATGAGGTGTATAAACTTCTCCGAGGTTCAATACCACATCCCTTTGTAATCCATTAACCTCTCCCTGGAGTTCAGGCCAACCTTAGATTTATAGAGACCTAGTGTAATAAATCCTCTTGTACATCATTTAGTGTCTTTGGGGATTTGCTGTTCATTCCTGTTCAGAAAGCTGTATCCATCCTACCCTCATATTTTTAATCTACATTCTAAGATTCTTAACAACCTCCTCTGCAGTTTGTATACTTTTTCAGCAACCCAGCAGCCTATATTAATACAATTCCTGGGTAGAGCTGGCCAGTTAGTGAGTAACAGGCGCTTCTCAATGTGGTAATGTAGTGAGGGATTGTTTGTCCAAAGCAACACCTTGGTTTTGACACCATTTGGCTCCCCGGTTGGGAGCCTTAACCTCATCAATCTTGCTGCTAAACAGAGAGCACTCAATAGGATAGTGTATCGACGTGCTCTGAGCTCCATTGTTCACTGGAACTCAGCACTCAGCAGGTTAGAGGCCCGAGTGTCTCCTTGAATCATTGCAAGTGTTGTTAGCGTGCAGCATCTAGTCAGAGGGCTAACTTGGTTCTGTCTGCAACATACACACATCATTAAAACACCTTTTTGTTTTGCACAATCATTTGCAGTGTCCAGGCAACACGGGTCCAGTTGCTCTACCCAACATGGCTTCCAGACAGCTCCAAGGGGAAGTGCTGTGAAAAACATTTGCATAGGAAAATTTAATGGAGAATGCAGGAAGAGGAGCACTGAGGATGAAATACTTCTCCTTCCTCTTCCCTGTCAGATGAGATACATGTTGCAAGCATCTGTTGTAATAACATGATGTGCGAGAAGGCCCGTGGAACATCACTTTTTACTCCCCATTTATCACCTTTTGCATTTCAACATTTTCCCATTAAAACCTTGCAATTTAGTTTTATCTCCTTTTTTCTGTGTGCAGTCTTTAGCAAGGCAAGCAGTGTAGCTCAGGAATCAATTTCTGCGTCTCGATTCAAGTGTGGGTTCGTCGTCAAAATGCGTCACTGCACCACTCCGCAGGCTCTCCCAGTTGCCACATGAATTGTTGGCTCCTTCTCAGGCAGCCGAGCTTTGCCCATTTTTAAAGGATACATTTGTGTATCCTTCACACGAGAACACATTCGGTGGATCCTGGATATCTGTAAATCAAATGCAAGAAAGAATAAATAAATAAAAATAACTCCAAAACAATACTCGCTCATCTTTATATTCCACATGAGGGTCGCGGGGGGTCAGCTCTATGTCCTAGCTGACATAGAGCGAGAGGTGGGGAACACCCTGGACAGGTTGCCAGTCCATCGCAGGGCCACACATAGAGACAATAAACCATCCACTCTCACATTCACACCTATGGAGTGTCCAATTGGTCTAATCTCCGAATTTGCAATTTTTTGGATTGTGGGAGGAAGCAGGAGAACCCAGGAAAACCCATGCACACACAGGGAGATCATGCAAACTCCAGTTGCCAGGGTGAGGCTGTCTATTTACACAGGCATGACTTCTGCTTCCTCTGGAGTGTGCCGCCATGGGAGAAGAGGACTTTGTCAGCTGCACACTTGGGAGGATTCAGACCCTGGAATGCAACACAGCTAGTATGTCCATCACCCAGTTTTCACCGGTTTTAGTCCAGGCCAGCATAAAAGTCACGGAGGTAGCAGCCTATTCAGCCAATGGGTTTTAGTCATGTAGTCATATTAGGGAATCTTTCCTTTTTTGCCCATATCTGATAATACATTTTAGAGCCAAAAGTGACTGATGCCAATATTGTGCCAATAATATTGTAGCTTGTTATTGACTTTTACACAGACATTCATGTTCCCCAGAGGATGAATCCTAATAACTTTGGTTTTATTTATTATTTCCAGGTGATTAATGTTTTATAATGTTATGACTTTTTCCTTTATACTAGGAGACAATTGTGGCTTTCAGTGAAATAACAGTACAAACAAGTTGCTGTTCAAAAAACATTCAGGGTACACTGATTTAAGAGAGATCATAGGAATAGCCGCCATCAATTTGTAACCAAAGGCCAGATGCAAAAAGTAAGGATATCCTCGTCACTCATCCATTCATCAGATAGGTGGTGCTAATCGGTGTATGTTAGCATGCTAAACTAAGATGGCAAAAAAAAAAAAAAACATAAATATTATGCCTGGAAGCATTCCATTTGACTATGTGACTGTGACTATGTTAGCATGTTGACAGGAGCATTTCCTACAAAGTGATGCCACACCAAAAGCTTCCAATATTGCTTTGGACCCTTGGTCCTGCTGAAAATATTAGTCAGTTGAGATTCATCACTGGCTCATAATTCAGTGCCCTATGCTTTCGTTTCCCTGAGTGACGCCCTTGCCCAGGAGTGTTTGCAGCAATGGAAGTAACCAAGCATGGGTCACCTCCAAAGGCTCTCCATGCCCGTCTCTCTAAAAGCAGCTCCCCGGCTCTGAGTGGCTGCTGAACCCTGGCTCCTTCCTGGTGAAAATGAGAGCGTTTGACAGGCCAAGGTCACCATGGGGGTTTTGCCTGTATAAGGCTTCAATCGCAGGGCCCTGCGAACACTGCAAAGTCATAAAGCACTTTGTCATCGCTGGCTATATAAACTCTCAACAATCAAGTGGGATCACATTCCCTCCCTTCCACTCTGTGTGGCCTGTGTCACTTGATTTTCTCCTGGCGCTGTTTCAAATCCAAATGGAGTATGTGAATACTGGAGGGCTGTGCTGTGGAAGACTGCAGGGCCTGAAGCAAAGCTTTACTAACCTGTATTGGCAGGTAAAGCGCAAGTGAGGAGCAGGAAGGAAAAACAATGGAGGGCTGTAATAAAAAAAAAAATAAATATCCGGCAGGTGGTGTCTGGCTGACGGTGTTTATGAACAGTTCAATAATGAGCCATGAGGAGAATAGTGGCCACGAGAACATGTAGGACAACAAGAGTTAGAAAGGAAAAAAAAAAGGGATGTACTTGCCTTTCACTGGTGGAGAGCAAATATGGTATTGTGAGGAGATTGGATTATCCAAAGAAGGTCTGTCAGCCAGCTGAGGGACCACAGCTTCAGGCGGCGCAGGGGCAACAGGTGCGGCACTGGCCAGCGTTTGTGCAAATTAGACTCATCACAGGGCCTAACTGTGGAGCACCTGAAGCACGCTAGCAGCCAGGTGGACAGGGGAGGAGGGAATGGGGAAGGGAGATGAAAATAAAGGCGGTTAGTGAGCCCATCACTTGGCCGCTTTTGCACTCGCCGTTTAACTTCGAAACTGAGACGGAGTCTGACTAATCTCAAATGATCGTAAATGGACTGTCCATATTCTGACGTTTTGTTCGGGTCTGTCATATTCGTTGTCACGGTTTCACCTTTTTTACTGCTAACTTTTTTCTAGTAAGCATCGCAGCTGAAAATCGATAGGGTTTCCGTAACTGAAAACAAAGCGGTGGGGACAAAAAAGAAATATGTCAATGTATTTGTCGCCACTGCCACAATTTCAACACTGATCATCACATGGTGGCTTTGCCTAATGGTTAAAATTTCAGTAGAGCTTTAATTCACTCGAGCTTATCTGTACTCGTAGACTCCTTAAGCACACAATTTTGTTCTTTCCATTAGACAAGATGTTTGTCTGTATTTGAACACAGGGTGTTAGAAGCCTGATCTAATTACATGTTGTCACAGGAGACACCAGGACGCATTTTAATGCCAGGTGTGAGAAAACATACATATTGCTGTCCACATGCGATCGGATCGGATCCCCGAGTACCAAGTCTGAATGGGGCCTTCCTTAGAGCCAAATATTAAATCTGTGATGTTTTTTTGCAAGTCAAGTCTACAAACTTTGGAAACTGTTTCTGTGAACTGAGGAAATTTGAACAGCCGGTCTTGAAGGACAGTCGCACTGGTGACAGTTCAGTCAAATGAAAAAGGTGACAGTAAGAATAGTGACATTTTTGATCTCACTAGAACTTTATTTTTTGAGTCTGTGCCAAAAATACATTTATTCAATGTGCAAATGTTGTCTTTTAATCAGTTGTAGTTGTTAAATCACTTAAAAAAAAAAAAAGAAAGTCTATTATGGTCAGTGTTTCTACAGGTCAAAACTTTTGATTACAATAAAGCCCCATGTGATAAGTGACTGGTAAAGCAGGATTGTTTAATAAAAAACAAATCATGAGGAAGGCTGTACATTCAGTGACCTTGTCCTCCAAAATTGGCATGGATTGTCACAGCGAAACACAATCCACATTTTCAAGCCTGTAGTGAGGAGTTGAGTGAGTGAAAAAAAGTAATCCCAAAATCCCTCAGTGGACACCCAATGTCTTGTTTTGGAGGGTCTGTGGGACTCGCAGAATTCTTTGGGTAACAGAAACCCATACTGGATGATGGACATTTTCTATTATTAGCATCAGCAGAATCTTCCCAACCTTTGCATCTTCCATGCTACAAATATCACATTGCTGATGTATTCCATATTAAATTACTGAGTTTTAACTGAGCAGGGCTGTGCAGTGTCTGTTATCAACAACCATAATGTGGAAGATTAGCACACACATGATGCCCACCTGTTGTCCAGCTCTGTTTTATGAAGGTCACAGCTGTGATACTGAAACCGGTCTTTTTAAAGGCTTGCATGACGTTTATGAGCTGCTGCTTATATTCGAGGGTCATTCAACAGAAATAAAGCTGATTGTTAACACTTTCTAAAAGTACTGCAACAGTGTAACCAAACAACAGCAAAACCCCGAACTTTATTCCACTAAGTACTGTGATATTTGCTGTCTGGCAAATGCCACATTTGTCACATTTCTGTTTAACTCATGCTATTTCAAGTTTACCCTCACTCCCTCCCAGTCAGTCTTACCTTCATGGGAACATGGGAGCTGTGACATTATTGCTTTTTTTCCTAAATAACCGCAGTCTTGCAGGTTTGGCAATCATTTACTATATGCAGTTATTTTGTCGCTTTGTTCCAAAGTGTACATTTGTGTCTCTAAAAATGCTTTATTTTGTGCAGGGAAAGTATTGTTTGAAAGCACATTTCAAGTATTTCTTCAGTTAATGACTTATTACTCATTGATAGTCTGTTTGTTTCATTTATTTCTAAGCGTATATATACTGAGCTTAACAGTCGAGGACAATGACTTTTAAGATCATAGCTTTAATATGATATTTTGATTGCTACAAAAAACAGTTTTTTGTTGCATCTCGGCTTCTTCAGCTCGTCCTCTCAGAGCTGTTCCAGTAATTCCTCTTCTCCTTCCACATCAGTGACCAAACTTCTTTTGTTTTTAAATACGTCCTGCGATTATTTCCTTTTTAAAAGTGACCACTGTGTTTTCTTTTTATTGTAAAAGAAAATCTCACAGTATGTTCACATGCGTGGCGTATTAATACGCCTGGGAGTGAGGTCAGCATTTCCACCCTCAGACGAAGACTAACTTGCCTTTACGAACAAGCATATAAACCACTTTGAGCCCATTCAGAAGAAAATAATATTTTCCCCCTCACAGAAAATACGCTTGTGAGGCTTTCCCTGCATTAACATAAGAATGAGTCACACAGCGCTGGTTTTACAGCTCTGTCAAACGCTGTCCGCTCTATGTTCCAGTCATCATTGCTGTGCAGAAACACCGTGTTGAACCATTCCAACTCATTGTCAGCCAATATGGCAGGCTTTTTCCCTGAAAGAAAATGATCCCATTCCCCACGGACTTGAGTCAAATCAAGCAAATTTACAGCTTAGCACTTAAGAACTTCTCTCTTTGCCAAGAAAGCAGCAGCAGCAGCGGCAGCAGCAGCGGCAGCAGCAGCGGCAGCAGCAGCAGCAGCGGCGGCGGCAGCAGCGGCGGCAGGCCTCACATGCCACTTAACAGTGCTGCACTGTGGCAATTGAAGTGGAATAAGAATAACTCTGGCTTCTGTGAGTGCTGGACCATTTGATTTTTTTTTTTTTTTTGCTCCAAGCTTCTTCTTTTTGGATAAAAAAAAAAAACTACTGCTCAACTCTGGTCCAGTTCTGAAGCAAACTGTTAACAGGGTAATGGCCATGTGGCCACGGGCCAGACTGGATCAGGCGTTTTGCAAACTTGTTTCTGGTCACTGTCTGCTACTAGTTGTTTGTTCTGTTGGCAAATTTGTGTTTAGCTCTGGCGATGACTAATCCTTGGCAGTGGGCAAACTTGAGGCAAAGTAAAACAAATAGAACACAATGTTTGGTATTTCTCAGTAAACATTTATGTAACAGGGTAGACAGGAGGCTCATTTTTCACAAGGTGTTTAAAGCGCCTCAACACTAATCTTTCCACTGGATTCTGTTTGTGAGCTGACAACCACGTGTTTACCAAATAACATCGCTTGCATAACATCATACCCTCCTCCTCTTTTGTTTTTTGTTTTTTCCTCCTAATTTTATTTGGGAGAATGTGTTTGAAGCAGATGTTAAAGAAATAAAGCAGTTGCATTTGTTTCCAACTCGACACCATAACAGCATTTTGACCATGACGGCAACATGTTAAAGTGTGACCAAAGAACGCAAGGATTTGTGTTTTTGTTTAGATTTGAACATCCAACAACATTTCAATTGGATTAGAAGTATGTTATGCACAGTGTCATGTACAAGGTATCTCTTCAGGATTATCTTTTTTATTATTATTATTAGGAAACTCAAGAATTATCCATAATCTTCTTAATGTAAATACATAGATTTAGTGTCATTTAAGACAAATGTAGCTTGGACTAACCTACAGCGGATTCATTATGATAAAATCAAAGAAAGGCAGGACACTGAAAAAGAAAAAAATAAACAATATATTTAAAAAAAAATTGTCCCTTTTATTACCACAACTGGCTTATCAGCAGTTTCTTAGGTTGTTTGCTCAACTTTTTCCTCTTTGCGAACTGGCCAGAGTTTAATCCAGTTTTTCAGGTTTTTGAAGTTAATAACCACACCACAGTTGTTTGTGTTCACTTAGTAAATGTTCCAGCAAAACTGTGAGAAGAATGCTTTGTTATCTTTATGTCCCAACAGAAAAAAAACTGTTGAAAGACAAAGATTTCCAGATAGACTGCCCTCTAAAGAATGTTCGCTGTGTTTATGGAAAAAAGGAGGAAAAAAAAAAAAAGTTACCCGACCAGAAAGAAAACACAGGTGTTGCACAATAGAATAATATCTGATTGTAACCAGCTGAGCATATGGAGAAGCAGATCTGTGCTTCATATATAGGATAGGGCTTTTTAAAAGGTAATTATATACTTGTTAGCGCATGAAATCACGTCTGAAGTTGAATCCAGTACATGTTGAACCAGCTGTTGCTATGATGCAAAGCTTAACAGCGACCTAGCTCTCTCAGTGTGGTTGGGTTTACAAGACGGAAAAACTAAAACCGACTGGAACTCTGTCATTTCAGCACATCACCGTAGATCAGCTTCAGTGTCTGCTTTTTGAAACTGTCTTTCGTTTTATCTCAAACTTTCCTCTAGATGGTTTTACTTTGTCATGGAAATCCATGTTGTTTTGGTTGTTGTGCACAAAAAATAAATAAATAAATCAAGGTGTTCACATGCTAAATTTCTTCATGTTGGTTCTTTTTGAAATAGCTACTTTGTTTTATAGACTTCGTAAGTAACAATCTAGGGAATCTTGACTGAATGGCTGTTCATGGAATTGAGATTACCGGTACTGTGTACGTCACACTATGATCCTTAATCGCAGATGCTAAGATTATCACAGGCACACGCTCGCGAAGAACAGAGACGTATCTACACTGAGCCACATAAGGCAAAGCCACATTGTTCCTATGGTCCTGCATCCAATAAGGTCTTGTTAATGGTAAATTGGATGAGTGTGTGTCCAATTCTCCATTTCCTCAGAGGTGTCTAAGCAGCAACAGCTGCTACCAATGGCAAAGCAGCTTTTTTTTTTTTTTTTTTTTTTTTCTTTCTCCCACACAGCCCCCTTTTCTGTCGTGTGACTGTGGCCTTTCCAAAATAACCCATACACATGCAAAAATAGATAAATGAACATCTATTGCAAAGGGCATGGGATTTAAAGTGAGGTCTACTCAGGGCAGACTGCTGAAAGAGACGAGGGAAACACCTCATCCAAAAATGTGAACTATAAATGGGCCAATGAAGCACTTAAATGAGTCATATATACACATGATACATGATATACTGCACACCTGTGAAACCGCATTTCAACAACAAGCTCTCTGATGATAAAGATAAGACACAAAAGCAGATGATTCATTTCATGCAAAGAGCTTTTCTCCATTTTGTGGTCAGCGCCTTATTTTTGTGTTGTAGTCCTGGGCAAATGGGACTGAGTTTTAAAAACTTTCCTTGCCAAGGTAAAAGCCAAAATTACCTAAAATCATTTCGAGGCCCCAGTTTCCATGTTGTCATATTCCTTTGTGTATTTTCAGGGGAGTCAAAATAACAGTGATTTCTCGGGCTAATGTATCTACAGTATGTCAAATTATTTAAAAAAAAAAAAAAAAAGGATTATGTACCATCCAGCGAAATCATACTTTTGTGATACAATGATATGACAAAATCGTTCAAAGATATAGGAAAGATTCATTTTTATGTGAATTTCAAGTGTTCATTATCACATAAGCAAAGTGTATGACTGACTTTTGTGTGTGTGGGGGGGGTGTTTAATTTAATACAGTGACGATAAATCACTTTAATAATGGCCTCTCAGAAAGTAATCAGTTCTTAACATTAGCAACACCCACATTAATGTGAACTGCCACTGAAATTTAAAAAAAAAAAGGTAATTAGAGCAAAAGAAATGTTGTCCACGCGGAAAAGTCATGTGTATAAAAGTTATGTACATAGACGTGTGCGTACAGTACATGTTGTGCACATATTTTGTGTTTTTTGTGCACATAGATGTTTACAGATTCACTTATTTTTTTAATAATTTAATGTTATTCTTCCTTTTGCCTGCTTTCTAGTATATGTTTTACTGGAACTACACCGTAGGGGGTTGAGAGATTTGTAATTTTGAATGACCCGTGTGTCTCGAACATGCGGCTGAATTGACAATAAGGTTGACTTTATGTTGAGACTAACAGCCGTATGTTTACACTGTCATCACAGCAGCAGTGTGAACCAAAACAAAAAGAGAGGGGGGAAAAAAATGCTAAAATTGATTATTCTCACAATATTTTGTAATGGGTGTGTCGTGTGAGAGTCTGCAGAAGAAAGCTGTTCAGTTAATGCCTTAAATAAATTGCTAACAAACACATTTAGTATTATAATCTGTCGCTGGCAGATGCACCTTGGCCACACGCACTGTGTTTACTAGGAAGGGGACGTCATGGGCCGTTTTTATTATGACATGATTTTAGTTGAGACCGCTGCCTTAAAGGGATTCTTTTATCTCCGCATCAGGAGTTGCTCTCTTCCACAGAGTCTTCCATTTGTACCACCTAGTTTCTGCAGAAACCCAGTACGAACTATAACGTTTTAGTGTCAGGTTGCTAAATGCCATTAAATCCAACACAATGGCCATTTAATTAAAACGTAATCTTAAACAATCTATACATACATCACATCCATATAACATACCTTTGTCTCAGGGCACAGGTCACTACACGTGTTCCTTTATGGCAGAAACCACACGCTGTACAGGATCAGTGCAAAACGTTGTGTCCACCAATATGTTTACAATGTAGTGACAATAAAAACCCACATACTGTACAGTAACTACACACATCGCCATCTCTCCTTGCAGCTCATAAAATGGAAGTACAAAACAGTCGACCCAAAAGCTTGGCTTATACAGCTGACATCGCTCACTTGTCATTTCTTCATGTGAAATGTACATTTAAAGGTCCACTGTGTATGAATAAGTGACCTCTAATGCTCAGACTGCAGATTGTAACAAGAAGGAATGCAACAATTTCTTCTCACGTCGCTCATCTTCATTAACAAAGCAAGCTTCCGTTTGAAAAGATGGCGGCCTCTGTAAAGCAAGGCCTTGCCTTAAGTACACATATAAGGTACATACATTAAAAAAGCAATGAAATGAACCTGCCAATAAGCCCTCCTAAATGTTCCACATTGGACTTTACATTTGTAACGTCTGTAGCATAATAATGGTGACTGTCTGAGCGCACACCACCTTGTTTTCCTCACTAAATTATTCCTTTCTGACTGTGTATGAATGACTGAATTAAATATTTTATTGTAGCGACGACTGACTGTGTTTGCACATATTACTATAGTCTCATCTCATATTGATCATAGCTCTCTGGGTTTTGGGGGGGGGTTCCAGCTCGCCCTCTGTGGCTGTTGCCACAGGATTCAGGAAGAGGCATGTTGTTTAGTCCACTTCAAGCAAATCTCTATAAATCCTCCCACCGTGGCTGCCCTCCTCAGACTCCACTGTACAATATCTGTCTTCATCTAAGTGTGCAGAGGCCCAGCCACCTGCTTTTCCTCTGTTCGCCCCCACCTTTCATGCTTCGTGAACTTAATAAAAGCTGCCATTAAGCAGCGCTTCATCTGTTTGGGCCTTAATCTGCCTTATAGGCATCATGTGACCACATATGCAGTGCACACCTGTCGTATTCGTTCCCGGCCCCGCCTGTTGCCTCCCCATGCTGCTCATACGCTCGCCCCAACCTGTTCCTGGCACATCAACCATGCATGTCAGTGATGGCCGACATGCATGCATGCACCTCCACCGCGCGCACACTGTCGGCACTTCTTATATATGTACAGTGGGGCTCCGAGGTGTTGTGTGAGAAGTTCAGAGAGGCGGTGTTCTCTTCTTTGACAGTCAAAAACACAGTGACACTGAAACCAGGCCTAAAGTTGTTCAGTATGTTTTTTTTTATTTCACTGAGTCAAAAGCTCAATCTTTGCATAAGACATGCAGAAACAGAAGAGAAAACATAAATATAGCACAATGAGGATGAACAGTACTGTATCCAAGTGGAAATAAGCAATCAGACTAGAATGAATAATAGTGCTTCGGGCAACAAATTCAAGTAGACTTTAAAAAATTGCTTCATTGTCTTCTTCTTCTTTTCTTGTATAAAATGTCACATGAATCGAGCCAAATTGAATGCTAATGGGAGATGGCTTTTAGTCCAAAAGTGCAATATATTTTACAAAGTCTAAAATGTTGCTATGTGTCTCCACTATACTGCAGTAAGCAGGCGGCTTTCATATTACATTTTTCCAGCAGAGGAAATACATCTCAGTTTATTTCCCCGCCACTTTTTATACCATCCTTTTTACTCTGTTAATTAAAACAGTAAAATGATCTGTCGTTTCAGCAGCAGTCTATGCAGGATTTGGAGGTCATTTCCGTCTGGTTTTCGTGTAATATAATTTTCATGTTTATTCTCTTTTTTTTTTTCCCTGGTAGATTATATACAGGATGCCAGCTGGCTGACAGA
Organism: Brachirus orientalis; assembly: GCA_016785285.1. Taxonomy (NCBI): domain Eukaryota; kingdom Metazoa; phylum Chordata; class Actinopteri; order Pleuronectiformes; family Soleidae; genus Brachirus; species Brachirus orientalis. The sequence continues at coordinate 10,851,960 of JAFBJR010000150.1, forward strand.
TGGTGATGCCTTTACTTGTGATTTTTCTCCATTTTTTTTTTTTATTAAAAAAAAAAAACATCACAAGGAGGAGAAGCAGAAAGGACAGGAACAGCTGCAGACAAGGGGGGACAGGCAGGACCAGCACGCTGGCCACTGGGTGACATCAGGGAGTGAAGAGAGGAGTGTGGAGAACCCAGAACATAGATTATGAAAAATTAGGGGAAAAAAAAGATAAATAATGTGTAAATTAACACTGAAAAGACACTGAGAGCTGTTATGTTCGCAGGAGCAGGCCTCTAGATCTGTCCTCCGCTCTGATCCTGTTCTTGCACCACAAAGTTTAGCATGGACAACAGGCGACTCCAACAACAAATATTGTTGATTCCTCTACCTGCATGGATGCAGATGCATCTTCATTTTCTTTCTTTCTTTTTCTTTTTTTTTTTTTAACTTTTCTTCAAATTCTGAGGCAAAAAAAAATGTGTCCCAGCTTAAATTGTAGCAGAACAAAACAGGGAGAAGATGAACAAGGTCATGAAATATGAATTTAAGCTGTGAGCAGCTGGGACGTAGACACAGGTCTGTGTTGTTACAGTCACAGCCTACTCTCTCACACACACACATACACGCTCACACACACACACACTCTTCAGAAGTGTCACCTACACATAGAAAAAAGGCCGAGATTGCCACTACGACATTAATGCAGAGCTGTTGTCCAGCAAGCATTTTTCCTCTCCACACATGACCTAAAATAACATATCATCCAGTTGAAGCACTATCAAGAACTGCATGTGTATAATTGTATTTATGATAGTTTCTTTATTTTCAGCTTTTTACAAATCCTGCTATTTTACATGTCTTCCCCCCCAAACACACACACACACACACATGGACTAAATTCAAGTGCACATTGTCTCCCAGTCCCTACAGTTATCTCGGCAAATGATGAGAAAACAAAAACAAATGTAGTAGTCCCGGGAGACGGTTCAGTCTGTGGACAAGGCATGCCCACAGCAAAGTAAATATAAACCAAGAGTTTCAATTAATGAGGAAAAAACAAAAACACACACACACACACACAGAAAAAATGACAGTAGTAAATCAAACAGAAACATCAATGAATTCATTCAAATCAGTGTATTTTAGTTTGAGCGTCTGACATAGTTTAGAAAAAGGAAAAAAAAAAAACTATACTGCAAATATAACAGTGCCAATGTTATAGTATCAACAACATTTTTCAAAAATCTGGGGTAATTTTTTTTTTTTTTTTTTTAAAAAGAAAGGGTCACACACACAAGCAAACTATAATGAGGCTATTCAAATTTTTTACTTTTTATTATTCACTTCTCCCTTTTACCGTTTTCCTTTTAAATGAATCTGTTCATCAAAGAGCATTTTGTTCATATATAGTTACTTTATACAGAGGAAAATACTGTACAACCTTTTTTGTCTCAAAACAATATCTGGAGGAATATCATCTACACATTATTATTCCCTAAATTATGATCATTTATTTCCAATGCCAAGGTCAGGAGATAATTCATGATCAATGTGTCCACTCCTCGGTCATACATATGTGCTCAATGCAATGATTTATAATTTAGCGCTACAGTAAAGAGAGCATGAATGTCCTAAGAATTAATTTAAATCACAGTCCATATTAGTGTTTCTTATCAGGACACTTTTTATGGTGTACCCGTTTGCTTCCCCCCCCAAAAAAATTTCCAATCACAGATGCAAAATAAAACCCAGTCTTTAAATAAATCACAGAACAACAGTTCTTTGTCACACTAACATCTATTTGTGCATTAAAGCAAAAGTGAACTAAAACATCTTTAAAGCAAAGTCCCTGTTGAAAGATATATATATATATATATATATATATCTTTTTTTTTTTTTTCAGACGGTAAAAATGAACCTAAAAAGTGCAATAACACCCTAAAAATTTTCTCATTGGAAGGTCACATAAATATTAAATAAAAACCGTTATAACAGGAGCTCAACCACAGCCATAGTGAATAGAAAACAAAATGCCGGTGAGACATTTTCGGTCTGTACATTTTCAACATAAAATACACAACCTGACGCTTCCTCTGTCGCTGCATTGGAGTGACTCATTGTTTCCTCTGGTCAAGCCGAAACAACCCCCGCCCTCCCCTTTCCCCTCCCATCCGACTTGCCAGCCGTTAATCATGACCTCGCCTGCTAACAGATCGATATGCTTCTGACTGACAACACAACAAAACGACACTGTAATGCAAAGATTCAAATGGTAACAAAAATATTATTGTTATTATTATTATTTTTTTTTAAATATGCTCACGAGTTGTCTATCATCACCGGTATCATCATGGTCAGCTAATATAAAAGTGCACTATCCACACAAACTCAATTCCTCCAGGAGGGGGGGGGGGGGGGGGGGAAAAAAAATACAAGGGGGGGTGAAAAAAATTACAGGGGCTGAGCTTGGATTTGGTGCTAGTGGAACATTTCTAGCAGAATGTCAGAGAGAACTGTTGAGACTGGTGACTCGCTGGACGCCCGGCTGCAGCTGAGACTAAGAAAAAAACAAACAGTTACTGGTCAATTCCACATGTCATTGAGAACAAAGAAAATCACCTGAGAGAGATGGGAACAAGCAAAATGTTGCCCCTTTTCTCTCTATCTCTAATAATAATAATAATAATAATAATAACAATGATAATAATATATTAATACAGAAAAAAAAGATCAAATGTTTGAAACAAATCATGTTTCCCCTTAGTGATTCACATCCCTTTTTCTATTTATCCACGGCCCTGTGATTCATGTCACCTGTGCCAGCAATTTTCCTTTTGTATATCATCGTTCACACACACACACACACTTACATTTATAGTTATATAGAGATTTGTTTTTCGTTTTTCTAACATTTTTTTTTTTCCACACACAAAAAGTGAAAAAAATAAGAATAAATTAAAGTCAACCATGCACGCACACAAAAAAGACTGATGTGTAGTAAAATGCTTTACATTGCTGCCCCGTGTGTAAAACAGGGCCTAATTCTGTGTGTCTCCGTTCATATTTTTTAATGCATAATTGAATTAATAATGTTGGTCATCTTGTAAACATCATAATAAATCATTTGGGGCCATCATTTTCTCCACACTGTTGTTTGTTGTCATCTGAAGTCTCTAAACATGATGAATGAGGCCACTTTCCTTTTTGTTTGTTCATAGTACACAGGGTTTTTCTTCCGTTCCTACAGTCACTGTTGGTTTATTTATTTATTTATTTTTTCATGGGTCAGTGTCTTGCTTTTCCAGTTGGGAAGTATCAGTGTGGTTAACGGAAGCATTAAAAGTCACATCATTGTCCTTTTCAACATCATGGTCCGGCATCGAATCATCATTCGAATCGGAGTTGAGATCCTCCTCTGCCTCCTCCTCATCCTCATCCTCCTCTTCATCTTCCTCCTCCTCTGCGTGTGGCTCCTCCTCTGGCGACAAGTCGTCTTCAGCTTCTCCAGATGTTCCTGTTGTGTCATCCTGAGCTGCCGGCAGACCTAGAGGGGGTGTGGAGTTGTGGCCAGATCTCACTGCATCATGATGGATCTTCTTGCTGAGGTCTAGTGAGTCACTGAGACCCAAACCGGCTGCATTCTTCAGGAAGAACAGGGAGCTGCTGGTGTCAGTGCCCAGGTTGAGGGAGCCATCCAGGCTGATGTTGGAGGGTGGGTATGGGTGGTTATAGTCAGATCCCATGTCTCCGATTGGGTAGAGCATGGAGGGAGCATTGCTGTTGATGTTGTGGGACAACCCATGGAGGCCACCAGGTGAGGAAGTAGGAAGAGCCATGGAGACTGGAGGGACCACCGATATATTTGCTCCCAGGTGGTGAGTGCCCTCTTGTTTGGGTGACACAGAAGGTAGTTCCCCCCGCTCCTGCTTTTCATGCTTTCTCTTGTGGGAGTCCATCTGGGACATGCCCACCACCGTGTGCTTACACTCGGGGAAGGTGCAGTGGAAGTGTGAGCACTTGAGCTTATATTTGCAATCGGGAACCTCACAATCAGCGCTGGAGCTGAACTGACAGAAGCCAGCAGCACTAATCACATCTTGCTTGCCGTGGTGCTTGCGGTGGGCCGTCACCTTGGTGCTGTCGGTGCAGCGGAAACCACATCGTAGGCAGTGGAAGTGGGTGCTGTTGCCTGAAAACTGGCAGTCAGGGAAGTTGCAGCTAAGTGAGGATTTGAAGCGCTTAAAGTCGTCCAGGACCAGGTTGTCAACACGGTCGTGGTGCTGTGCATGCTTGTACATGTGGGTACGGCCACAGAACTTGTACCCACAGTTCTCACGTGTGCAGTGGTAGTGGGTCACCTTAAGAGAAAACTGGCAACTTGAGTCCTTGCAGTTCTCATAGAGGTCGTAGCGCCGGAAACCCTCCAGCATCATCCCTTCATCCAGCATCTTGCGTGACGATGCCGTCTTGCGGCGCTTGCCGAATGGTGACATGTCCTCGATGATCCAGAAGCGCTTTTTTGCACCAGTGGCCGTGGGGATGGAGATGGTATTGCCTGGAAGAAAGGTGGAAAGCACATTAAAAAACAATCACTTCACAGAGTAAAACCCACAAACTACAAGCAAATTACATAGCAAGACCCTCATCTAATACATAACCTTACTCAGCCCGAAGTGGTTCATGGCTGAGTAAGCACACATTTTTTATTCCTAATTTCCAGAATGATTAAAGGAGAGGGAAAATGATAGATTGACTTTGGAACATGACACTTTTACAGGGTGTCTCCAGCCTCCAAACAGAGGCGGAGCTGTGGGTCTTAACCGACCCTCTTATCTCCATGTTGTTTTATGAGGGGCACCCACCTTTTGCAACACCCTGCGGTCACTGCTAATGATGTGATCCCTGTTCTGCGAGACAGGAAGCAGTGGGCCTCGATAAAACTTAAAGCGTGATTAAAATGCTGCTGATGCAGCCTTGTTAATGGAATCTAAACAAGGCCCAGGCTTCAGACGATGTGTGCCAAATTTACTGCTCTGTCCCTAAATCCTAGCAATGCAAAAAGCAGACACAATGGTGTAAGTAAAGCAATTTCGCACACTTATTCTGCTACTGTACCAACATGCACCTTTCTTTTTTCTTTTTTTTTGCATAACAATTCTCACTTTTCATGCAACAGAGTCCGTTCTAACTTTTTATTCTTCCTACAACAATTCTGCTGAGATCACACTGGACCCACTGGATCACACAGATAAATGCTACATAGGACTGAATTCAGTGACAGCTGCAGTGTTGGTTTGCGCCGGAGATAAGTACCTGCAGCATCCTGCACTATAGGGACGTCATTTTTAACTGGAGTCGGAGTGGCAATGATGGGGCTGAAAGCTGGTGTGTTGGTTGGCATGACAACACTCCGAGTGGCTCCCAGAGAGGCGCTGAGCAGAGAGTATGACAGACAGGATGGAGAGAGAAGGTATGGGAGCGAGGGGAGAGGAGGTCGGAGGAGAGCAGGAGAGAGGCATGGGGCCTGGGACTGGAGACCAGGCTGAGGAGTGGAGGTAGGAGGAGGTGGTGGTGGTGGTGGAGGAGGAGGAGGGGGGGAAGAAGGAGGTGCATTTTGGGTAGCGCTAGGGTCAGCAGGGGTGGTAGGAGCAGAGGTGGTGGCAGGGCAGCCTTGTCCTGGAGAGACAGGTTGACCAGAGAGAGTGAAGGACAGACAAGAGGGGGGGAAATACACACACACAAATACAAGGGCCAAAATTGCACACGCACACACACACACATTCATCCATATACAAAGAGAGATGGGAGGTAAAAGGGGAAGATAAAAGATAAGAGAATGATACAAAATGAGGCCCATTCCAGACAAGTAACCCAAACACCAGCCAAATTAACAGTGATGAGTGTAGTGGATAAAACTAGAAACACATGGAGGAATGTGAAAATCACAGGCAGGCTCAGATTTAGAAAGAAAAGCAGTAAGTCTGAAGAAAATGAAAGAAAGTTTCTGCTTTCCTTTCCTTTCTCCCACAATTCCACCCTCTTAAAGTGCTGAAGTAGACATAAAGCCACAGGGATGATCTCTGGCCAAAGGAAAATGTAATAAGCTACATAGAGTGCAATAACTCAAACCACTGATGTACAAAATGGATGTTTTATAAGGATGACCACGCAAACTGCAAAAAGATTTTGTCCACAATTCAGAACAATACAGCATTGTCATCAACCTTTTATAAAATGACTGATATTACTAATTGAGGTCAAACTAAATCATAAAAACCTGTCCAGAGAAGGCATGAAATGAAAAGATGCTGCTTTTCTTGGTAAGGTAAATGAGTGAGAACTAAGCAAAGCCCTTTCTATAAATGAGAGATGGGGAAATTTCACTTTTTAGATCACAGGTTTACATCCTGCCACTTAAACACCTGTCAAGTTGGGTTTTTTTTTAACATAGTCTCACCTGCTGGAGAACCATCATTGCCCACTGGTGTGCTTGTACAACTGCGGTCCTGGTTGGAGGACTCAGAGGAGAGGCCCAAGGGGCTGCCTCCTCCTCCCATGTAGTCTATGTAATCATCAGTCTCATCCATGACAGCAGAGGAGAAGTTGGGTGTGAAACCAGGCTGGGTCGCAATGGACCCAGACACCATTCCAGATGCATGCTGCATCTCATCTGTCCTCTGACTAAGCGGCATCACCTGGAAAACAAATAATTGTCATTGTAAAGGCACATTTGAGTACAGATTTGAATATAACATATCATTAATGCAGGTGTTGGCTGTTGGCGTGCAACCAAGCATTTCTTAAAACGTCAAACATATTTTGAAAGAATGAAACTCACTTCTGTCATTATATAAAAACTTCCAAACAGAAAAAGAAGGAAACCAAACTAGAAGATCCACATATTTAAATCTACGTAGGGTACATGCTGTACTGTTCAGTTTTGGTTAGTGTTATATCAAGTACTCCACTGTTAAAAATATCATTAAAAGAATGTCATAAATGCCTGTTGATGACAGGAGCACTTTGAGGAGTGCTGTTTTCCAAGAAACTGAATCATAGAACAAAAGTGCACTCTAAAAAAAACTAGGCCATTTAGACTACGGATGCTACTAATACTAAGAAAATAATTAACAAAACTAAACAAAATGTTTAGTTTTTTATTTAAATTTGCATATTATTGCATATTGTCAGGTGTGCCCTGATCATTATCTTTTTTATTTGTCATAACTGTCTTTTTGATGCACAAATGACAAGCTGAATGTGATTTAAACTTTGGCGAGGAAAAAACTTTATTCTTGTGGGTTTGTTTTTCACATCTTATTTTTTTTTTGTAAGTAGATTTAGAAATAAATAAATAAACTAAAACAAACATACTGGTATGTTTTTGTTAAAAAGATTTGCAATGGTTTATTACAAAAAGAAAATATAGATCACCATACGTAAAATATATAAAACTAGCTCAAATGCAGTCCCTATGTAATCTGTCAGTTAAAGACTGTGTGAGGTACCTGGCTTTGCTGCAATACATATACACTACCAGTCAAAAGTTTTTGACCATTTGCTTTGTTGACAGTGCTGCAAACCCTTGGCCTTCTTGATGTAGTCACCTGAAATGGTTTCTACTTCACAGGTGTGCCTTGTCATGGTTCATTTGTGGAATTTCTTGCCTATTTAACAACTGTTAGAATTCATATTATGGCAAGAACCAATCAGCTAAGTAAAGGGAAACGACAGTCCATCATTACTTTAAGAACTGAAGGTCAGTCAGTCCGGAAAACTGCAAAAACTTTGAACGTGTCCCCAAGTGCAGTTGCAAAAACCATCAAGTGCTACAACGAAACTGGCTCACATGAGGACTGCCCCAGAAAAGGAAGACCAAGAGTCACCTCTGCTGCTGAGGATAAGTTTATCCGAGTCACCAGCCTCAGAAGTTAACAGCACCGCAAGTTAACAGCACCTCAGATTAGAGCCCAGATAAATGCCACGCAGAGTTCTAGTAGCAGACACATCTCTACATCAACTGTTCAGAGGAGTCTGTGGGAATCAGGCCTTTATGGTCAAATAGCTGCTAAGAAACCACTACTGAGGAAAAGCAGCAAGCAGAAGAAATTTGTTTGGGCCAAGAAACACAAGGAATGGACATTAGACCAGTCTGATGAGTCCAAATTTGAGATCTTTGGTTTCACCCGCCCGTGGCTTTGCACGACGCAGAAAATGTGAACGGATGGTCTCTGCCTGCATGGTTCCCACCATAAAGCATGGAGGAGGAGGTGTGATGGTGTGGGGTTGCTTTGCTGGTGACACTGTTGGGGATTTATTCAAAATTGAAGGCCGCTAAACCAACATGGCTACCACAGGTGACTACCTCATGAAGCTCTTTGAGAGAATGCCAAGTGCGGAAAGCCGTAATCAAAGCAAAGGGTGGCTATTTTGAAGAATCTAAAATATAAGACATATTTTGAGTTATTTCACACTTTTTTGTTTACTACATAATTCCATGTGTTCATTCATAGTTTTGATGCCTTCAGTGAGATTCTACAATGTAAATAGTCATGAAAATAAAACATTAAATGAGAAGGTGTGTCCAAACTTTTGACTGGTAGTGTAGTTCTATAAATGTTTCAGCCTGTGTTTTTGATGACTGAGGTGTTCAAGCCATATTTTCAGTTAATTAGCCTTTGCAGAATGGCATGTTCTATATGTCACAGCGATTGTGTTCGTACCTGGGATGGGACTCTGTCAAAGTTCTTCCCCAACATCCGCCTCATGTGTTTGCGCGCATGTGATGTCATCTGGTGCTTAAGCAGGAAGGAGAACTGGCAACCCTCGCGGATGCAATGGAAATGGCTGTTGACTTGGTTGTACTTGCAACCTGCAAGAAGAAAACAGCAACAGTTGTAAAGTCTCCATTTGCAGATTAATCTGTCTTTGGCTGATTGCGAGGCATCTGAGAACAGCTCGGGTGGTAAATGCAATATTATCCGCATGACGGTGTTATGATTAGATCAAACACAGAGTGAAATATTTTTAGGTTTTTTTAATTTCATGATATACTGTAGCACTGACAAAAGAGGGATCGGGTTTCAAAGTGTTTCGGAGTGCACATGTAGGAGGAATATTAGATCACTCTGGTGTCACACTGAGCAAGTCAAGGCTTCTGTTCACTAAACCTGTGGAGCTCTTTTATTACAGTGACATGCTTTATTCAATTAAGAATTTACATAAATAAATTCTCATTTTCTGTGGGCCAATAATGCACACACCCCTGCAAACCAAAGTAAATATACAATTATTACCATATTAAATTCATTTTTCAAAGTATCTCCATTGTCATTTTTCCTTTTGTTCTCCGTTGTACTGCTGTCTGCTTCATATCCTTGTGTCCTTTTCACATGTTTTAACTGGTCCGGCTCTAATTGCTTTATGATTTCAAATTAAATGAATGTTCTGTTTTGTGCCTGTTAATCAAATACCATTATATAAAAGCAGGCAGAAATAATTGAAAGAGTAACATGCTGGGCAGGTGCTAGCATGTCAGTAACCATGGCACCCGGTTTAAGAGCACAACATGTCTGTGTCATCAAACAGTTTTTGCACACACAACATTTTAAACACGCAAAGTTGAGCAAATAACAGTAACCCCCATGACATGAAGGGCCTTTTGTGAGTCAGGAACCTGGTAACATCATCAGCTGTGTTCACTTTAATGTTGCTGCCATGGATACTGGCAACCCATCAATTCTTTATGACTGGAGCGCAAGCGATGGTAATCCTTTCTCTTTTTCCCCAGCCCAAACAATACAGTTGGCAGATCAGGCTGGGGACAAAAAACAGCTGTTTAGGGCCTGTTTTTGTTTGCTTTGTTTCAATGTTCTGAAAAGCTTGTGTAACCGCCTGAAAAAAAACAGATCACTTGTAATTCATTTTGCTGCAGTGGCAGTGGTAGCTGTGAGGCGCAGCTTCACAAAACAAACAGGCTAAAACAGACATGCCGGATAATTAACAAACACAAACCTAATTGCTCATTTCTGACAGGGGCAAAAGTAAGAAGAAAACAACCCGGTTGTGACTGCCTTCTTTGACGTTGTTGCTCATACAGTACAAGCAAGACTACCTTTGGGACTTGACCTGCCATTGTGGAACTGCAGCAGCGGGGACCTGTTTTAAACTGTTGTTTGCAAACACTATCTCTCTCCCTTTGCAAACACACTCAGCAAGAATCAACCTATGTACCTCTCTCTCATTTTAAAGATTTTAACCTCTATCCTAAATTTGTCAGGTAACACAAAGATCTTATCTTACCCAGTCTCCCACACTCCTCTCTCTTGGTAAAATATTTGAAACCGTTGGCAGCGCGGCGCTCGGCCTTCTCGTGCTTCTTGATGTGCCATGGCAGCTTAGTGGTGATGTTGGTGACAAAGAAGCAGCCAGGCCGCAGACAGTGATAATGGCCCCTCATTCTGAACTCGCAGTGCTGCAACGGAGACACACAATTTACAATTCTATGAGTCAAAGGAGATGATAAATATTATTTGAGCTTGTGTGTGCAAAGTTAAAGTAAACACTACACACAGATTCTCACAGAGCTTTCCTCTCTGGTCTTGTGGAACATCCCATACTGCTAGCATGATTACTTTTTTATTCCAGGTTTCCATTCAAACATGTCTGTGCAACACCATCTGCTTGTGAGGCCCAGATCCCAGAGGACTGGGCTAAATAAGATCTACTCAGCTTAGGAGACTGGGGTGTGGTGGTGGCGTGGGGGGCTTTTTTGTGAGATGGGTGATTTTCGACACATTAATGAATTAATTTAAACGCTTTTCCAAATACGGGCTCATGAGAGCAGGCAGGGGCTGCCATTAAGGTTTCATTTGCCAAGCATTCCCCTGATTTTTGCCCTATTCCAGACAGCCTTGTTTACTGTGCAAGTGACAATGATTTATTGGGTAATATCAGCTAAATTGGCCTTTTCTGAGAGGAGAATGCGGCAGTCAAAATGACATCATTGACATATAAACAGGCATTACTGGGGTGAGTCGACTGTCTTTTTCAGCAGAGATGGAAGACAGGGAGCAGCAGTTGTGAAAGCCTTGAGTCAAATAACCTCAAATACTGGTCTAATAGATAGCATACTTCATGCTTAGAAATTCAGGGAGATGACAGTAGGTGATTCAGCTCTTGGCAGAGTTATTGAGTGCCACTCACCTGGTTGGGACAGAGACACTGGAGAGAGTAGTAGGAAAACTGATCACGAATGTTGACCAAGTTGTTGTTGGGGTTGATGTGGTCCAAACAGTGGGATTCGGCCTTGCCAGAGGTCTTGCACACATACTTGCAATTCCCAAACAAGCAATGGAAGTGGAACTTGTTTGAGTACTTACAGTCAGTAGCCAAACAGGGATCACTGGATCAAAGAAAATGGAAAACATACTTTAATTACAAAAGGAAAAGCAGACCATTATACTTTATACTGTCGAGCATTGACACACACACAAAGCTTTCCTCATACTTTTCTTGGAACTGCAGGAAACCAGGTTTGACTTGAGGCTTCGCATTCTCTAAAGAAGTGGTGGCCAGAGGTGAGGTCGCTGGCAGGCTGGGCATCGAGGCCGACATCTGAGGAATGGTGCCAGTCAGCTGCTTCCAGGCAAGAAGGGAGGGAGGAGGAGAGCTGTAGCCACCGGAGGAGGTGAGGTGTGCCACATCCATAGAGGAGTTGTTGGCCATAGACACTGGTGCAGCAGGCTGCAGAGGGGTCCCCTCACTGGACTCCTTGCCCTCACCAAACTGAGACTCCGACTTTATTTTCAACGTGGCCCGTAGGTGGAAGCTACACAACAAGATGGTAGATCATTATTTTAATGCTGATCAATAAAGCTAAAAACTACAATGCTAAAAAAAAAAAGGTAATTTTCTGATCAGGAACCTGTGTGGCACTCACTTAGCATGTTTTATGGCTCCATCCACAGTGCTGAAGAGTGCGCCACAGTCTTCCACCATGCAGTGAAAGTGGACTTTGTGAAGGAAGTCACACTGAGCCTCACAGAAGTCATCTGTGTCAAACCTAATCATTGACAGATAAATGAATTGACTGTAAATGTGCTGCCTTCTCACACATCAAATACTAACAGGACAAGTGGGTAAATGCCTCATTTGACAGTAAATGGCTGCAACTCCATGATACAATAAGTCATTTCCAATTTCCCCAATTTAAGGGGGGGTTTCAGTGCTAGGGTAAAAACAAAAACTGCCATTTACTTTGTTAAACACTCAAATTGTTTTCTCATCATGAATGGCTAACAGAAAGACAAGACCAAATACAGTCCCTAAACTATCTTCTTCCTTCATGTCTTATACCTGCGGAGGTATGTCCTCCAGATCTCAGTGGGTTTTTCTAGAAGGGGCCTCTTCAGCTCTCTGTTCAGATACTGCGCTGCCTCTGGTGTGTCACTGCCCTGCTCCAGCTCTGTCTTCAGGTGCATGGCGTTGAAGAGAGCAGGGTTCACCTGTGACATCTACAAAACACACAACACACACGTTAGCTAAACAACACACAGAAGCTGGACACCTGCTTGTGTTGGTTTGACTGTGAGATTTAACACACAAATGACTTGGCAAAGCATAAAAAAGACAGAGCCAGCTTTACTAATGTCCAGGTTTTTGCTTGAGTGATGGCCAAATGTGTTTGCCAAGCGTCCTCTGGGTGCAAATGTTAACCCCTTTGTGTGATGTAGCGACTTGAACCAAAACCCTTGAAAGCTAACGTGGCATGACGAGGTGTTGGATGACAGGTCTTCAAGCTTCTCCTTCCTCTTTGTTCATTGCGTTCTTTGAGGAGAACAAGAGATCATGGAAAAGATGACAAGTCTGTTACCCCATTCAGACCTGGTATTAACATCCCGTCATCAAGGCCAGATCACTCCAAGTACAGATCTGTACTTAACAGTCCCAATACATCCTGAATGTGTCCTCACATCCAATCACAACCTAAGCTACATGAACACTGTCCTCGGGATTGTCTTGGGAGGCCGCCTTCTCAGCTGACGTCCTCTGACCAGCAGTAGTTTCACAGCATTATTAAACTAATCAGTCCTTATAGGTTAATTTACTTGTGGCCACAATAGTCACAGAATTTTCTCCGAATTCTGATTCACTTGAGCTCATCTCAAATAAGCCATATCAGTTTTGATCTTCACAACAACAAAGTGTGCATCTACATTCCCTTGCACCAATATTTAGGCTTGGGGGGCGAAAATGGGGGACGTGTGTTCCAGGTTTTTTTTTTTTTTTTTGCTTACCTGCCTTTTTAATCAAATCATTTACCAACTCTATAAATAAATGTAGAGTGAGGTAAGGGAAGAAAAAGTATGAAGGAAGAGAGAAAATGGATGGCAAGTTCAAAACAGCTCATCAAAAAACAAACATCTCTATATATCTGGCATGGCATCCAACTACTGCTTCATTATATTAATTTGTGAGAGGTGCGGGGAAAATTACACTGTATGAAAAATGGCTGGAAAATTTAAATGATACAAACTCATCTTATTAGCGGTGAAACATTAAAAAACAAACAGGCCCCTTCGCGTCTCGCTAATTTGTCTTGGGATGAAAGGCGTTTGATGGATGGATCTTACCTTATTCATAAGCGAGGATAAAAGAGATGTATTCCCCGGTACAGGGTGTCCGTTTGATTCATTACTGGAACAAGGAAAATGAACAATGTTTAGTCAAGATTTGCATGAGAACAGTAAATATTACTATTTATCACACAAGGTGTGCCTGTATAATGAAGAAGAAAAATGCTGTCTTCTTAAGAAATAAGATCTACAGTGAGTTGGAGGGAAGATTGGACTTGAAGGCTCTCACAAAAACGGAGAAATGTGTTGAGGATTTTATAATTATGTGCACATACAGTGTATAAATGAGATATCTGTGATAAATAATATAACTACAACCCTGACTCTGGCTGCCAGGACTATAGAAATCATACATCAATCAGAGAAACTTCATTTTGGTGTTGATTCATTTTGTGACTATACTGTATTAGCTTATTTTACAGCAGGAATTTGTATACAATGTTAACCCACTGTGTGCAGCACACCGTGTGTACCTGTGGTCTTTCTTGCTCAGGTCCAGACTGTGCTCCTGCGTGGAGTCCTGCGAGGCCCCAGAGTTGCCGTCCACTGGCTCCTGTTTCACTTGAACCAGACTGAACTGGCTGGCTGAAGCCGGCTGCCCATTCCCTGAGGATCAAGCCAGAGGCACAGAGGAGAGAAGCGACAACAAAGTTATTGTTGGTCAGCATTATTACCCTATGACGAGATCCAATCTGACTTCTGTCCTGGCCCGAAAGAATACTCTGAGTGATAATTATTGCAAAATTATGTCAGGCTGTCAAGCCTTTTAAATGGTGATTGAGAGGCAGGAGATATGAGGGAAAAAGACTCCTTTTTCTGCAGCACTTGTCACAACTCATTTGCCAGACTGCCTCTTAACTGGTCATTAAGTAAGATGCTAATGCTGAGGGAAAGTGGCAGTCTCAGATTGGCCACCCCCCTCCCTTCCCACCTTCCCTGCCTCGGTGTTGGCCTGACAACAGACGGCAGCCAATGCCACTGTGCGTACTCACAAGGAACAGGGGTGCTATGTCGGTCAGATTGGAGCTGACAGCCAATCAGATTGGTTCAAATAGCATGACCCCTCTTTCACATTCTCCTCCAAATAGGTATTCAGTGGATGCTGTGAGTGAGGATAGGAGAATTGAAATGAAATAAATAAGCAAATAATGTGGCGTAAAAATGCTGCGAGGAAGTTGAAATCTGCCCTCTCCATCCACAAGAGACTGAAATATTAATTTGTCCAGGGGCTATACAGAAAACTCTGGGCCTTTGTTTGACAATAGGTGGTGTTTTATTTTTGAAAAATTGGAGTGGGGGAATGAGGGCCCCAGTAGATCCTCAATGCAAGAGAGCACCACCGGCTGTGATCATTTTGGTGAGGGATCAGTTGTTTAGGGATTGAAGCTGGTGCTGAGGGATTGTGACAGACAAGGTCATGTGCCCTTGGCCCTCGGCCTAGTGAGTCCTCTCTCGTTTCTCTTGCTGAGGAGATAACAGGACTAGCCTATGTGTGGGGGGAACCAACCAGAGTTCCCACTGCTCCAAGATGACCCAGAGACATATCAGGGAGAATAGGAGTGGAAAAGCCTCGTCTTGGGCCTTGTCAGCTGAAAGCAATGAGATGGGGAGGTATCTCTGTCAGTGTCAGTTCATTTTGACAATAGCTGAGGTTGGAGGGGCTGGGGGTGGGGCATGGGTGGAGCCAAATGAAAAGCAGCAGTCAAACAATTCTGCATCTAGCTTGAGGTCAGTGAATGTCTCCGTACAGTGTCCCTTCCCTCCCCCAACTTGTTAAAAGTTCACCAAAATGTTACAGGCCAGACAAATCCTGCCTTGTCATTAACAGTTACATCAACTCTCAGACCAAATGAGAGCATCTTATATCAGGAGCCACTACTCACTATGTGATCTACACATGATCTCCAGGCAGAGAAATGCACTCATTTTTATATCTATAATCAAATGATTGAGCTTTATAGGTGCATTAAAAAGCAACACTCTCTCAGTCTGTTGCACATCATCAAGAATTTGTTTTCTGTCCACTTCCCAAAAAAGGAGAACAAATGAGTTTGACTCAAAACTGCTTCTTTCTGGAAATTACCAAGGAATAATGTACCACCATGTAATTACTCCAGATAAGACACAGAGCTTGTGAAAGATCATTTGCACTGTGTATCTAATTAGTGAACCCTTCAGATGCTCAAATCTCTGAGAAAAACACTTACGAATTAAATTAGAGTAGAACATTAATAAAAAATATATATACTGAGAAATTACTGAAAGGAGAAAGGGAAAAAAAATGTGCAATTCACACAATTTTCACAAGTGCATTAATAATAAACAATGTGTACAATAGCCACAAACACTGTGAATTTTCTCACATATTTTCAACAGAAAAGCACAAACCACTTCCTCTTATTTAAACCGTGAATGTCCTGTTCACACATTTTATGAAACAAATACGAGAAACAAAACCACAGGCACCTCTTCATCCTGTATCTGCAATGAAAGGTAATGATCAAATATGTGAATGAGGTACAGATGCTTATTTGAAACTGGCTTTGCTGTCCAGTACCAAGGTCTGCAGTTCAGCAAACCAACAAGAAGGGTGTTGAATGCACCATGTGTGGAGGCCCCACCCTCAGTGGGGGTCTTCCCAGTGTTCAGTCTAACGAGGTGGAGCTCAGCCTGACAGCCTGGGCTCAGCTTGGCTCCCCCGGAGCAGCTGCCCCATCTCTCTCTCAGGGCCTGTCCTGCTCCAGGAAGACAACCAGGAATTGTAATCCTTCCCAGTCCCAACATTCGGAGATGCTCCCCCTTACAGCGCCTTTTACAATGCACACCCCACCTGCTCAGGCTCAACACAGGAGGCCCCACTGCTACATTAATGCAAGACTGTGCTGTGCAGTGCATTATCAATTTAATACCATAACTTCATTTCCAGAAGCTTTGTTTAGAGCAGTATGATAAACAGAGACAAGGCAATTACCTCCAAGAATTATGTGGATTGTGTTTATGCTAAATAGATATTGACATGTTTTTCTGGGAACAGAAGGTTTCTAGAAATTCAAAAAGTGTGTCTTTGCTGATGCATGCATGTGTGTCTGAGTTCTTGTTTCAGTGGGGGGAAAAAAAACTTTGTGCATTGAGTCATTTCTGCCTGAGAGAGTTCAAGGTTTTTTATCAGTCTGCAAGAAAGAAAAAAAAATGTTTTGTTCTCACAATTTCTGAACTTAATTTCATTCCACCTCCATTTGCTTGGAACGGGCGCAGACTCAGATAAGAGACCAATGATGGGGAAACATGTTCAACACAAGCCTCAGGAGCCCCCACTCTGAACATCATAAGAGACTTTTACAGGCTCTATATTCCCCTGTCAGCGCATTTATCTCCAAATGGATTGTGGGTATCTAACAAACGATCAACACAATAACAAGCTCAGAGCAGAGGACCATGCCTCCAGTATGTCCCTTTAAGCTGTTTTTTTTTTCTCTCTCTCTTTTGGCCGTTTCTGTCCAGTGTGAGTTAGTGAGAGAAATGACCTCTGAGCGCACTCTCTCTCTCTCTGTTCTGGCTGTGGTCCAGTCAAGTTAACATACAGAAACATGGATGTGGCTTCATTTCTATATGCGGTCTATACACTGCCTGGCCAAAACAAAAATCGCCACCTCTAATATTTCATTGGACCACCTTTAGCTTTGATTGGGACAAGCATTCGCGGTGGCATTGTTTCGAGAAGCTTCTGCAGTGTCACAAGATTTATTTCTGTGCAGTGTTGCATTAATTTTTTACCAAGATCTTGTACTGATGACGAGAGAGTACCAATGCTCAAAGCCTTCTCCAGCACATCCCAAAGATTCTCAGTGGGGTTAAGGTCTGGACTCTGTGGTGGCCAATCCATGTGTGAAAATGATGTCTCATGCTCCCTGAACCATTCTTTCATAATTTGAGCCTGATGAATCCTGGTATCTTAAAATATGCCCATGCCAACAGGGAAGAAGAAAAATCCATTGATGGAATGGTCATTCAGTATATTCAGGTAGTCAGCTGACCTCATTCTTTGGGCACATAATGTTCTGAACCTAGACCTGACCAACTGCACCCCCAGATCATTGCACTGCCCCCACAGTCTTGTACAGTAGGCACTAGGCATGATGGGTGGATCATTTTATCTGCCTCTCTTCTTACTCTGATGCTCCCATCACTCTGGAACCAGGTAAATCTGGACTCAACAGACCACATGACCTTCTTCCATTGCTACAGAGTCCAATCTTTATCCTCCCTAGCAAATTGACGCCTTTTTTTCCAATTGGCCTCACTGATTAGTGGTTTTCTTAAGGCTACACAGCTGTTTAGTCCCAGTTCTCTTCACATTGTGTGTGTGGAAATGCTCTTACTTTAACTATTAAACATAGCCCTGAGTTCTACTGTTGTTTTTCTACAATTACATTTAAGTGATCCCCAATCATAATCATTCAGAATTTTCTTCTGACCACATTTCTTTCTCAAAGACGATGGTTCCCCACTATACTTCCAGTTTTTAACAGTGTGTTGGACAGTCACACTCAATTTTAGTAGTTTCTTCAATCTCCTTAGATGTTTTCTCTGCTTGATGCATGCCAATGATTTGACCCTTCTCAAACACACTAACATCTTTTCCACGACCACAGGATGTGTCTTTCGACATGGTTGTTTAAGAAATAAGAAGCTACTCATGGCATCAGTTGGGGTTAACTTGTTGCCAGCTGAAAGATAATCACCCATGCAGTAATTTTTCCAATAGGAGCCTACCCACCTGGCGACTTTATTTTTGGCCAGGCAGTGTATATTGTACTATAAAATAAACTTAACATAACAAATAATGAGTACTGAGTTTATTCATTTATGTGTTTAGACAGTAATATACAACCAAAAGAAAAGGACAACTTTTATAGGATCAAATAAGATTACTATAAGAGCTGACATAATTTTTTTCCCTTGTGTAACTAATAAATCATCCACACAAACTATGTACAATAAGGACTGTTTGTGAAGTGACTAACCTGTATCTGGGTTGTTGGAGGGCTTCAGGGCAGCAGCTGCCAGTCTTGCCATCATGGGTGATATCAGACCTTTACTTGCCGAGATCTTCTCCATGATGGAGGAGGTGGCGAAGGAGGTTGGGGTGGAGGCCATGGTGGCATCTGCTCCTGCTGAGGAGCTACCTTGGGTCTGTGAGTCAGTGGGCATAGAGTGGGCCCCAGACGATGCAGCTGACATCAGGCTAGCGGCTGGTGTTGGTGGTTGGAGAGGCAGCCTGGGGGCCATGAGAGGGAAAAAGGGGTTGGAGGCCAGAGCACTATTGGAGAGAGCAAGAGCCACTGGCATGTTGCTAGGAAGGGCCTGGGACAGCAGGCTGGGCATACGTTGGCCCGCATTGGCCAGTGTGGGTGTAGGCTTGATGGCTGGGCCTGTTGGGGAGGAGGAGACTGCGGTGGTGGGAGTGGCCAACAGATGTGGTACAGTGGTGGATTGTTGGGTCGTAGGCGAGGCACTCAGGCTTGAGTTTTTGCTGCTGATGGCTGAGAAATCCATCAGGTCATCGTTGCTTGAGTCCTCTGGCTCGTCCTTTGGTGGCAGAAAGGTGGAAGAGAGGCCCATGACACCAGTGGAACGGATGTGCCGGCGCTCGTGTTTGCGCTTGTGGGAGGTCATCTGGCTGGTGGAGGTAAAGGTGAAGCCGCAGCCTGAGCGGATGCAGTGGAAGTGGTTGGTGGCTTTACTGTACACACAGCCTTCATACTTGCACTCCTCATATTTGTAAAACTTCTTGAAGCCATCTTTGGCATAGGCATCATCCTTGATGTGGTAGCTCTTGTGCTTCTCAATGTCACACTTGTTTTTGAAGGTGAAGGTGCAGCCTGGGCGCCTGGGAAATGAAAGGGGAAAAAAAGGGGAAACACGATTACCCACAATGCTCTGTTACAGAGTCTTCCTTGTACCTTGTACCTCAGTGCAGTTGGGAGTCATGGAGAGCGTCCACATGACTCAAATACTTGTCAGTGGAGTAACGATAACTGTGAGGCGGTTAAGTGACACAGCAGCAGCTCATTGACGCATCACAACCCTCAAACTCTGCCAGAGAAATTCCAGCATCAGTGATTTCCATTTTATATGGTATTCACTGATGCTGGAGCACATGTTGATATTTCATGTTGACACATGTTGACATGTCATTTGTTACCTTCACCAAGAAAGTTATGTTTTTTGTTTATGGCCTTAAAAAAATTTAGTAGTGACTTTGATGAATTTTTTTTTGGGATGCAGATTATGGGCCAAGATGAAAATTATTAAATTCTGGAAGGGACCTGGAAACTAATCTAAAATAATAACAACAACAACAATAATAATTTTGCGCTCTAAGTGCTTTATATAAACATTAGAAATATTACTATATTACTATACATTACTATATATATACTATACTTTTTCTTTAGTTATAATGTAAATCCCTAGGATCTTTGTTTGTTCACATGTAAGTCAGCAAGTTAAAAGGATCAAAAAGAGAAAACATACACTTTTAATGTACTTATCAGTGATGCACTTTGTATTAGATAGATTGTGGAGAAACATGAACCACTTTTGACTGAATCACCTGCAGTGGAAGTGCGTAGTCTTCTGCCCATAGAATTGACACCCAACTGTGCCACAGTCCTCAGTGGCTCGAAACCGCTGGAAGCCATCGTTGATCAGCTGGGCGTTCTTTTTATGGAAGTTTTCATGGGTCATGACGTCTGAGGTGCTAGTGTACACCTTGCTGCAGCCCACCTACAAGTAGACACAAAGTATGGTAATGGGGGGAAAAAAGATGCAGGCCACATAGGAGATATGAGAGTTTCAGTTTGCAAGAATGGTTTGTGAAAAGCAAACTTCTAAAACACAGTGCTTTACAACAAAGCATGTGGGTTGTGAAGTACTGTAAAGGTCACTGAGGAAGGAGTTCTGTGTGGTTAAGAAAATGGTAGTGGTCTAGAAATGGGTGACAGAATGTTGTTTTCTCATGTTAACAATTGAATGTGTTGTAATGCAATGTGCACCAGAGTAACTTTCAACTGAAACTCTTGTGAATTGAAAACAATCTTGTCATTGTGAGAGAAAATATGACTGAAAGAGGCAGTGGTCACAGCAGCAGGCAGCTGAAAGTACAGTACCTTCCTGGCAGAGCTTCTTTTTAGAAAATGAAATTCATATTTGGAGTGACTGTCACCACAAACTTTTTGTCCCACAGAGAACATATTTCAGAGGTGGAGGGGTAGAGGAGAGACAGGGGTAAGATGACTGTCATAGTCTTTAGTTTAAAATGTTCTGGTACTCAGCAACCCTCAGAGCCAACAGAGGGGGGGGAACAGGTAATGTTTGAATTAAAAGCAGCAATTGTATATCATCTCTGGCACTTTTCATCCGTACAAACTGGGCAACTTTTCCATATTGAGTCAAACAATGAAAAAAATGTCACTCTGTTTTTCCCTCCACTAAATCAAGAGAGCGGATGCCAACATCTGCAGGTTCTCAGGGACTGTTAAAACAAGGGCTGAAATGTCCTAATAACAATTACACTGTTAGAGGGGTTTAAAAAAGAGTATATCTCAAGCCATCCTCTGCTGCACTTCTGCCCTGCCAGCAAGAAGCCTCCCGGCACAATGGCACTTTGAAAATAAGCAGATGTAAAAAAAAATTAAACAAATCCAGAAGATGGAACAATCTTCAACTGGTTGCTTGGTACTAAAAGATGAAAAATGTGTAGTTTATATAAACACCTCACAAAATTTTATCCATGCCAATTAAGGAGTGACAAGAGTGAAGCACAAGCAGCCTTGCATGTGTCCATCCTTTTTTTTCAATTTTCTTTTATTTACTTTAGGACCTGTTTTGCCAAAATGGTCTTTTAATTTACACTTTGGTATAAATGGAATACTAAAGTGTGTGACTCTCAAACATCCTGAGGTAATGTGAGTCTTACAAGTGGCCTCATTTCCCAGATCCAGGCATCATTTATATAATGATGCTCTGAATCTCATTATTTACCTGCCTTTTTCTGGTTTTAAACTTCCTGTCACTGACACAAAAAAAGAAAAAAAAACAAAAAAAACATAGTTTTGACTCATAATGGTGCCTGTGTGAAACCCTATCTGGTTTACTGATTTTAGAATAAATTGAATGATGAATTAATAACAGAGAAGTGGGTGGTTGTTCTGTATGAGAGTGGTCATGAAGATGCTTATTTGTATGCCTTCAGGTGTGTGGGTCTGCTTGTACGTGTTTGTGGGTTTTTATTGTGGGCAGGTGGAAGTGGAAGAGTGATCCTGTGTAGTGTACCTGCATGCAGTGGTAATGGGTGCTTTTTCCATTGAGGTGGCAGCCGTGGTAGTAGACACTGCAGTCGTCCAGAGGGCTAAAGCGCATGAATCCATGCTGCAGAGAGTTGTCCCTCTTCTTGTGCATGTTGTAGTGCCTGATTACATCCTGCTTACTGGTAAAACGCTGCATTAGGGGAGGGGGAAAAATGTACAGCAACAGGTTGGTGTTTATTTAAACCAGTCACAGAATCAGCAACAAGTCACTTTATCTCTGTGGAAGCAGCAGCTGCAACATTTAGGAGCCAATTGGCAGTTGGGGAGGGTTGCACACGTTGCAATGGAGAGGGCCAGGATGTCTTAAAATATGATGTGTTCTATAGTTATTGATTTACTTTGCATATATATCCAAGCTGTGTCCTGTCCAAATGCCAGACTAAAGGCTGCGAGACTTTCTGAGCTCAAGATAAGCTTGGAATGAAACTTGAAACATATGAAGCATGTTCTCCCCACCCCGTCCTTACAGGTAGATTCCCTTCCACCAAAATATTTTTTTAATTAAGATGAATCAATTGGCATGCAAGATCACAGTTCTGATGTTTCTGACGCAGGAAAAATTATGTTCCGTACAGATGGTTTCTTAGACGTGCACAGGGAAAACAGAAGACAACGGATACAAACAAACAAGCCAACCAAAAAAAAACACTTTCCCCTTTCAATTCACTGAGATATGATTCCATTTTTAATTAAAGCATTAACACTCAGTTCTGATGCAGGCTTTGCCTGCAGTGAGTATGCTAAATGTTAATAAATAAAGAAATAAAGAAATCTCCCCCACACCCAGGAGGCAGGAAGGAAAAACAGAAAAGTCATTCCACAGAGACCTGAAGCAACCAAATCTGCTGTAATTGGACTTAAGCTGATGTTACAGAAACTGTAACGAGAGAAGTGCAAATCAATGAGGTATTTCTCTCAATCCATATTTATCTCCAGTTGAGGGGAAAACATCAGAAAGAACTATTCTAAAAGCAAATAATTGCTGTACAAAGTAGGGTAATTGCTCTGTGTCATGTGTTTCACTCGTGCACAAATAAAAAGCTAAGATCTCACACAGCTGTTGCCGCTTGCACTTGGCCTATTTCCAAATGCATATTTCTACAATGTTTGAGTCTTGTAAGAGCAAACACTTCATTAGGATTTTCAGTCTAATAGATGAATGCTTTAGATTCATCTTTTTTCTGAATAATTTCCCAAAATCTCAGTTTTAGGCTTTGGTCTGTCTGAGGTCTGATGGTTTTTGATGACTGGAAGATAAGATGAACTGCAGTCACGATAAATTCGATCCATCAAGCTGTCCAAAATAGGCCATGGAGAGAGCTGACTGGGAAAAAGATCTCATTTTCAGTTGAGTGGTGATGAAGGTTGTGAGCCACTTGCTACATTTATTTTAGGATTCCCACTAGTGTGGCAAGATGCACACTCTCGCTCATGTACAAGCCCATGAAAGGAGAATGTTAAGACTCAGCCAATAGCCCAGAGGCTGGCAGAGGGATAATATTCCAGGAGTGTGTGTCATGTAACATTTCATGAGTTATCGCTTCGAAACGGGCTGCTCATCACTGCCTGCCTTTTTTTTTTTTTCCACAGTATTGACATCCTGAATGTTGGCTTCCAAAGCATATCTGGGTTTCCATGCAACACAAAAGCAACAGAGAAATGTGGACCTGACCATGAAAATTGCCATGATAACCTGAACTAACACTCTAAATAATGACATGAAGTGATTTTCCTTTGTATTCCTCTCATCAGACTGTGAAGTGATATTCATGCAGAAAATAAAAGCTTCGATATGTAAAGCTTTGCTCCATATAAACAATATTTATCGAGCAGTAATCTCTCTTGATCGGGAGCAGACAAAGGAGATTACATCTGAAGATGGCTTAATTCGGAAAATGCTAAGAAAGGGAGGAGAACACACACTAGCTCGTGCATGGATTTTTGACATCTTTAACAAATCTACCCATGTTTGCCTAATTATCTAAGGCCATATGCTACAGCAAACACACAGCCTTTAATATGATCTGCCCTGTGTTGTTTTTTTTTTTTCTTTCTCTCTCCTTCCTGTGCCATACAGGACAACCGGGGTCACGACAATATTAATAACATGAAAGGGGAATAACGACACCCCTCCAGTCATTGGCAGATGTCTTTAAAAGAACGCATACATAAAAAAAGACCTATATATTTTTACAATTAACCCTTGTGATGAAAGGACAATTGTCAAAGATCAACTGTGCATGGAAGACACCTGCAAAATGAGTGAGTGCAAACACTAACAGCCTGTTCCACAGACCAAAGGCCAACAAACTTTTTTTTTATGTGCATAAACTTTGGCTGGGTGTAACGACTAATGAAAAGACGACATATCCTGTTTGTCTATCCTAAGATCACCCTTTGTCAGATCCTGTAAAAAGAGAGGATGCTCTGCTTTAAGTCACCCAACCTAATCTAGTAATGAATAAATAATGAAACTTAAGCACACATTAGCTAGTTTAAGCCAGTGAGGGCGGGGCTTATTACAAAGTCCCATTTGTCCAATTTTTTTCTATATGTGTGAATCAAGTGAAGCTTGAGGCCCGGTTTTGCAGCAGAAAGGGGAAAATAAAACAATGTGTATTAAGGTGATGCTCAAAAAATGATGAAATTACTCACGCTCACCTGGTAGTTACAGTCAGGGTCCATGCAGTGGTAATGCTCTCTATACTGGTAGGCACAGTGTACATGCCCACAGTGTTGACTTCCAGAGAACCTGAAACCCAAGTTACAGCAAAACATTTTGACAGTTACATATTTTATATGCAGTGAAGACAAATAAAAATAAAAAAGAATAAAATCACGACTGATTCAAAACCTGGGAACACATATGAGAACAGAGTCACAGGAATGAAAAAGCGGAATGATAAAGGAGCCTGGGAAAACACCCCTGACGTTTAACAATAACTGACGTAAAATAAAAAACAATTAGTGAGGAAATTATCGTAAATTTCAAGAATGGCGCAAAATGAAACAAGTGAAGGAGCTTTCAAAGGCAAAGACCTTTCTTGTTTTGTTTCACCTTCAAAGTAACCAAGCTCACACCTTCAAACTGACTTCTGCTTTCCACACTGCTCCAACAATTTACCCGCCTGTCACACCAATTTCAGCTAAATTAGCTCCATTTATTTCCAAAGCAGCCGTAAGAGACACTTATTACACTGAAACCCTTTCCCATGACACACATTCTCACGCCCCATAACTACTTTATTTCCCAACACTGTGAAAACCCCTGTCAAATTAATGCACAGTTATTTCAGTTTAGACACAGTTTTACACTCTGAGGTAGAGTCAGGTATACTGAGATGTAGGGACATACTTTTTATCCAAAAGCCTTTTCCACTCCCTCATCTTGAGTCCAAACGTTAGATTTTAGTCTGTAGTTAGTTCAAAAAAAAAAAAAAAAAAGCTGCTGCTTTCTCCAGTACAAGCACTTTTACGGTGGTGATTATAAGCCTGATGATGATGACTGTTAAAATCCTCCAATTACCAGTGAAAACACACAAATAAACATTTGAACTGCTGCTGCCAAGAGCTCCATCTGCAAGTGCAGTAGAGAGGGGGAAAGGGGGCTGAGTAATTTTTTTTTCCATCTCTCTTTCTGTTTTTCCTTGTTAGGATTATCCCAGAGCTGCATTTACAGATCACTTTGCTGAGTTCATTAAGCTAATTGAACGGTATATCCACTACACTTTTTAAGTTGGCTCTGTGAGTGTAGAGAATGGTGATGGAAGTGGAAGGGGGCTATGGAAAGGGTTGATGGATCTTTTAGAAAAAAGACCAAACCTGTCAGGACTAGTCTCTCTATGAAAAGACAATGACATCTGTCCCCACATTAGGGTTTTCTATACTGTCCCTTAACATACATGTGCATGCACACATTTACACTCATGAACACAGAACCCATCCCCATCCTCCTGAGACTATGGCCCACCCCTCTGTTCATTGCCCAGCTGTATCACTTTGCCTCTGGACAATTCCCACTTGCCGCGTCAGGGGGCCTAATGGGCCGCTGCTATTCAGAAGCAGATTAAATATTAATATCACCACGATACAGAAATTGCAGCGCATCTCCAGTTACAATAGAGATACACAGATCAAAGTGCCGCGGCAACAGTGGGTGCATGAAAGCATTTAAAGAGTGAAAACTGCAACTAAACACTACCAGGGAAGCTCTTTAAAACATTTTACTGTGGTGCGGCGAGAAGATGAAGAACTTTTTTTTTTTCCCCCTCTTTTCACAAGGACTGTGTGCCAATACGTTTACAAAGCTGTTTTTTGTATTACTGTGCACTCATTAGCCCTAGCACCAAGGAGGACCATCCCCCGCTTCTACCTCCCATCTCTGCGCTACATTTGCCCTTTTTATGAGCCCTCCTTTTCCTTTTTTTTCCCCTCCCTCCTCTTCTTTCCTTTCTCTTTTTTTTTCCCAACCTCAACACGGAAATTGAAACTGTATCTGGGCTTATCTGCAGCCTCCCCGTGCATCAACTGCCGAGATGTTTAGACAAATTTTATGCATTATGCAGCGCAAATATCAAAACAGTTCTTGGCAGTGCCAGCAGAAGCCTCATTAAAAATTCCTTAATTAAATCTTCTTGCAAAATGTAATCAGTCCAAGGAAGAGGTTTTGTGTGAGAGTGTGTGTGCGTGTGTGTGTGTGTGTGTGTGTGTGTGTGTGTGAGAAGAGGATGTGTGTCTGTCAGTGGCAGGCTTTGATTTGTGCCCTTCATGTTATGGCTTGGAGAAGTAATCATTAATGCCAAAGCCACTTTGGCTTTTCAAATGCTGTTTTTTCTTTATTTTTAAACAGAATAAACAAACAAGTGATAATCACCTTTCTAGTGCTGGCTCAAAATTAATCCAGAAAGGGGGGCATTGTTCTGTGTCCATAGAAACCAAAGATACAGTACCTCCTCTCCCTTGATGCTTTTGTCTGTGATGGTGTGAAAGACAGTTTTTGGATCACTCAGGCTCTCACGTGTTCAACAGTAAATGACAGAACTAAAGAGAAACCTGGTCTGAGCTCATATCCTCTCTGTGTCAGTCAAAGCTAAATGTACAGAGCTGCACAGAGTTATGTTCTTCTCAGTGTTTTAGTTGTTTTAGTGCTATACACACTGTGAGCATTTATTCAAGCAGATACAGTG
Source organism: Brachirus orientalis (assembly GCA_016785285.1). Classification (NCBI taxonomy): domain Eukaryota; kingdom Metazoa; phylum Chordata; class Actinopteri; order Pleuronectiformes; family Soleidae; genus Brachirus; species Brachirus orientalis. The sequence continues at coordinate 10,879,140 of JAFBJR010000150.1, forward strand.
AGCGACCATCAAACCATTTCTCTTTCATTACCCCCATCCTTCTACTTCCACCCAGCACATAAATTGGAGCCTTTTCTTAATTAATTTACTGTGTGTAGAACATTTTCATACCAGTCTAAGATCTAGTTACATCACTGAATAAAACACACTATCAGTACATAAAAAGACCCATCTCTGTTTTATATATATATATATATATATATGTATATTTTTTCTTTACTGGTGTAGAACATTGAGGGATTTGCATACCTGGCAATATATTTCTGGTAGAGGTTGATGTCGTCGCCAGCGGGTTTATCTGGTGGCAGGCCATTCCTAATGCAACAGAAAACACAAAAGAGACAGGATTAATGGTGAGGTTGCGCTGCCTGTTGTTAATAAAAACAAACTGACACACTATTTGCTTACAAGCCGCTCCCAAACTTTGGACTATCAATATACATTTTCTTATGTCATACCAGCGTTTTCATGTGCCGTATGAATCAAGGATTTAAGGTGCACACTTTGATGCATGGTCTCCCAACCAATGAAAGGCAAAATGCAGGAGCAAAGGGACATTAATCTTTTATGGGGGTATTTTGGTGAGTGCTCATATGCAAAACTGGATAATGGGGACGTGGAAGAAAAGCTATGAAAAGGCCTTTTCTGATAATCTCTGTGGACCTTGGCACTAATGCTGATGTCAGGTTGTCGCCAAACAGTCTGGACTCAGTTCAAATTAAGATGTAAGACAACTCTGGAGCCACAAACACATATGGATCAAGCTACTTGACTCAGTGCCACTTTTAACTCAATCCAATTCAGTCCAAAACAGGAAATGACAAGGATTTTTTGCAGGAGACGGGGTGTGCTGGGGATTGTTGTGCTGTGATGTAACTCCCTGATAGGAGCACAGTTAGTAGATGTCAAAATACAGTTATTGGTTCTGCTTGCTGCCTATCAGGCATGACATTTAGCTCCATGTGAGCAGCTCCACACGGGGGATGACCTGAGGTTAATCTGGCCCAGAGGGTAGGATGTAGTGCCAGACATTCTCCCTAGAACCTGCTCCCTTCCCTGTATACAAGTATCAGACTGGGTTAGTTAGCCAAGCTTGCAGCTCCACTGAGCCCCAACCTGACAAAGGCCAAAGCCAGAGGGAGAGATGCCTGAGGGCTCTTGAACAGTGTCTTTGATAGGTCCTGACTAACTAGAGACAAGGTCAAAACCAATCAAACAGACTCTGGGATACTGGTAGTGCACACGACTGTGAGCTAGTTCCCCAAACCCCTCGTTTGCTTCCTTTAAAGTGCACTCGTAAGGCAGTGTTGAGTCGGCCCCTGTGACTCGCCGGGAGGTTAGTCATGGCTCCAAAGTAATTAAAGGGAGAGTTGTTACACCCTAGCCAAACGAAAGAAGTCAGTCACTTTGCGATGACTGTGCTAAATCAGTCTCCACGGAGTGCTACAGCGAGTAAACACTTCATGTGCCTTCGCAACTCATCATGTTGTGGATCTATTGGGCGATATGCGCTATTTCACACTACATTTCTGTTGGCTGCTGTAAACGTAGCAATTACCTTTGCGTTAGGCTAACTGACTCACAGTAGCAGTTAAGTGTGTTTGAGCTCCCCATAAGCTACAAGGGTTCCCACTGAGAGGCTATCAGAGTGAAGAAGACACAACCTCTGTGCTTGGAACCTGTTCAATCCACCATTAAAATTTAAATTGGAAATTCACTGACAGATTATTTATTATCAAATTTTAGATATGCAACGTTTTACTGTAATTACAAAAAAGAAGTAGGCCCTGTCGATGAGTACATGGGATACACGCTGTGGTTTAAAGAAATGCATTCCATGATCACTCACAAAGAACATGTTCTCCATTAAATCCCGACTCAAACACACATGTATTCTTCCGTCTATCTACTCATCTAGACCAGTTTTTTGCAAAACACTTTGCAAGTATCTGACCAGTCCATCTGCAAATTCATTGCAGCATGAAACAGACTGATAAATGTTACAGATGTTTTAGTACTAAAATTCCATGGCATTCCCATGGCTGTCACTACAACCACATGATAAATTAAGTGACTCCCTTTAAAAGTTTGCATGATATTTGTATCCAGGATGTAAGTATTCTTATTCAGCAGAGAATATCAGCAACTATTTTTTTTTTTTTTTTTGATACCAGTCTGTGTTTTCATGTGTCATTTGATGATGTGTGATTAGACTTACTTAACAGACGACACTGTGCCTGTGGTGATGGAGTCAGTCTTGGAAAAGCTGGACTTTAGGTAGTCAGAGGTGTTGAAGCTCATGTGCCCCGTCTGGTCCATTGTGAGGCCTGGAGTGATGCTGGCCCCAGCTGCACCTACTGTGGGAACACCAGGAACTCCTGGGTTCCCTGGTGCTGAAGCAAGGACGTTGGGCATCAGAGAGGCCTCAGGATTTCCTGGCATCAGTTTCTGAATTGTTCTGATGTCGTACTTTGAAGGGCGGCCCACTTTGCCAGTCTTAAAGGCGATGGCACCGCCCATGTCAGGGTTGCCCTCACCAGGCTTGAAGAGGTGCAGAAACTTCACGTTCTCCAGGTCATACTTAGAGGGTCGCTTGTAAGCATTGCCATTCTGCTGCTGCAGACTCTCACCCATCTTGAGCTTTTGAATAAAGAAGTCATACTTGGAGGCTCGGGATGTCATGTTCTGCATGTGAGAGGGATTGGGTGGCTGAGAAGTGCCCAGCTGAGGTCCTCCTGGCTGTTTGTGGTCGATGCTCGAGGGGTAGATCTGTGTCTCCGCCCCTGGGACACACCCCGAGGTCTGAAGCATCATAGCACTCTTGTCTTGGGTGAGTTTTACATTGAGGTCGTCTGGTTTGGGTGGGGAAGCATGCGTGGGCCAAGGTAGGGTCTCTCCGGCTTTTAGCTTACGAATATATTCTTCGTACTTAGAGAAACGGGCACGCCGTGAGGCCTCCTCACTAGTGAGGGTTGAGGGGTCTGAGGTAGCGGCTTTGAGCTTCTCAAAGCTGATCTTCTTGGTCAGCTCATCCCTTACTTGCTGGTCATCATAACCAAACATTCCCAAAAACTCATTCATGGTGTTAGCTGCATAGTCTCGCAGGGCAGATGCTTCTCCTAGGAAATAAAAAAAAAACAAAAAAAAAAACAGAAGACTGCTTGTTTGTAAGATGTAATACAACAGCATTCATATTTCTCCCTCTTTAAAGCTGAGAAAGTCAAGCTTGTGCTGCATGGTGCTACTGTAATAAAGTTTACTGTTATGAATAAAGAACAGTACAACATATACAAATATTAGTATAGTTCTTTTTCCATTTGAGGAGTGAAAAAGCATCCAATTTAAAACCACTGCTCATGACGTCAGTAGCCTAATTCAGGTTACTAAATCAACATACGAAATGGTTCCCTCTCACGATGCTCACTCTACAACTGTTACACTGTTGCTATGGTGTGTTGCTTAAGTGAATAGTCAATGGTTGACAATTTATTGCTTTGTTTGGCATCAAACATGGCGGGCACAACTTGATTAATCTAGCAAAGTAACTCTGTGTTGAACGTGTAGAATATATTTTGTTAGCCCAATTAATATAACAATGCTATCTCACCTCAACATTTTGGCAAACATACAGCAACAATGGGATAATGAAAGAACTACATCTTCAACACTATAAAGGGATCCATTTTGTGAACAGTGAATGCTCATGATTGACGTGAGGCCATTATCCTTGTAACTTTACAAGTGTAGTGAAATTTCACCACAGGAAAAGTGATTTTACACTGCAGGCTACAGCAACATACGCGGCGTATTCATGTGTGTCTATAAACACATGCCTGGAGCAACACTCTTCCTGTTTCAGTTGCACTGTATCTCAGTTTTAGAGAATGTGCAGCTGAATGTACTGAGGCAAATGCAAAACAAACACAACTTTTTCCCCTTGCCATGTAATGTTGAGGTTTTTTACTTTTAAGCAAACTCTAAGATCATGTTTGAGAACAGTTTTACAGCCTCATATAAATTAATTATAAATTAGGAAAAACTAACTGCAACACATTTGACTGCAAATTCTTTTTTATGATGTATAATGCTGTTTCTTAGTAAAATGTAAAACATTTTATAAAATCACACCATGAAGCTTAATGCGACATATTTATAAATAACATTATTATTATGTCACTTTCAAAAGCGAATAGAATTAATCTTTTCCTCTTTTTGCACATGTGAACTGAAATACCACTTCCATTTTGAGAGTTCATTAAATTGGACAACTTCCCCAAGGACATGGCAAAATACAGTATAGTCAATGTATAGTTTAATTGCATTATATGGAGATTAATTCTGGCCCATTAACTTTCATCCAGGTTAGTGCAAGGGGTCACAGAGTGGGAAAAGGGAAAATGATTTGCACTGAAAGCAGTGGAGGGACAAAGCTCTGCATAAAAACGGAGATCATGGGATGAAATGCAAAGAGAAGGGGTACAAGAGAAGCAAAGAAGAAAAAGAGACAGGAAGGACCCATGAAACACAGTTTACTGATCCATCTCTATTCTAAAAATCACTCACTTTTCATGTTAGACAGGAAACTAGAAAAAAAAAAGAAAATATAAGTGATGACAGATGTTAGATAATATTCATTTTAAACCTTTGGCCATCGTAGCTTGTCACTGGCACTGTGACAGAACCAAAGTTCAAACAGGAATGTCTTGTGGCTTCTTTCGTGACCAAAGCACACACGAGCTGGCTTGAGGTAATATCACCTACCACCCAGGTAATTAATACACAAATATTTCTGCTCTTGTCTCAGATTTCTCACTTATTGCTAAATCAGTCACTGTGTCCTGCTTTTCACATCTCCGGCCCAGCATGTAAAATAATCCCCAAATTTCCACTCACTGCATTGGGGTTGCTCCTCACACAAGTGGATCAGTATGAAAGAGTATCTGGTGGATCGAAAGGGCATGAAAATTTGAAGAGAAATTGATATTTGAGAGGAAAAACCTGCATGATTGACACAGATTCTTTTATCAAATCTACCATGTTTTTACATGCACTGAAACCACAAAATGACATATAATATGTGCTTGAACAACTATTTACTGCATGGTCCAATGCAATTTAGTTTCTCGTGGATAAGAGTGCATAAAAGACAGTTACAAATACATAACAAATTCATATCATTTAGCCTGACATTAATCTGATTTGATTTGTTAAATTTAGGGCTTGCTCAGTTTTTATAGGGGCATCTCAGGTCACAGTATATATAGTACATATAGCTCTAAAGTTAGGGCTGACCTGCCCACACCACACCAGTGGTGAGTCAGAATTACACTTTACTAACTGAGGTATTATGACTAAAAAGAGAAACGCAAAATTAAATAAATCGTACTTCTAAATTTCCAAATTAAAAAAGGAAATTGCTCCCATCTCCAATATAAAAAATTCACATTTAATTAAGTGAATAAAAATGAATTCATTAGAAAAGAAAATCTATAATTTCAGTTGCAGTAGTCTCATGGCAGCACTGATACCATTTTTCATATTCTCTTTGATTGGCATATAATAAAATTATTCGATTCTCTTTATTCCTTCATGTGACATGCTATCAGTGAAAGACAAATTTGTACTTCTAAAATCTATGACTGGGACTAACAGGAGAGAACTTTTCTAACAAACCATGCAAATTCATTTTCTACTTAAGCCCTGTCGGGGTGATATCTTGTGACAATAAGCCAGGAATTTTGGGTAATTAAATAGATAAATAAATAAGCAAATAAATAAATATCTCCTTTTCTTTTATTCTCATTGCTTTCTTATCTGTTCCCTAACATGTCTGACATTTACTTCTGTGCTCTCTCTGCTGCCACTGCTGAAAAATCTGCAAATAAGTGCTTCTTAATCTTGACACTTCAGGCAAACAAAATCCAACACATGACACAGACCTGCCTTGTCTACATTTGAGGCAATTAGGCCACATTTTCCTCCGCAGATACGATAACAGATGGGAATTATATCTCCTTTAGGCTGACCAAACATGGCCATCGGCATGGCACAGCTTCTCTCCTCACACGACTGAGAGGCAGAGGTGTCGCTGATGATAAAGGTGCACACTAGTCGCTATATATGGACTAATCTAGAGTTTGAATACCCTCTAAGGGGCATCAGCTTTGAGCTGCACAAGCAAAATGTAAACTATTTATGTAAGAAAATAGTTTAATGTTTTCAGAGTTCAGTCAGAGAAAGTTCTGAATAGTGGGGTTTTTAATTTTGTACAATAATTCAAATTGAGTCTTTACAAAGCATTTTTACCCGTGTTCATGAATTAGTTTTAGTGTATTTTATTCAAATGGACAGCTGTATCCTAACAAATGACATCCTGTGCTTCAAACTTCAAACTTCTTGGTGTTTGGTTAGTTAATTAACAGGCAGTAAATAGAGATTGCTTTGAAATAGCCTGAAATGAGCAATAACCTTTTAGAATGAACCCAGACCTGCAAATGGAAGTCATGGTCAGGCCTGTTTGATCCATCGCTACGAGCATCTCTGTCATCGCTTTCATAGTTTTTATTCATTGGTTTTTCCATTGACTGGCTTACGAGGGCTCTAATGCAACATTTAAATTATCTAGGAAAAGTATTCTGGGGTTTTGCACTGATAGGAAATCCGCACGATGCCTCAATGTGAGGAGTTAAATGTTTTGAAGGTCGCAGTTTCTCTCATTGATCTTGCAATGTTTGTTAATTACATTGTCACTGATGTTGTGAGAGATAATTAAGCCACTATGTTTATATGCATAATTATGTGCACTCCGCATCAGCCTTTGAAAGACAGTGGTGAGAGAGAGAGAGAGAGAGAGAGAGAGAGAGAGAGAGAAAGAGAGAGAGAAGAAGAAGAAAATGTTTTAATTGTGAGCAGAGTAGAAACATGGCAATATAGATGCCCTAGTTACAATCAACAAAGAGCAACTCTGAAAAAACAAAAAGCACACACACTAAAGACAAGATTTGCAACTTATGCAGCTCTCCCCGCAGTCTTCAAACTCTCCAGCTTTGTTGTGAGATGTGAAGTAAAGGAGGCAGTGGAAAGGAAGGTGCAGGCCTGCTACAGTAATACATATTTACAGACAGGCTTTTTTTATGGCTGGGAAATAGAAACAAAATGACTAATTAAAACCACAATCCTTTTTTTTTTTTTTTTTTTTTTCAAATGACTTTGAAATGAAACCTGCTTCTTTTTTCTCAGAAGACCCTGCCCTAAATTCTATGTGGCCAGAGCTGCTGCTGTACAGTTGGTAAAAACAAGAAGAAATGAAGACAAATGGAACATGTGTGCATGACTCTGAGGTAGATACCTAAACCTAGATGAAAGGGCAAAAAACTGATGTGAGCAAGCATGAAACAAAACTTGTTTTTGTACCACAACAACCGGTCTCGCCTGCAAATTGCTGTTTTTTTCCCCTCTCTGCTTGTCTGTGAAAAAAGAGTTTATCTATTCATATAACCGAGCTATGTTTTTTTCCTCCTTTTTACAGCTCTGTTTTAACTTCTGCTACACAAAGGCCAATCATATAGTGTGTATGTGTCTAGTTTCAAGGGTCACAAAGTATATAACTATAAAAGGCGCTTTCTTAAAAGATTGTTTTTGCTGTTTATGCATATTCTCGCAACTTCAGATGATCGTTGGAATTTTCTTCCAGCTTTATCTATTTGATAATCAGTGAATTATACCGAGAGAACATCATGTGAGAGGTTAATATGAGTCATTTACAAGAGCAGATTATGAACTTTATTACATATACAGTATCTTCATGTCTGCTTACAAATATAGGGAGCCATTGATTATGCAGAAAAAAATAACATATTTAAGCTTGGCTTGCGTATACTATAATACAACTTCCTATTTCTCCTATGTGACACTTACAGTACTGTGCATAAGTCTTAGGCCAGCATAGATTTGTTGTTTTAGCAATGCTATAATGACCATCCTGTACAATTATTTCTCAATCACTTTATTGGAACATATCCTGAAAATATGGAGAAACACATATGCAGCTTGAAAATAACATCTTCAGAAAAGACAAACAACTAAAATGCTTCTATAATATCAAATATTTAGTGTGACCTAAATTTACACTTGAACAATAACACAACCATGGCTCTTTAAAACCTGGAATGGAACCCTAAAGTTATTGGTAAAACCCGTGTTTTTCCTACTATTTCATGCCAACAGATAGCTGCTGTGAAAAAGGTCTATTATACCTGGTTTACTCCAGACATGTTTGACATACACATGTTACACAAGTTAAACTCATTGACAGGTTGATCATATAGTATAAGAATGACTTTTAGTCACATCTTTTCAATCTACAAGCCAATGATCACAAAACGGACATAAAAACAATAAAGCTGGTGGTGGCCTCAGACTTTTGCACAGTATTGTATATGAAAACGTGACAAAAAAAAAGTTTGCTCAAACGCAGACAACCGAGGACCTTGTAGCAGTGGTGAAGTTAAGTGAGCTTAGGGAAAAATCAAAGACTCAGTACGTAATCCTGGGTGTAATGTGAAGCTTAGTCTGGCCCTGACATGTGCTGTTGGCCCACAGCTGCTGGGAGAAAACATAAATGGCCTTATGTTGGAAGCCTGCTCCATTTATACATTTCTTTGTAGAGTTACCCACACACTGACAACTTTGGAGCGTGTCTTTCCAATACACTTAAGCTTTAGTGTGGGTGACAACTTCACCTGCACTTAATTAAAAGCATTGCCTCTTAATACCATCGGTTGGGTTGTTCTAAAGATGTCTTAAGATGTTGTAAAATGTTGTACCTGGGGAGGAGAAAGGTGCTTGGCGACTCTGGGCCTCACTCGGCGGCATGAAGGTCCCATCTTTTGAAGGCCTGTCTTCACCCTCTTTGTCGTCATGGTAACTGCCATCCTGAGACCCCGCCCCAGGCTCGGCCTCCTCTGCATTGTCTTCCTCATCACTGCAGCCTTTGGGCTGTACCATGTACACACCCTCAGGAGGGCCATCTTCATCATTGCTGACTTTGAGTTCATGCTCGTGTTCATCCTCGGGAGCTGGTGGCTCATCGCCATACTCGCCGTTGACCCACTTCTCGATGGCCTCACGTCTCTTCTGGTCCTCCTCCAGACTCTGGCTTAGGTTCAGGCTCTCCGGGAAGTTGGTCTCATTGTCATCGTAGTTGGAGCTGCCCCGCTCACTGTTCTCTGCTACACTCTGGTCTCCCTCTGCATTCTGGGAGCTGCTGTCGAACACCACCTGGCGGCTCAGCTTGGCACAGATAGCATTAAGTTTTAGGCCACCTTTCCTTTTGGCGGCCATCTTGGGTTTTCCTGAGGTCGTTTCAGTGCATAAACTCCTTTCAGCTGTTGGAAACAGGAGAAACAAAAACATATATAGACATTTTAGTCAAATCAATTCCCAAGTAACACCTCCATTACAATTTGCAGTTTTAACTCCAATATAATGTGATTAAAATGAGGGCTAGGGATGTTTTCTGTTTTCTTTTCTATGCCAGTATATTGTATTGATTTAAAACATCATAGTGGAAAAAAAAAAAAAAAAGAAAGTGACAGAGAACAACAGCGACTGCTGCTATTAATAACATCCAAAAGCACTTAAGAAAAAAATCACAAGACTGAAAGGACACACCATGATACTGTACATATCTTTCTACGTCATGCCTCTTTGGTCAGTGCAGAGATTAACATGGTGGTGGGAAAAAAATCGAGACAAAAACACAGGCAGCTGAAACCACAGGCAGATAGGTATCAGACCCCCTACAGGACTACAAGCAGAAAATACACAGCTACATAATCCTTCACATGACAGCGCTATAGAGGCACTGTGAAATGTTATCTTCACTCTCACCTCAAGAGGCTATGGTCTTGCCACTGAGTAGGGGGTTGCTCAGCATTAAAGCTGTCAGAATGTGAAGAGAAAGTGCTCAGCACCTTTGGCCTTTTTGGACCATCTTCTCATGTGGGCTACTCAGTACAATCAGAGTCAGTAACTGTTTCCGTAGATTTCTGGTTTCACTTCAATAACAGGGAAATAATGCATTGTGTGTATAAGCACTTTAGCCAGGAGACCAACACAGGTACATCCTTCAAAAAAACGTCTGTCTTTCCTGTGTTTTACATATTTTTTTTTTTACCAAACAAGACATACTACACAGGCTCAACATTTTTTCCAACTGGGCCTCTCTGAACAATAGAGCATGATAGAGTGTGCTTCGGGGCAGGAATGGGTGGCATTATTTCAACCCAAGTGGGGCTATCTTTATAACATGTCCTCTGATGAGACAGGAACAGCTGCCTGTGGCATTCCATATCCAGAGCTGCCTTTTTAGGGCAGAAACTGCACTCTGTTACCTTTCACTTGATTTCCTGAGCCACCAAAGTTCACCTTCCAACAGCATTTTCCAGAATCAAAATCAAGGCCATATCTTTATCAGGTTGTGGGAGGAGATGACTGTGAGTAACACGGTATTTATGATATCAAAAAAAGTTTTTAACTTGTGTTCTTGTTTTTTTTTTTTGTTTTTTTTTTCCTTTTTTCCAATTGAGTCTAAGCTTTGTCAGCTGAGGATCGGTGAAAACTGTTAAAGGCCATGCAACAGAAAAAAAGATATTTATTCTCATGTAAAGTTCTATTGAATTTTAACTCATCTGCAATGTGAGTAAGATAATGTACTATACTGAGCTAAGGACACACCATTTCAGCAGAGAAAAATGTGTGATATCGATGGTAACAAAGTTCTATCTTAAAGATTCAATTCACTTTCTACAACAATGAGAACGAGCCTCTTCATTTTCCCTCAGCCATAAAGCCAAGCACAATCATGTGTGAGCCATTGCCAGCATTATGTAAATCATACTGGTGCAACATAAAATCCTGTTTTCATTTTCTTTTGCAAAGCCGTGGAATCATTAGGGGATATACAATTTGAAGGAGTTTACAGATCACCCCAACGCCAGACAATGCACCCCCCCCCCCCGCATCCCCACACATAGACAATGCCCCCCCCCCCCCCGCATCCCCACACATGCTTTCTCAGTTACTGCATTTACATTGCAGGCTTCCTCTCTGAAACAATGACTCCAGGAATTATGTAGTTTTGAGAGGGCCATATATCAATGGCACATTACTGTACAATTTAGTGTTAGACAATTGCAGGCAGGGGTGAAAGGGTCACCTTTAAGAAGACAGTAATTCTGAGAAAAAAGAGAATCAGCTGGAAAAACTATTAGGAAGTAGGAGCAATAAATTTTCAAGATTTTTTTTGTGTTGCAGTGAAGGTATTTTGTTTCTGTTTACTGTGTTCAGTATTTCATGATTTAACTACTGATTTCCTCTCCTTTGCAATCTCAAGCTCCTTGTAGGAAATGACCCCTACACAGTTGTTTCTTTCCATTAGTGCCTATTTATGTATAAATTTCTGTTAACAATAGGGCGCGTGAGTAGAGGGCTGAGTGCTACTGTTCTGACCTCAAGCTGAATTAATAGAACATCGTGAGCGCATATTTAGTGTTTTCTTTTTAAAGGTTAGGTGTACCTTAAAACAAATTTAATATTATGAGTATCCCCTGAGGAGGAACATACTATGGCTCAGTGAATTATGGAGGCTGTCTAAACTATTATTTATGCTATGGTTTCTGTCCTCAGCAGCTTTCAATAGGGATTGCTATGGTAACACTAAGCTGTTTACCTCAAATCATTTGTGTGCATGATGGCGTACAATGAGATAAAATCTGTGGGGACCTACATGAAAGAACAACTTTTCCCTCTGGGACCAACTCCCCCACCTCTCGGAGAGTCCACTAAGCATTCTGCCTTATTAATGAATATCAGAAAGAAAAACAACACTGTCACATGCACTGGACTTTATTTACACTTCAGTTTTAGCCTGGTGTGCTAATTGTCAAGGAGGAGACACCTCAGTAAGCACTGGGGGTAGGAAAAAACAGGCAGGTTCGAATTTGAACACAACAGCTGAAACTAATTTTTCCGACTGCTTATGTTAACAGTGACACTATTTTTACTGGAAATTGTGCAGGGCCGGGGAGCAGCGCCGTGTGCTGTCTGTATAAGGCCAAAACATGAGGAAAAAGTCAAGAAACTATTTTGAATACATTTGGACCAGGAAAGATTCTTTTTCATCTTCAGTCAGAAATAAGTGCATCATCTCTGCCTTTTGCGCCCTGTTTCTTGTCAGCGCTGGATGACACAGCTTGTGTTTGAGTCTCGCCTCACACGCTGAAAAACATACTCTACCCACAGCTCTAAACCCCACAGGTCTTGTTGGTTTTTGATGCAGACTCTCTGTTTGTGTGCCAGAATGATATCATGCCCAATCAAGTGGTGTTTCAAATCCTAATAACGCTGTTGGAAGTGCATTATTTGTGTGAACGTGTGCAGACTATAATCAAGGCAGCTACAGATAAGGATTGTGGGAGCTACCAACAGTTGCGCCCGGCAGGACCACAGCTTTCCCTCTTTCTGACACACAAGACGAGGCAGCTTACGTCCAAAACGCTTGTCTATTCCTCTTATGGAGGATGTAAAATCACATATACTACATATAGAGATTGAAATAACCTGACTTTATTGTTCAGTTAAGGTGCAGTGCTACACTGTAAACACACCTCCCCCCTGCAGAGTAGTCAGTTTTGTGTGGTGCGAGCACACAGGAGGGTCCCTCTATAAGAGAGGTAGATATTGCTTGTTTAAACTGGCGCTTATCTCTTCACCTAATCAAACATAGGTACAGGGTTTGTTGTAGATTCCTGCTGAGTTTCAACATGACTGACACAGGGACAACCCCCCCCCACCCCACCACCCCCCCGCAATATCAGGACTTAATTAATACAAACAGGGTCTGGGAGATGCTGCTCAGCTCAGGATTATTTTACAATATGCAGAGCTAGAGTTTCTTTAGCTCTTTAAAAAAAAAAAAAAAAAAAAAGCGTAGTTATAACTTTATGAACCTTTGGCAGATTAATCGACAAGGCTGCAGCTCCCTGTGTACAGCTCAGTGAACCTTTTGTGTCTGTGGCTCCCAAGGGAGCTGTTTGTGTGTGTGATAGAGAGAGAGAGAGAGTGTGCGTGTATGTTTCAGGAAAATCATTGAGCCACACAGGCAAACATGCACAGCCACACTTCAAAATTGTCATGTTTTTATTTTTGTAAATTTTGTAAATGTTTTCCTCTTCTTTCTCTGTCTCCCTCTCTCTTTCTCTCTCCCTCACTTCACCATGGTAGAGAGGTTGCGGCAGCCGCAAGGAAGTCAAGCGGAAAGCCACTGATGGACAACTACGCCACGACACCCAGACCCCAGCATCTGGCCCCTCTCTCATTTTTATTACACAAGAATAACAATAAGCAGGTCGCCGACCCCGCCGTGAGATTTTGCCACAGTTTCCTAACAGTCGGTGCAGCTGATGCTGAGAAATTTCCATTTTTCCGCATGCATATTTAATTGAGTTTTGTCCCAGTGGTGCGGAAATGATTTGTTTTTTGCTCTCTGTTCACTTGACTCCTCTTCGGAGTCGCTAACCCTGATTAAGACGTTCCCGTTAATTTCCCAGCGCACACCTTTTTTTTGTGCATTAATGGTTCTGATCGTCTAATTAAAACTTCTCAGCTCGGCTGCTGATCACCGCTCGTTGTGCCTCTGACCTGAAGTTTTAATTGCCGCATCAGAAGCGATAATAATAATTTTGAGGTTCTGATGATTAAAAACAATGCCATTGCCAACTAGGTGATAGATGTGGCTTTGGGGGGTGGGCACATCTGAGGACAAGTTTATATGAGTTTAGAAAAGGGAGCTGTAAAGGGGGTAACCTTACCAAGGAGCAAAAAAGGGTGGGGGGGACTACTGTGGAAAGGGCTGGTAAAGCATACGGAAATCTCCCAGCCCTCCTGTCACGCAGAGTCTTCCTGACAAGACAGTTTTGGCTGAAGCTGGGACTTAGCTTTCCCCACCTCAAATCTAAATCTGCCACTGACTGATCCACTTTGGAGCTCTACTCACTTGGCAGGTTTGCCAGGTTGGGGACAAGAAGGAAAAAAGAGATGGAGAGAGCACAAGAGAAAGAATGATAAAGGCAAATAAAAGATGACGACAGTCCAATACTCTCTGCTTATTTTCATAAAAAGATAATAACACTGCAGGTGCAGTACAAAAGGCACATTGTTCATTAAATGACTCAATGGAAAAAAAGGAACCTACAGTGACTGTTGTCCCTGTCATAAAACATAATGAGATATATATGATACTCACATTACTGTCAAAACAGGAGAAGTCAAAAGCTTGTGATCTCTTTTTTTCAACAGTATACTTTCACTCTGTACTTTACAGATCACTGTATCAACTGTAGTGATGATAGGAAATGGTTCAGGCTTGAAGAGAGAGGAAACTGCCACCAGCACCAATCTGTCACATTTTGTTCTTTTTTTAACCACTGGATATCTAATGGACTCTTTCAGGTTTCACTCCAGAATCAATTTTTTTGCTGCAAAGCATGCACTGCACAAACATACAGTACAGTAACATGGACATACAGTCAGGAGGGGACTGTCTTCTCTCTCTCTCTCTCTCTCTCTCTCTCTCTTCCCCCAACCTTCCCCCTGTCTCTCTCTCTCTCTCTCTCTCTCTCTCTCTCACACACACACACAAATCTATTTTATTATTAATCAGTTGGTTGCACATCTGCCTGCTTGTTGTTTTTTTTTCTATCAATAAAGCACTTATTGCTTTTAGTCTAGAATGTGACCTTGCACATTGTGTGCTGTCTTTCGGGGGTGCCGACCTTGAAGGACCCGTTTGGACTATTGCACTTCAGCTTCATCCACGGGCTGTTATCAAACACAAGCCCTCAGCCAAATGCCACGCTCCCCTCACACTGCTGCATAACACAAACAAGACGCTGCAGGACAAAGGCTGACACTAACGGCCTCAGAAACACACACTCACTGACTGCACAGGACAATGGCTGAAGAAAACAATGTATATTTCAAGTGCAGACGAGGAAGAGGAAAGACGTTGAACTTGAGGGCAGTCAGACAGGAAAGTTAAAAATCTAAGGACAAATACGCCCTTCGCCTTCATCACAAACAGGGTAATTATGGTATTTTCCACAGCAGAGGACAAGCAACCTAAAATGGTCTAAGGGAGAAAAAAAACCACAATATGACATGAGTGACAAGAACCAGTCTGACAGCCACATACCAAAATTTTATTCAGTTTGCTGCTTAGGGTAATTCATGGGACACTTCGTTAACTTGTTAAAAATGTACATCAAATCTGGACTCACAGCTGGCACCAGATGAAGCCTTAAGTGTTTGTGTCATGGGATGGGAGACAAAAACAAATTGCACCACCATGGACTGAGACAAGGATTTTGTTTTCCTGTAGCTTTATGTTGAAGCTCAGCTACCAAATTGTGCTCTGATTTTATTTTATTTTTTCAACACTAAGATAGCTATTGGATAAGCCACCCGCCGTGGTTAAACGAGCAGACGCCCTCGGTGCCCTCCCTCATGGCTGTTGTTCTTGGTGAGACAGTAGTATAGTGGAGAAGGGGGCTCAGCACTGCACGTCTAAAGGGCCCTTGAGCTAATATCTGTACAGATTAACTGCTTCAGTTGTATTCTGGCCACTGGGAATTCTCTTTGCATTTGTGGCTTTTTCAGAGGGAGAAGGAGAGATGTGTGTGTGAGTATGTGCTCTTATGAATATTGGTTACACAGTTTTATTCTGAATGACCTGGTCACCTATGAGGTCAGGAGCCCCAGCTTGGTCTGTATCACTCCATGTCATTATCTCTGGGGCAGTGCTGCATTTAGTCTACCAAAATCTGCAGCTACAGTGCTGAGTAAGTCATCTCCATCCTCTTACCATCACCCCCCCCCCTTTCACAGGACACAAACACACATAAACACACAGTGTCAATCCTCCAGGGTAAACTCAGCACATGCCGCTCCATTAGTTATCAATTAAGTCTGGAAATCTCCACCTGGCTTACCCACACGCACAGACAAAGTAGGCTCACAGACACAGCACCCCTCTAAAGAGGAAGTCGAGGAGTGCGTTTCTTATTTGACTACGGGTGTGGGTGATAGAGTGGGTTTGTGTGTCCATGCGGGTGGCACTTTTGTCCATGAGGTTAACCTTGATATGAGGCCCTGTCAGGCCAGATAATGTCAATCAATGACAAGCCCTCACAGATAACCCCTAATGTGAAGCCTAAAAAGCAAAGCTGTTTAGATCTTTAGACATGCCCCCTTTCACCAGCATATGAATTGCATTACAAGGAAATGAGCTGTGGCATTTCTTTAATAAGACTCCTAAGACATTTTGACAGCAC
The DNA here is from genome assembly GCA_016785285.1 of Brachirus orientalis. Taxonomy (NCBI): domain Eukaryota; kingdom Metazoa; phylum Chordata; class Actinopteri; order Pleuronectiformes; family Soleidae; genus Brachirus; species Brachirus orientalis. The sequence continues at coordinate 10,895,531 of JAFBJR010000150.1, forward strand.
ATAAGGCCCTCTGCCATTGAAAAAATTAAATAAAGCTCCCGCTGACAAAGCCTCCCACACGAGGCAGTGTCCTGATGGGCAGATCCGAGTACCTGTTAAGTGGAGGAGAGAAAAGGCATGTAGGAAGGGGGGCAAAGAGAAAAGATGAGAGACCTTTCTTTTCATTTTTCTCAAGCTCCTGGGGACTTCTTAATTGATTTCCAAGGTTATGTTTCAAATTTGTTTTTCGATATGGGAGCCTTGTGAATGAGAGTGTTAGTCAATGTTTTTTTTAAAAAAGCTAGTTCCCTAAATTCTGTCTACTTGGGAACATTTGCATGAGACCACTGATCCCCTCCACTCTCCCCCCTTTTTCCTGCCTTTGCTCTTTTTCTCCTCTCTCTCTCTCTCTCTCCTTGAAAAAAAGGAGGTGACATTAACCCAAAAAAAGCATGTATTTCCAGACAGGATGCTTGTGCTGACAACATCGATCCCTGGCTACCATTAAAACATTTGCTCTGCCTGACAGACTTTTCCTCTTTTGGACTTTACATGCGTTAGAATGAATCACAGGTGACCGTTAAAATGTCACCCTGGTCAGGTTAGCTACCTGTTCAAAAATGACCCATTGCTAAAAAGCAGATGCATTTTTCAAACGCGCTTTTCTTAATCACTTTATCATTTTCACCACTTCCAACTATTTCAGTGTGTCATATTCTTATGAATCATAATTAAAATTTGACCAAAATACATTCTTTGTGGTTCTGAGAGAGGAAGCAATGACAATAATCTTTCTGCATGTGGGATTTGCATTTTTAGACCCTGTAGCTATGATTCTCCTGTCAAAATGTTAGTTAATTTATTTTCTTTTTCCTTTTTCTTTTTCTTTTTCTTTTATTTATCAGATGAGGAGGATGAAAGTGACAACATTAGGATTTTGATGATATATGACACTGTAAAGGGTATGTTTGCTAATATGTTGTTGGGGAAATGTGAGTATGTGCACAGCCGTAAGCACACACATTTTGAGTGGTTGAAACCAATATTGGTGTGAGTGTTAGTGTACTTGTGTTTTGCACACCTACTTGCAGGGTTGTAGACAGCAAGGCATTGTGCTCTGTGTGCTCCTGCTGCTCCTCTCTGTCTAGTGGCTGCAGGTCACATCATTTGCTCTGAGACACACACTGTCAAATGAGTGCACTGCACACACTCAGGAAAACCTGATCCACAGAGAGGATAAACACACCAGTGTGTCAATGACAGAACTAAAACAGTGCGTTTTAGCGAAAAGTTCATTGTGAAGTTGAGGTGGAATTTAACGTGGCAGTTTCAACCTAAAACGGGAACATTCTTGTTTCTGGGAGTTCAGTAGATGGAGGAATGTGCTGTGACTGAATCTGAAGGTGTTATAAAACAACACACACAATAAGGGAGGGAAAAAATGATGAAACAAGCAAAGCTGCTTTACAGGAAAAAAAAAGAATGCTGTCTATTTTGGGCCTCAGTATACAAAAGGAAGTGCAGCACAGTTCACACAAACAAATAAATTTGTTTTTGTTAAAACCACAGCAACTACTTTTGCATTCTACACCAAACCCACTTTTATTTCCTGCATCTTTACCTTCATGACTTGCCACATTTGTGAGGAGCCACTCACTAAATTGTTAAACACAAACAGCAGAAGGTTTTCAAACACTGCAATGTTGACGGCTTAAAATCTAATTTTATTTTAAAAGTGACACGTTAAGGGAAAGCCTTAGATGTGAACATGGAGTGCTCACCTATTTGCGCTATATCCAGCTGCTCATTTTACATTTCTGCAACATTAATATTCCTCTTATTATTATTTTAAAGTGAAAACGGATACTCTGTTGAAGTGCAAATCTGATGAATTACGGGAACAGATTGCTGCTATTAATTATTAAAATCTATTTTATAAATATTCAGGTCTGTCATGCATCTAATAATGAACGCTTTAGAGGAGGTTACTTCCCGTGCGCATTCTAATGTGTCAGAAATATCACTTTTAATCACGCTTGTGTCAGCGAGTGCTGGGTTTGAACCTGCCGAAAAAAAACTTAGTAAATGAAGGAAACTCAACCAGCCCACTGCTGTTCTCATCATAGCTCATCCGTTCCTGCTGCTTCGCATGATCCAAGTTCTTCTCCTACCTCATCCAAAGAGCTGGTGAACACCTCTTAGCTTCCCGCTACATTCTTGCTGTGATAATTTGAATGGAGAATAATGCATCGGCAGCACTCTACCTTCTGGACACACCTAGTCCCAGTGCTACTGCTGCCATATGCTGTGTTGATACATATTCATAACACTTTCTTGTGTGTTGAGTGTCAGTGTACAGCAAGGTTTAACTGAATGTCTCACAACTTCAAATGAGAAGAGGGGGGAAAAAAAGGACAGGGGCACAAAGAAAGTTGAACTGTTCTTGCTCTTTTTTTCTGAGCAAAGTTTGGGTGCTAATACTTGCTTCTGTGTGGACGACAGAGCACGACGCTCTGGATTTTCAGGACTATGCTCAACAAGCTGTGAGAGGCAGCAACTGTCACTGTGGCAGAGTAAAGTGTGTTGTCAGGTGGTCACACTTGAGAGTCAGTGGCACTGTACCACGACCTCATGCACTGCAGCAGTGGATATTGTAGCCTACATACAGTATGCTGCACCAGACATACACACGCAAACACACACACTGTGGAGCACTCCAAGATTAACGCTGTCAGAGCTACATTGATACCCCATCATTATCTGCACACGGGGCTTCCTTTGTTCACTTGGTTGCCTCACTGTCCTCTCCTATAGAAGTACTAATTACTAAAGCTAACATTTCTTGCTCTCAGTGCCTCCAACCACCTCCAACTTCCCCATTATTCCCTTCTCTTCCAGTTCTCTCAAATGCATTGACAGTCTTTTGCCAACTGTTGACACATCTGAAGGTGCCACATATGACATTTATGAATGCCAATGGAAGCACCAATGTCACTTAATGTGTTTTTAAGAGTGTTGTACTTAGTGTTTATTTGGTGCCTGGCTGATGAGCAATAAATGCATATTGTGCTTCCTGAGATTCAAATCAGTCCTCTGGTTTAAACGCTGACTGTGGTAAAACAACAGAGACATGTTTGATGCACCAGTGAAGTATCTGTTGTACTCTACATTGCTGGTTTAACAGGCAGGGATAAGAAAAATGCTCCCACTTGGATGGCATTTTTCATTGGCAATAATACTCCAGCTCGTTGGCTTTCTTCTTGTTCTTGCATTAGAACTATGGCTTTATCAAAGGTGATAGCTTGCTCAGGCGCATTTTCTCAAAAGTCGTCCTCAGCGAGCCATTTCCCAAGCTGCTCTTGGGTAAACGTCACTCAAAAGAAACTGGGGAAGATTTGATGGTGAGATCAAACAGAAAGAAAGGACAGCAAGGAGAACATGGAGATAGGGGGAGGGGGTGATACCCTCCTCCCACATCCAACACCAGCAAATGCTGAGAGTAATTCCTCCAAGCAGGGCCTGTGTTTTCAGACGCAAATACAACAAAACGCCGGGTGCTGCCATGAGGCATCAAAATGGGCGATTTTGACTTCAGAGAGTCTTCAGATGCTTGAAGAGTTGTCAGTGTCGGGCCAGTGGGACTGAACAGTGAGAACAGAAGGTACCAGCAGGCTGTTAATAACCAATACGGGAACCAAGCCAGAAAGACCGTCTCCTCCCAAAATGCCAGTCGGCACCAGATCAGTAAAGGTTTCCACCATAGTGTAATTTCCCACCTGAGCACTTTCATCTGCGGAAAGTGAAATGGTTTGAAAGTTTATCAGCTGCTGTGTGTCTGCTATTTATTGTACCATTGGGATAACATGCTAAATTCCACAGGTAGGAGCCATAAAGGCGAAAAAAAAAAAAGAACACACACAAAATTTTCTAAGGAGACTGAGGGCTTCAACAGGTGCCTTGCAAGTAGGAATTTTTATATCTTTTGCCTTACGGAGGGATTTTCATCAACAAGTCAAAGATATGCTTTGTTGTTTGGAGACCTGAGTTGTGTTGTGACACGCCAAGAGGGATGACCGCATTTTCTACGGTGTTGTTCTCTCTCATTCTTGGAGCATTAGGCTCTTTCTGAATAGCCTCAAGGAGATTAAGCTGGCTCACATTCAAATGCACATTTCTTCTAAAACCCACTCCATGAGTGGGCCAAGCAGTGTGATCAGAACAGGAGCCTGGTGAGACAATCGTCAGAGTAGATTCTGTCAGGTATAAATCAGGTCAGAGGAGGAAAAGAGGAAGAGAGGGAGAAAAAGGCTGGGGTAAAAGACAAACAAGTGTTGGCTCTGCTATATGAGTTTAGTTAGCTAGAGAGTTAGGGCATGAGTTATGGCAAGCGAAGGGCTGAGGGACGCTGTATTTATGAGGGGACTGAGTGAGTGTTAAATCCCTGGTAAGAAATAAAGTTGTCCTTGAGCGAACAGGGGAAACATTTCACTCAGTCTAAGAGATGCCTCGAAAAAAAATGAAAGCCATCCCTCTTTCAGGAGAAACACACTTCCCTAAAATAGCTTTATTCCTTAAAAATGCTATAGATCACATACAAGTGAACTGAATCTGATGTTTGAATAGAGAGGAGGATTCTCCATGTGCATGATAACAAGGAGATCAGGAGCCAAGCAAAGGAAAAGAATCTGATTCTCCCAAAATTGCATGAAGATTTTCTGAGGGCTTTTTGGCTAAGGGGTGCTGCCAAAACACACAATGCACTTGTTGCAGTGCAAAGGTTCATCCAAAAAAACATTTTCCAGCATGGCTTACTCCCCCCCCAAAAAAGAAAGAAAGAAAAATGAATTTGCTTATCTAAATACAATATTATACTGTATATAAAGTATACAGTATCTATATATAAATCATCCTGTATTTATCTAAACACACAAAAAAATAAACTTCCATTGTTGAAAGTTTAAGTCCCCAAAACTCTGTCAACAGAAAGGAGAAAAAGCTTTACATTGCACTTCCAACTCTAACTCAGACCCCTCTCCAAAACCCCTACACTAGTAATAACAATTATTACTTAAAAAGGCTATATTTTTGCATTAACTTAAAAGGCCATATCTTTTTCTTCCCTCCAGCCTGTGCGGCCTCACTTACCCTAAGTATCTTCATAAATCACCAGTTACTGTTAACATGTACTCCACAATTCAGCCATCAATCTCCTACCAGGTCAGAGTGAAAACAGAGGGGGAAATGTCTGCTTAGTAAAATGTCTCTCTCGTGAATGGTGCTACCACCACCCACTACTCAAACACACACACACAAAATATACACATAGCCCAGTAGCATACACACACCAGTTAAATAACAAACACACGCGTCCAGCACACAGCAACCGGAGTAGTCCTACGGGACACAGAAGCAGTTGCCATATCGCCACAGTAACGCAAGCCAAATTCAATTCTGACTTCACCTTTCACTTGGGAAGCTGGTTTGCAGAGTTAGCCAACTTCCTCCTCATCTTTATTGTCTTTTTCTTTTCTTTTTTTGTCCTGTTGGCCTGAATAAAAAAAAAAAAAGCAGGCCTAGGCTGTAGCAGCTGTTTGAGAGACAGAAACCCTCATGTAAATCTGTGTTTATGTTCACAGACACACTATTTATTTAAGCAAGAGGAGAAAATCTAATTGTCCATGAGGAGGAGTATTACTCTCAGAACTGTGTCTCCAAGAGGGAGAAAATGACTCGTTTTTAACACACACCGTTTACATCAGCAGAGTGGAAAATCCCACTTATAATAAACCTCTCCAACATAACATCTGTATCTAAACAACAACATCAATTTTGACCATCTACACAAATTATACCATGTCTGATCTGAATACATCTGCACTTTACATCAGAGCAGAGGGATTTTAGGCACCTTTGAAAAAAAATCTACTTATAGCCTTCTGAGTTTTATATTTTTTTACCCTTCAAAATGAATAAAACTGTATTTGTGCAGCATTAAATGGCCTGTAAGTGACTTCATAATGACTTTAAAGTATTGCTGTAAAATTAACAAATGTATTATTAGGGGTTTATATATTATTCAGATCCTTAAGTAAAAGTAGTAACATGAAAATGAAAAAAACAAAAAAAGTTACAGGGAAAACAAATATACTTATACCTTACATTTTTAAGTTTTTGAAATATGAAAAGTAAAAGCCCACTAACAAATACAATTTCTTAATTTAAATTTGAAAACATTAATAATAATAATAATAATAATAATAATAATAATAATAATAATAATAATAAAAATAAATTTAATTGTCACTGCTTAAACATGTAAAGATTTAAGTGTGTTCAAAAGTTATTACTTAAACAATGTTTTAAAGCTATAATCTGTGAGTTTAGTTAAATAAAAGGACAGAACAGAAACTGTAAAAAAGTGTAAAAAAAAAAAAAAACTGCAGAGTGTGCTAAGGCCAAAATTAATGTCAACAACAAAACTTCTAGAAAAACAACAATTAAACAAATCACTAACATTTAGTTCACTACAGGTGCAAAGGTGCATCTTTAATTAAAAGCTAGAAACATTTTTCCAAAAAAAAAAAAAAAAAAACACCGTTACACCTGCTCTGTAGTCCCTCTCTTTCTTCACCCACTCACTCACTCACTCACTCACTCGCACACACACTTTGACACCACCCACCACATCACTACACATGCGTGCCCGACTCATGCTAACTTGCAACTAGTAGCAGTCCAGTTCACCTCGAGGTAGCACTCAACTTCAGTGTGTGTGTGTGTGTGTGCGCGTGTGCGCGTGTGTGTGAGGGGAGAGGGGTGGTGGGGTGGGGTGGGGGTGTAGCAGTCTTACCTGGCAGCAGACCGCCCTCTGCGCTCTGTCTCACCTCTCCCTCCTGCCCTGGAAGAATTCTCTCTACAAAGCAAGGCATTTTCTCCTCAACTGCTCTCTGCCAAGGCTCTGCTCTCTCTTTCTCTCTCTCTCTCTCTCCCACTCTATCCCTGTCTCTCTCTCTCTCTCTCTCCCTCCCTCCTTCTCACTCCTTTTCCTTGTTCCCACTCTCTCTCTCGCTGTCTATAGCTCTCCTCCCTCCTTGCCCTCCGCCTCTCTCTCCTTCCCTCTTTATTCCCTCCCTCCCTCCCTCTCTGAGCACAGATGTCGAGGCTGTGCGAGTTTACCCACTTTACCAGTAGGGGTCCTTCATCGCCCTTATCCACCCCACAGCCACATGGGGGGACAAAACACACAAACACACGCACACACAGGCCCCAGGAAGAGAGAGCCACTTAACGGGTGCCCTCCTGTCACTGTTCAATGAGCGCCCTGTGCCAAAGCTGTATGAGCCATGCGCGTGCATGTTTGCATGTGTATATGAGAGAGAGAGAGAGCGACAGAGAGAGAGAGAGAAGGAACAAGAGAGACAGGTGTGAAGTGGGTGGTGTGCACAGGGAGCTGGCCCTTGGCACTTCCCAGCCCTGTTCGGCTCGGCTCGGTCCTGGCTCCTGGCCCCTGAACTGTTGTGTGGTAGCTGCTCCGGCACGCGCATACACACACACACACACGCACACAGACGTGCACATGAGCACACAGATTGACTTACAGCGAGTCCCTCAGTGAGCCAGCAGCCACAGAGAGTGTGGGCCTGCACAATCACACACACCGTCACTTGAACACAACACACATACCCACACAGAACAACTGCCACTGTTTGCTACTGCTGCTGTTGACAGTGATAACATGTGCTTTGTGCCCAATGTGTGTGTGAGTGCGTCAGCATGTGTCCGCATGCACCCACAAACACACAGCAAATGCCTATCGGCTCCAGTATTGCAGGTCTCTATTCGATCAGAGTTGTTTCTTTTTTTTTTTTTTTTTTTAATTTAAAAAAAGAAAACAGTATTCATTGACACTGGCATGTTAGATTTGAAGGCTCTTAGCTAGTGTACAGTGGGGAATTTCTAGTTTCTCTCCTACATGAGGGGCACTTTTCACATTGCAATATCAATACTGGATAATATTAGCTGTCCTGCTGAAGAATGTCAGATCTCTTTTCTGCCATTGAATAAGGTCATATTTCCTCAAGTAAAAGAAAAAAAAAAGAATAATTACTAGAGTCTAAATAAGAAACAGTCTTGGATTAAGAGTGAACAAGATATAGTTTAAAAGTGAACACAATGAAATAATTGTTTAAAAGAAGGCAGAAAAGTGGTGACTATATGCAAACATGGTAAGTACGCCTTATTTGAGCTTTAAGGAACAAACAAATTTCACCCATGAGAACAGAGTAAGATTACCACTGCACCAAACATTTTTATCAAATATTGCTCAACTTTTATGATGGTTTATACTGCAGGAAAAATACTGTGTCCCAATCAGGATCCTGTGCTATTAAAGTATCAGAAGAGTAATTATGAGGCCGAGCTTTGTGTAAGAACTTGTTTTTCCATTTATTGCTATGTGGAACAGGATAAGGGTTTCTGCATTGAAGAGGTGTTATCCCGGACCTGCTTTGGTATCATTTGAACAGTGGGTGGATCACCTTTATTTAAGTCAAACAAAACCTTATAATGACACAAAAATGGTAGTCACTACTTGACAGACAAGGCTCCAACGCCCAGCCAGACTGCCATCAAAACGTTGACAAAGAGTAATAAAGAAAATAGGATGTTAAAATAGCAGGACACGGATGTTGAATAAAGCAGCCAGAAAGTGTACATACAAAAAGTTGTGATAAGCTAATGAGAGAAACAGAACTGTGCTTTTGGTTTACTTATCACTGTTTGCATCAGGAGCAAATCTCTCTTGACAGCAATGCTGAAATCAAATGCAAGTTTTTTAGCCAGATGATGGAAAGTCATTTGTATTTACAGGAAATAAAAATGATGCACTCACTCATTATTCCCTTGCTGTGTTAACTAGAACACAGCCCCTGTATTAGAAGTTAGAGAAGCAGCACAAGGACAAGTAAAACATACCTTAAATAGACTACAAATGAAGTCACTTAACACCCACTCGCTTCCCTCACCACCCCCTGCTCTGTCTGTCTTCAACTAAAAAGCCTGTGTTTGACTACGTCTCTCTCAGGTTCATAGTTGTCTTTTGCTTTTTAAACAGGCACCTCGCCTGTCACAGTGCAGGGACGGGTGCATTCCCCTTAAATGGCTTCTTTTGACAACTGATCTGTAAATACAGCCGGATCTGCAACTTCCCTCTTTCTCTCACTGCCTGACTTTCTCCCATCTTGTCTTTGCTCTCTCTCTCTCTCTCTCTCTCTCTCGCTCTCTGTTCCCCGTGCCCAAACTCCTGCCAGAGCATGCTCACACACACATGCATGCACACACGCAACATGAAGGTCTCCCAATGACCCCCCCCCCCACCGCAAACACACACGGGAACACGCATACACACACATTTACCCCCCACATCCCCCCTCCCAACTTCCCCAACTCCATTCCCCCTGCCTCTATAAAAACACAAATATGCCATAACTCAGGCACTGCTGCCACATAGCCTCCATCTTGCCCTGTACTGGGGAGGGGGAGGCCTCTCAGGAAGGTCACCAACAAATGGTTTTCCGATTCACTGCCCCGAAATAATTTTGTGTATTAAAACCTGAATCTGCACTTTCTGGCCTGAAAGCTTTTCTAATTATTCCAGTGTCCTTGGGACAGACACAGATCCTTCACACGCTGGGGGAAACAAGCTATAGAGCAACCACTACAGCCACAAACACCCCCCACCACCCTGTCTCCCCCTCTCTCTAGCCCTCCATATCCTCTCTCCTCTGCTCTCCTCTCCCTGCTTTACAGCCACCCCCCTCCCCAATCTGTTTTCAAAGCGTGTCTGTCCTTTATTAAATTGTTTTCTTTTCCACATTATCAGTTGCCATGGAGACCTCATCTCTCGGATTATTTGAATTTCATTATATCTATTGATTTGGGAGCATTTCATCTTTTTTATTGTTTTTCTGTCAATTTTCGAAACGAATAACCATCTAATTTGCGTCAGCGCTGATTACGTTCGTCCCTCAATAGAGGTCGGCAGCTGCGCCGGGGAAACAAATCAATGGAAAAACATCATAAAACTCGAAAGTACAATCAACCAGGATATGGGTGACATTCCGTGGTTGCTGAAACGAAGTCATCAAAAAATATATACTTTTTCTCCAGCGCCTCTGCATGTGTGGGGGTGCAGTGAGGAGGACACATATGTGTCTGTAGCAGATATATTACTATATTTCAGCAGATAATATAGTATGGTAAATTTCCATACTGATAACAGCCCCTCCCTGCCTGACCAAAACAAAAAAATGCTTACTGTATCTAAATAATTTATGCAATTTTAGCATTTCTATATAAATTTTTTAATAAGCTGCTTGGAGCAAAGTGGCCATTAACAAAACACACAGCTGTCCAATGGGCTAAGCCCAGCAGATCAATTGCGCTTTTTTATGACATGATAAAATGCTTTTAAAGCAATTTACACAAATATGGAAAAAATGACTTCATGGGCTTCATTTATTCATAAGGACATGTATTAGAAAAAAAAAAGTCTTACAAAAGCCAGACAGGAGAGATCGTCCCGGTCCTAACTGGAACGGACTTGCTGCCCTCTCCACAAGGACATAAAGTTTCATTACTGATGCACGCAGTCAAAGGCAATTTAGCAAACACAGTGTGCAAAAGAAAACATCAGCATATTGCAAGTGTTCCTGTATTAGGTGGACCTTGCATGTTGTTTTCCAATTTTTATTCATTTTGTGGGGGACAGGGTGTGGTGGTGGTGATGGATTTTTCTTCCTCCCCCTGTGCAGTGTCACCCTGACCCAAAGCTAAGAGGAGGTAGCCACGGTGACAGGGACGTGGTTTTTTTTGGCTAAAGAAACCAAGCCACAGCATGTGCCAGACAATGGGGCCTCGTAGGGACAAATGTGTACATACACTGTCAGCTGTACAGCGATATCCAGCACACGACACCAGACCCATTCTGTGAGAAAACAGGCCCACATGTATTTCAGTGGATCTGATCATTTAGCATCTTAGTGCGGCATGCATGCGCAGACACACATTATGTACAGGAGTACAGTTCGGAGGGTAATCTTGGTTCAGAGCATCTTCTCTTCATGTGCCGACAGTGTGCCTGAGCCACTCTGCGAGAAGCTGCCGCTGCTGCTGCTGCTGCTGCTGCTGCTGCTGCTGCTGCTGCTGCTGCTGCTTAAGGCCTCGTGTTTGCAACACATGTCAACATTTGACAAAGCAATTCTTTCCCTCCAACAATATTCTCTTGTTCAGGCCTGTGAAATGAGGGTGCTAACAAATTTGCTTTTTATGTTTATTTGTGTGTGTGTGGGCGTGTCAGTAAAGGAGATCTCATTTTCTAAGGCTCCAGTTCTCAACCTGAAAAAGAGAGAGGGAGAGAGAGAGAAAAAAAGGAGAAACAAAAAGAGGAAGAGAAACAGAAGAAAGAAAGGCTGAATGTTTTGGAGTCACGATTCTTCCCGTGATTGCCCTAGCTGTCTCAGTTGTACAAAACATGACCCGCCCCTCCCTCAGCCACGACAGAAACATGGGCGACTGGATAAACACTATTTTATGCAGTGACTAGATGAATTGCCAGACAGTAATTACAGTCTTCCTCTTGCCTAAACAAAACTCTACTGTACAGGCTCTTTCTCTGACACCAAACTGCAGCACGTACAGCAAAACCGCAGGTGTATGACATATTTGTCAATGCATCTCCCAACTAGATAAATAAAAATATTAGACCCTGTGACAACAGTGAAACACTCTCTGCCACTTTCAGCGATGTGTTAATAATCTGCAGCTGAAAGAGGAGTCGTTGTGTGGACGGACGATGTTATCATGTGCAGTCAAACGTTGCCGGGGTTGGCTTAGTAAAGACAGTTTGGTGACTTTTTTTTCTGCAACCCTTGCAATGTGTGCTTTCTTCTCCTCGACGGGAACAAAAATAACACAGTTGTGTCCCAAACTAAACATTCCCACAGAATGGCTGGTAGTCTGCTGGGTCTCTGACACCAACATGCCCACCACAGTCAACCCCTTCCTGACGCATGTTCAAAAGAGACACAAACTTGCCGTGTTGGCAAATTCGCTAGGAAAATTTGTTAATTTGCTCATCTATTGCTAACATGTATTTCAGAAATGAAGATCAGTTTTGAAGCGATGCAAGCAGTGAAAAACCCTCGCATGCTCCTTTCTCCTTTTCTAGACTAATTTCATCCGGTCAGGCTGTGCTGTAAACCGTGCTGTCAATGTCCGAGCTCTAAAAAGCACAATTACAGAGGACCTCGGCTGAATAATTTAAAGAGCATAATTATTGACCTCTATCCGAATTCCTCTGAAAGGTACATTAAGATATAGAAAGGCGCTGGAGGTGGAAGTGGAACTGAGGAGTAGAGAGGGAGTGTGTCTCCCCAGGCCTCCCTAATGCACTCTCCTGCTGTACTCTAACTTCCTGTGGACCCCTAATGTGCCCGCTGCTCGCTGGCCTGATGAAGACTTCAGTTAATGAGGCCCCTGTTTCTGAAATGAAGAATGTCTGAAACCATCAACATGCATTACTATCAAGCCACCACCCCCAGCCAAACCACACGTATATACACAGACACACACCACCACCACCATTGCCACCACTGTCCCAAGTCAGCATAGACCAATATACATAAATCACAAATCTTTAACCTCCAATGCACACACCCCACCTTTTAGTGCAGGCATGGGTTTTAGTAGGCCAGGAAAGGTGCTTTATTTTATTTTATTTTATTTTATTTTTTTTGTAGGTAGGGGGTGTTTAAGGGTTAACTGTCCCTCAGGGGGCTATCACCAAACTGGGCAGCTGTCACTGCTGGTGTCTTTGGTTCTGAATTGACAACCAGGCTCTAATAGATTTGCAGCCAGTCAAGAGGAAACCATGGCCCTGGACATGGTTATTTACCTCGCTCAAATTTGGATGTGAGAGTGAATAAAGCGTCACAAGATTGTATCTGCAAGTATGTGTGTGTGTCTGTGTGTAATGGGGGTTGTTGAGAACTGGCAGCAGGCTTGGGGGAGGATAGAACAAAATGAGGCCTTTTAATTAAAAGAAAACATTTGTACTTGCATACTATTGTGGTTGGAACCTGGGACGATTCCAAAAATTCTGGTTGTTTAATGAGTTACTTTTAAAAGTGATTTGGGGCATTTCATCTCCTCTTTGCATGCATGCCTTTTTAAAATTTCAATTAGCCTATACGTTTTTTAAATAAGGTTTGGGAGTTCATCATTACCCAGAAAAATTTCTTCATAAACTTTAGGATTTTTTTAAAATTATCAACAGATCTACCACTGCTGTTTTTCAATCAGGAAGGACAGTGGGCACTGAAATAATAAGGGAACTTCTGCAACATCCTAAATGCCAAGGACAGGTGGATTAAAGTATTAAAACAATCGCATTTCAGTCTTGAAATAGTCCTGTGCACGACTCAGCACCATGCACATCCGTTCAAGTTCAGCTGCCAGCTCTATAATGCCAAAGGAGAGGGATAAAAAAAAAAAAGCCCAATCCCATTAGCTACGTACATGCATCTCAGCAGACCTGCTTCAAATGTGAGCAAATCTCAGTGATGATTATCCCCCCAAAGCTCTCAAATGATAATACATAATCAAATGCTACAGAGGATTTCTTTAAAATCACACAGCCAGCTTCCACTAATTTGGGTTTCCCCATTTGAGTTAGCTTTTGGTGCTTTCCGAATGAATCAGAACAGGCTGCTGCTGTTCAATTGCCCCTGCACCTAAGAAGACATTTAACTTCTTCCCTCGAATTAGAGACTAGAGAACAAAGCTTCTTACATCGAGAGAGGGAGATGATTCAAAACATGTTAAAACTTGAGTTCAAATTTCAACTCTTTTCTTTACTGTTTAAAAAAATGAAGTAAGCAAAGTGCTCTGTCGTGTAGATTCACAAATAGATGCGAGCAGGATCTTCACTTAAATCACATGCACTTTCATAATCACAAACTATAGGAATAAATGAATATTCATGACATTAAAAACTTCCTCTGTAAACTTTGTAATAAAATGCCAGCTATAATATTGGAGACAGCTGATCTGAATAAGGGTTGAGGGTACTTGTAAAATTTTATGTTTAAAACCTCCATTAGAAAGCTATATATATGTGTGTGTTTGTATGTGTATATATATATAATATTATATATATATTATATTATAGATTTATATCTCAGTCACTTTATTGGAATACATCCAGAAAATATGGGAAACATGTATGCAGTTTTAAAATAAATAAATAAGTTTTAGTCTCAAGTATTTAGTATGACCTCCCCTTACTGTGGAACATTACCTTGACCCTGCTTCTCTTAAAACCCTAATTAATAGAATGTATGGTATGGAAACCTGTGTTTGTCCAACTATTTCAGGTCAACAACTATCTGCTGTGAAGAAGGTCTAATATTTCAGGTATATTCAAGACATGCTTGAGCATTAATACACGGTTAAACTCATTGACAGATGACTATGAGACTAACTTTCAGTCACATCATTCCAATTCAAATGTCAGTGATCACAGAATTTGACAGACATAAAATCAACAAAATTCATAAGTGTCTGTGTGTCTGTGTTAATATTAATGGCATATAAAGAAAATATATTTCTTTTCAATCGTAAAGGTGAGTTCATCAATGAAATCCTAAGCCTCTTAGCCGACTCCCTGCCATCTGTGGCTCTAAAAGCTCGGAGATGTTCACTTTTTCACCTTCTAGTACGAGCAAGAAACAAGTGAGTGGCGTTTATGCTACGAGTACTTTGAGCCAGAGAACCGCGGTCACCTCACTTCTTTCACAGTCATGTCATGGAGATGGAATGAACTGTCTGTGACAGAAAACAAACAGGAAGCTGAGAGAGGAGGAGGAGAGAGAAAGAGAGATAGAGAGAGAGAGAGAGAAAAGAACAGACAAACAGAGAATGAGAGAGAGAGAGAGAGAGAGAGAGAGAGAGAGAGAGAGAGAAACCTGTGCCCTTCAGTAAAGACACTCTTAACCAGGTCTGACAGCTGACAGCTCTTTGGCAATTGGGGTCAGTTAAAGGAAAAGTAGCTCAAGTTTTGTTGAGGCTTTGGCTTCAGAGATGTTCAGGAGCCACTGCCCACCGCAGCATCAAAGGGGATTATAGGGACAGGGCCATCTGTTGCCAGAATAAGCTTGAGCCCTTTTATGTCTCTGCCTGTATGTTTGTGTGTGTGTGTTTGTTTTGGTGAGTGTGTATGTGCTATAGACAAAAAAAAAAAAAAAAGCAGTGAAAGACAAAGACAGAGGATCCCCAGTGTCTATGTACTTTTAACTTAAAGGGCAGCAGAGGTGTGTGGTGCAGCTTACACTAGGTCCAGCGACTGCTTTAAATCTGGCCTGGGGGGCACTAAAGGTTAGAATCAGGGCAAATGGGTGCATCACTGTCACATGGTGAAGTCCCTTAAAGGTTAAGTGTGCAATTCAAATATGACACTGACACACTCTGTGTCAGGAAATACACAAAATAGACGGAAAACACAGCAACTGTTCAGTGGCAATTGAATGCAAATGGAATCCTGCACTAATCATGTCTAATAGTCTGTCTTTGTCATCTAGGCAGAGCATAAAACTTTTTTTTTTTTTTGTTGTGGCTTTATTGGAGTGCCAACCCCGCTCCCCTTTCACCTCTCTTATTTGTTTTGGGTGCTGTTCCTGGCCTCTGCCTGAGAATGTTTTCTCCTCAATAATCTGCTGCCTTTTAGCTGAGCCACTCCGTGCTTGACCTACTGCCAACACTTATTTTCACCACTCTAATTGTCGTTTAATCACATATCAACCTGTCACTTAAAGAGACCCTTTTTCAAGGCGGGGGGGGGGCATTTGCATGTTGTAAAACTAATTCCTATCCAAAGCTCCAGTGGTTGTGAAAGCGGGCGCTCTGTCTCTCTCCTTTACTTTCACACCCACATAGACACAGTTAAGCACAAGGGAGAGAGAGGGAGAGAATAAGAAACACACACACACATGCATTTACAAAGGTCTACTATATCTCACCTTAACAGACAAAAACACACATAGGCAGACACCATACCTGATATTCTCAATTCAGGTGGTTTTATCACGTTTGTTAACAGTGTGTGGTGACACGTAACGTGTTAGAATAGGGACAGTGACAAGAGTGATTCTGGGCGCATGTACTCGTGCGAGCCAAAGTGAAGGTGACAGTGAATGTATGTGTGTGTTATAAAAGAAACAATTAGAGTTAATAATGTATCACTCTTTCAAATGTTACATTCATTTGTTCACACTTAGATAAAGCTATCACAAAATAGGTTGTGCTGGGTTTGCCTGGCAGACTACACTACATTTACATTATCACCCTTATACATCGAGGAGCCATGTTCTGCTTGAGTGGCGGCGGCACAGTAGAGGGAGGGGGGTGTGAGAATCATGTTTTTCGGGCCCAAGGAATGCCAGTCCTCAGGAGAGCTCCCCCTCTAATTACAGAGCTGGGGAATGAAAGCTCTTTGTTCCACCTTTTATTACATTAATTGATAAAACAGAGCTCGGGTGGAGTTATCTTATATGGGAGAGGAGGAGGGGTAGGACTGGGGGTGAAGTGAGGGGGATACTTTGGGCCGATGAAGGTGGGTGAGCGACTTTTAGAGTTGAGGTCCTATTTTCTGAGGACTCCTAATCCTGTTAGGGGCCCCAGTGGTGGCGCAGCTCTGTTCTGCTGCTTTCCCAGAGGCCCCTGTGGCAGCAGAACTGACAAGGGGTGTGGCAGCTGCAGACGATGGTGTGGTGGGTGAAAGTCCAGGCAGCAATATCTGGACCTGGTCCTTAATTACTTCAGCAGTTACGAAGGGCCACACTGAGACCCTATGTCACCACCAGCAAGCCCTGGGATGCTTTAAGAGGAAGTGGCATATCACCCACTGTGGAACTGTGGGAAACCCTGTGGACATTTAATATGGACCCCATGCAGTGCAAAGCCATAAAGGTGTCACAGGACATTAGCACAAATATTTTGTGTCTGTTATTAGTTTATTATAAATTGCACAAGTGGTAGATATTTTTAGAAGCATCACAGCCATCTGATAGGCTACAGTTAAAACACAAAAAATACAAAGAGAATGTCCTTTAAATACGATTTCAATATTATAATTTTTTTTAAACTTAAAAGGCAATAAGTTCCATTTCTGTTTGTGCAGGATCAGGCAATCTTATTTGTCAGTGGTTAAGTAGCTGTAACAGGCTTTGTCAAGGCTGTAATCTGCTTCTGCACGTTTAGGCTACCTGCAAACAACAGAAGCTGAGAAGTGCTAGAACAGTGGCCGTACGGACTCTGAATATGTTGCTGAGGCAATTAAGCATGTCGGTGGGTGTGCATGCACACACCAGTGTCAGAGGTGCTAAGCCAGGCCAAACACGCCTCATTGAAATGTCCATCTTAAAGCCACCCATGTTCCTCGTCTCCCCACCCTCCGACAAACCAAGATGCTTCAAGACTGTCAAAAGCATTTTCCACAAAGCTGAGGAGAGGGCAAGGAAAAAAAGGACCTGCCAGTGTCACATGCATTCTTGCGCGTGCACACGCACTTGCGAAGCTGTCAGGTAAATTAGATCTGAAAGCTGACAATTTCTGACCATATTTCCTTGATTATTTCGAACAAATGCACACCAGCCGCTCTAAGGAGATTAAAGTGACATAAAAGTCCCGAGTGGGAGGAGGGAGGGCAGAAAATCCAGGTCACCCCCATTTGTCCCCCTGCCTGACAGCAGCTATATCGCTATCCAATCCAATAAAAGCCCCCCCCTTTTTTTTTGCTTTAATTAATTTTACAGCTAGCTTGCTTAATTACTTTCAATCAAAATCCTCTTGCCATCACAAAATTAGAAATGGTTCAACTCCATTAGTCTAAATTCTTCATTTACATACACAAAGACTGTCAGCTCTTGCTAAGCAAACGGCCTCCTGCCTGATGAGATTGTTTTTTTCCACACACTCTATCACTCTCTCGCTTGCACACACACACACAAACGCAACTGTGGTGTTAATTTATTTAAAAGGAGAAAAGTAGCATAAAATTATTTGATCCCCTTACTTAAGACATTCTCTGCCTAATCAGAGTTCAGGTGAGCTGTGGCATCACATCAACCAAGGTAATGGAGAGTTGAGCGTACATGTACAACTGTCGAAATTCATCACATCGACACCTATGAGTCAAAACAAACTGCTCGATTTGAAACAACAAAGCAGAAAAAGAAAAAAGAAAATGTTTGGGTCACACAGAATAAAGTCTGCAGCTGAGATCATGTCAATGGAGCTAACTAGTTCTTCGGGATTAGCTGTTATTTCTGTAGCAATAAACGAGCTGCAGATTATCCGATGACACATAGTGCCCTATAAATCTGACTCCTTTGTGGCAAGGGTGTCACTAGTTCTGACTAGACTGTGGAAACTAGCGATGCACAATCAGCGGTCGGCTGCTGTGAGCAAGGCAGCAGGGATTTTCACTGAGGGGCCTGTGCCCTCCCGCCTGATCACTTCAACTTGGCACACAGGCCTCCTCTCCATCACACACACTGCCTCAGGCCTGCACATCATTGAGAATTAAGGACATGCAGATAGGGTTCGTGCACTGACCAATGTGAAAAACACCAGCGCACAAGTGCACTACCACATGTGAATGCAGGCAGACTCAAGCACATTTTCTGAACACACACTAGTGCCGCAATTAGTTCCTGAGATGAAGGCATTAAACTGGTATAATGCACTCACTGCTGCAGCACACTACCACAAAATCTATCGACACTAAACCTACATAATCATCAGTGACACTCTCCTATTGCTTTTAATTTCCTCCTCGCATGCATGCACCTCAGCAAGCACAGCACAAATCCACACAACAGCCTTTGATCTACTGTGTTCAGATCATCTTACATCCGCGGCTCTTTATAAATGTAGAGTCAGGGGGCAAAAAGAACACCTTGAAAAGGAAAGAGTTAAGGGGGATTTGTGGCATTTCCGAATGGTGTGCTATAGTCTGGAAGTGCTTATGAAATAATCCTTGACAAGTAACCATGGGTTTGTGCAAGGAAAAAAAAAAAAAAGAAAAAAAAAACATTCCTTATGCGCTGCCAGCCTGAGTACACTATAGGTCTGACCTAACCCCTTTACTCTGTGTTTGCAATCACCAGTTTCCCTTGCCCTCTTTAACCGGTCCCCATTAATGCTGTTAATTATCCAAATCCATCATTCTTGGGCTAAATGAACACTGCCTCTTTAATTCAATTTAATAGGATCATTTTCCAACTCACGTTCACTTTAGCCCCAGCTGCCCGCCCACTAGTCCCCCACTGTGTCTGTGTCTGTGTCTGCGTCTCCCCCCACTGTATCGTGACTCCCTTGGCTGTATCGTCTGTGGTCTGGCTTGCTCCAATTGATGGACAGGGAAGGGGATGATTGAGGGCTAAGGATGGATGGCAGCGATGGGCTGACACACTGTTGACTTGTCTTGGTCTCAGCTGGTGGCAACGGTGGCATATGTTGATTTAAAACAAACCTTACATATTGCAATATTGCAACTTTGTAACTTGCTTTTTTTTTTTTTTAACAAGCCTGTAATACAAATGCATTGTGTTGATATAAAATTAGCGTACTATGTTTTCTCATGTGGAGAAGCTCTTTAAGGCAATTTTTATGATCAGGGTTACTATAAGCATCTGGCATGTAAAGTATGTCACTTGCTGTGAAATACTGTACATACTGTTGCACGTCACCATAATGTGTTTGTAAAATATACAGGTGTCATTTCTTATTTTCCTGCCTGCTACATGTCATAGTGGTATCAGTATCAAAAAACATTTTCCATGAAACATTGCCAGAGTATGGAAACTAGACCCTCGTGCCCTTTAATCCAACTTTCTATCTATAAAATAACAGCTATATCAAGACTGACTTAGGCCATGTTTTACAAGCCGTCTTAGATTTTCTACACAGAGAGCTTCCCATGTTCAAAATAATTTATCACCGACTAAATAAAAACACATACTGTAGAGTAATATACTCTAGTTATTTCTAAAAGATTACGAACTTGAAAGATAAAAAGTGTCTGAAGTACAATTGTATTTCCACAATGCGGAGTTTTAAATTAGCTTAAGGAAAAAAAATGCACATAGCGTTCCCTTGAAAATTTTCCCAGGCTTTCATTGTTTAGCCATTTGAGACAGACACTGGGAGAGTTTCACATAATTTTAGCCATGATTTGATTTAGCTTTTTTAAAGGGTGATGTCAGCACAATGGGAGATGAGCCTGTAAATCCACTACATTCACTCAAAATGCCCAGATGAGATAATCATTGGTGACATCTACGAAAACACTTATTATATTTGCTCATCGCCTGACTGAAGCTGTTAAAACTCATCAGCATGATTCCCAATTTTTTTTTTCTCTGGGAGAGAGAAATTTGCTCAACTTATAGTCAAAACAGCCACCCCCTTTTAAAGGGACAGTGTGGAGCTTATAAATGGAAAAAGACTGGGCAGAGGCATATCGGGTGTCTATTCAATACTCATTTTGTTTGCACCCAATACTAATTAAATAAAACATGCACAACTTTTTAATTGGTTTCACACAGATCAACAGTTTCAAGGAAGTTGAACAAGTATAATTTATATCTATTGTTGTTATACATGCATTCTTCATCAATAAGCACTAACGGCACTTCTTACAGACTTCTTACAACTACTGTGTGTCCCTTAACTTGGCCACACAATATGAAAGGGCTCGGGGCTGACAAGGCAGCAGAGGAGATAAGAAATGGATCAACCTGAGCCTTTCTCATAGCTTAATTTATTTTAAATCCAAGCCCTATTTACACACTGCACGGCGTCAGGCCTTGTCAGCTCTAACTAGCATTGAGATATTTAAAACCATTAATGCTGTACAGCATCCGCCTGAGCATGTATGACACAGGCTGTGGCTGTGTGAAAGAAAGCCAGATCTCTAACCGACACAGCTTCCACTTTTGAACAAAGCATGGCCAGAAAGGAAAAAACGAAACAGACACTATCATCATACAGTAATGTGATTAAATAATTGAAAACTTTTTTTGAAATGTGGAAAAAAAGCAAGATAAAGACACTTCAGCAACGAACAACTGAAAGAAAAAAAGGTGTTATATTTTTCATCAAGTGAATGTACATGCTGGACTCAGTGTATCTTTAGTGCAGGGGTTAGTCCCATAGAGGCCGGGGTCAGGATATGAAACACACCATCTATGTGCCTCCCGACAGGATATCCTCATGGAACAGTAGTGGTAGCCATGTTGACCCGCCACATTATTAAAGAGGCTAATCTGTTCAACATGTCAATGTTAGCACTTTTAGCTGCGATTAATAAAAGAAGACCCCAAGAGTGCTGTGTGTGCTATTTCAGTGCCCCAGGTTGTTTTCATTTTGTTTTTATTTTTAGTAGTTTTTGGTGTTTAGTAATTCAACAGTTCTTTTTTCGTCTATTAAAAAAAACAGTGTGAATTATTAACTTTGTTGAAAGAATTACAATCTGCCCTGAATTGTAGGATCTACACGAGCTTTGTGTGTGTGTGTTTTTTTTTTTTTTTTCCCCCTTTTCTGCCACTGATATGGCATTGCAGATATCATTAAAGTGAATGTAAGTTCATATTTTATAGATGCAGAGCAATAAGCACATGATGTCTGACTTTTGTAGCCGTTTATGTGATGCCTAAAATGTATGGCCCACCAGCTTTCCCAGACAGGTAGTAAGAGAAATGCTCTTTGCCTGTCTAACAGACTTGCCTTCCCACTGCCGAGTGTTGTGTCTTAATTTGTAATCTAGTCAAACCAATTGTCCGCTAGCTAAAAAGGTCACAGAGACAATAGACTGCGTAGCCTTCTGCGATGTAGAGAAAGCCCAGGGTGTCTTTTGTAGCTTTTTAACCAAAGATGTAATTAAGTCACCTTCATCTTCAGGGGTGAGAAGGGCACCGGCAAGACTCGGCTGGGAACACAAGAGAAACTTCACACTGCTGGAAACAGAAGTGAGACACACGCTAATATAGCGCATTTGGTTAGAGGTGAAAAGCACCTGTCTCTGCAGCAACATGCCACAAGGACATCTGTTGAGTTTACCTGTTCGCATCGCCGGCATGTGATTTTTATAAATTGTGACCATTGACTGTGTGTGAAGAAACCTTGTTGAGGAAAACTAAGTGATGCAAAGCAACACAGGAGAGACGGCGGGGGGGGGGGGACTTAAAGGACGTGATTTATCTGGGCTTGATTGCATGTTAATCGAGGTTACGTGTATTAAGTGGAATCTAATTGGAACAGACACTGGCAGTCTGACAGATCGACATGATGCAGATGGATTGAGGGGGAGAGAAGGGGGGAGTGGGTAGACAGAGAGAGGAAGTGAATATGGGAGAGAGACAGATACTGCAGTCTGGGAGAGAAAGATCAGAGGTAAAACACACACACGCACATTTTAGCTATAGTATATGGTCATATTGGAAGTGTTTTGCAATGGCAGGTATTAGAATAAAACCACCAGGTCCTTCAAAGCTGTGGAGTCTTGTGACTCCACAGCTTTGTCTTTACGTTCGTCTCACATGCGTTTCGTGATTGGCGGCTGATGAGACATGTAACCCTCCTAGAGGAGGACACACACGGGTGAGATTGTGAGTGACACGGCACATCATTGGACTTTGCCCTCCCCCCTCCAGATGCCACAAACATTAATTTCAGCTTTATTGGAAATGAGGGGACAAAAAAAACAAAAAAACAACAACTTTGCAACGAAAAATAAAGGAAAAGGAAAACGTGCGGTAAAGAGGCAGAGTGACAGCTGCTGGAAAATTTCTCACCTCAACAAGGGACAAGCAACTGTTCCACCGGGCCATCTGACTCTCTGCTCCTCCTGACAGGCAACAACTGTTTCGAAGGCCCTCTCTGCTCCCCAAATCTGAAGTATTTAGCTAGTGAGCTGAATGACCCTTTCAAATGTTACCAGAGTAATAGACCATAAAAAGATGACCACCTGTTAAGGCCAAGCAACTGCTAACTCATATCTCACAGACTCTGTGAACAAATAAGGAGAACATTGTTTGCAGAAAATGTGGAGAGACTGAAATAGTGGTACATGTAGATTGATTCTAATGTTTCTCTGAATTGGTCAGTGTGGCTATTGTTGGTATTGGGGGGGGTTACAAAGTGTGAGTGACAAGAGCAGCCTCAAAGCAGCACACAGCCCAGGAGCAAAAAACAGTGCCATTATCGAAATCTGGGTTAAAAATAACAATAGTTCCCAAATGAAAAGAGTCACTTCTGCTGATAGCTGACCCAAATGAGGAGTGGCAATGGCAAATGAATTTTCAAAAAAGAATTTGTACACAATTTGCACATTATACAGAAAGAGAAAGTAAACAATAGAAGAACTAGAGGCTTATTTAAGGGTGGCATAGCACTTTATTCATCAAGACAAATTGCCCAAATTTTCCCCGACATGATCTCGTCATAGCACAGAGACAGAGAGGAGTTGCTTCGGCCATCCGTTGATTTGATCCCTTATGACTGCTACACTAATGGAATTAATAAGGACAAAATTGCTATTTTGAAACACGGAAATTTCATCCTTTTTGTTTGGCTAACCTTCTTGCATGTGTATTTGTGTGTCTGCGTGAGACACTCACTGCCCAAGTGTGTCAGCTGCCATATAAAGGCTATAATTTTTTCTGTATTTGCCAGGTTTGGTGTACAGTATCACTGTATTACAAAGTTTCCCGAGGTTTAAAAACAGCAAAATGAGCTTTGAAATTTGACTCCCTGCTTTTTCTCATAGATGTCTACAATAGTGTATTCACCGACTGGCCCTAATAAAATACCCTAAGATCGTTTTACACTGTCACTCTACATTTAGAGGACAACAACGTAATGTATAACCCATTCAGTATTAGAAAAAACTACTATAACTGTAAATGTGTATCAAACATACTCGACCTCTGTTAGAGAGATATCCAGAAGTTATTTAAACTGTCTGTTAACAAAAACGAGGCACTGAATTGTATTGTAAATTTACAACAAAGCTATAATGGCAGCTCAGTGAATGTGTCAGAGAGTTTCCTGTGTATTTGTACTGAATGTGAGTGAGTGTGTGTGTATATGCACCCCCCCCCCCCCCCCCCCCCCCCCCCCCCCCCCCCCCCTCCAGTCTCTAACATTGAGAGGAATGACACTCTGTGATCAAGGACATGAATTGCTCATTGATTTTTAGGGGCCAGCTTAACTATCCATTCCAATTGATTTTTAGCTTTGCTGGGTGTGCGAGTTATGGGAGTTTTAATGTATCATCTGTATGTGTACTCATCACCCTCTGCAAGAGGATTTACAATAGTCTGAGGAAAATGAATATACAACAGATTGTGCAAATGTAAAGAGGGATATTTTCCTTTCCTTTGTTTTTTATATTTTATTTTATATTTCAAAATGCTGAGTTTTTCTCTTTTTTTTCCCACATATGATGAGTTCAATATGTTTGGCTATTCATTTGTTTATTGATATATTTAGAAGAAACGTCTGCGTATGATACACTCATGAAAAACAAATGCATATGATTGAGCTGTAATCTCCTTCAGCACAAGGCAGTGTTGTGTTTGTGTTGCATTTCAGCTCATGTCAGCACACAAACTAGAAGAAAGTAGACATTTTATAAAGGCTATAAGACCCACTAACATACTGTACCAGTGCTTTGCCACAAACACAAATACAGGAACATGTCTGAATCATCTGACACATTTTTGTTTTATAAAACCAACCAAATAGTCATGTGTTTTCAGGTGGCCATAAAAACTCATATTACCCAAAAATTAACAATTAATATAAACTATTAATAATCAATGGTTTAATGATGCAAGAGACAAAGTCAGAGCAATGTGATCCAAAAGCCAGTCTAAAGTCATCTGTCAGGTAGAAAGTCATTAAAATAGGGGCTCATTTTCCTGCACCAAGCTTAAGTTTCACTGAGACAGGGATACATTTCTATTCTTCAGCAAAAGGCTGCGCTCTCATATGATATCATCTCCTCTGGAACATTGCTCTCAATGGCTTGTCTTTTTTGTCTTTTGTGTTTTTCTGCAATTTTAATTCTCCTTTATTTTCCAGAGGGTTTGGGTGAACGCTGTCTTCTGTGTGAGGTAACTGCCTTTTGTTCAGTGAATAGGACTGCATAAAGCACACTTTACTCCATCCTTGAAAAAAAACAATTCTGCTTAATTAATGTTTTACAAGTGCTGCTGTATTCTTAGTTTTTAAAAAAAAGCCTCTATCAAAGACGGCAGGTTCAGATTACGTTCGCTAATTGAAATTCTGAATTTCTAAGCCAATTTCTTTTTTTCCCTGCTCCCACTCTTTCTTTCTGCACACACAATAAACCCTAGCGTTTTGTAGTCCACAAATGACATCAAATCATCTAAGTAATATGGGCTTTTCTTTTTTCCCTGTATTCTCATGTTCTGCTAGTGGGTTCATGAGACAGCTTAATAAAGCAGTAAATGCTTGGGGAAGCCTGCGAGCCTACTGTGTGTGCGTCTGCATGTGTCTGTGTTCCCGTGTGTGTGTGTGTGTGTGCGCACAGGCACGTCTGGGCCTACGTGCACACGCTTGCTCTCATGTTTTACCTCCACCAGGGACCTCAAAGCAGAAGGCAAAGCCTGGTTCCTCACACAAGTAGATTTTTCCCAAAGAATAAAGCAAGACTAAAGACAGTGAACACAAGTTAACAACTAATACCCAAACCAAAGCAAAAATGAAGACACTTATCTCACAGGCTGACATCGATAGAGCCCGTGACACAGACTGAGTTAAATGATTTAAGACAATTTACAGGTTATACATGCATTAGGTCCTGGTGGAAGGCAGACTGTGTGAACAGCTGCAGGTGTGGGAGCAGAGAGGTTGAGTCCCAGCTTGGGCAACCATCAGAGTCACGATATGGCACAAAAGGTTTCTACACGTGGATGACAATGACGTTAGATGTCTAATTGACTGATCAAGAGCTCATCTCATACTCTGCACACATGTTTTTTTCCTGCTTCTTTTTTTTTCCTAGAAGCAGGTTTCAACCTTTCCTGCTGTCATTGTTTATCTGGGTAGGTAGAGTTTGCGGACAATTACATAAATTACGGAATGTCATTCATGATAACCTTTGCTCAGAGTTAATCATTGCAGAGAAAGAAAATTACTTATCCGCTCATTTCTTTTATATTAACCCAAACTCTGTTCAAAAGGGTATTATTTTATTGGCTTGTTTTGCAAGCATTATAACTTTGCATTCTTCTCCCAAGGTCAGTTGTTAGTGCGCCACAAAGAATATTTACGCATGGGCCTTTTCAGGTCAGTTCCATTGTATTTACATCAAATAATTTTTGATAAGGGATGTAAAAGACCTGTAAACCCAACATCATAAACAGGAGAGGTGTAGCTGAAATAGGGACAAAAGATCAACGGCTAAATTTTTTCTTATCTCAGACATGTTGATATTTTTGACTTAACTCTCAACCCCCCCCTACCTTCCTGCTTCTCTCTCCACAGAGCTGAGAAGGAGCGTGGACTTGTTAGATTTAGTCCAATGGCTTCCCAGTGCGGCCAGCGAGCAAGCTCTTGTTTCATAGAGAAGTATCTCCCCTGTTATCTCCCCAGCACTATAATCACTTAACAAAGACTTGGGCATTCGCACAAATTAAAACATCAATAATGCATAAGTGCTTTTCAGTTTTGAGCTATAGTGTCCCTGTATTGGGATGAAATACCCCCTCCACCACTGGAAGAAGTCTAGCTTGCCATCTTCTGTCCCACAAGTGACTGAAAGAAGCCACAACTGTGCTTTGAGCAACAACCCCCCTTCTTTTAAAGCTGAGGCTAAAGCTGTGGTGAACATTTGGGATCTGCTTTGGTGACGGGACAAAATGGCTGGGCTGAGTGGGATGCGGAAGTTGTTTTAAAGCAGGAGGTGGTAAGTGGTGGTGGTGCATCAATGCAAACAGGCAACACCCTTAAGTGGCGCAGCGTGGCATCCTTCCATAAACAACACCACCGCCGTGTCCCCAACATTTATGATTTTGTGGTGAGAATGGCAACACAGGCCCGATTTCACTCCAAGCCTGCATGTTTGCCCTATCGTTACAAGGCTAAATCTGCCCGACCTACTCTCTTATTTTCCCAGATGAAAACACCAGACATTTTATATGGTTGTCAGTTGTGCTTTGCCTAAAACAAGTCATATGAGAACACAACACATGGAAGAGGAAGGAAAGGGCGGGTGCATCATGGGAACCAAACTCAGTGACACTTTGAAACCAAGCTACTGTTTAATTTAAGAGAAAAAAAACTCATTCATATTTATTACTGCAGTTGTGAATAGGAACTGTTTTGCGCTGACTATGGAGGAGTTAAGTATTATTATTGGACTTGTAAATCCATGACCAGCACTGTTCCAACACCAATAGAGGACAAGCCATCCTATACAGATGGCCTCAAGGACAATTAGCAGTAATGATTGGTTGCCACATAAATGAGGAAAATTCTATTTGCTATTGCACTTGCTGATGATCACAGACCAAATGCCTCTGACAATAATAATAGATGGCTGCTTTAAACTTGAACGTGTACAGTCCACGGGGGAAAACATATCTACATTATATTTACCTCTATATTTTTTCAGGAAAAGAGAACATGGAATAAAGGATTAAGGTTGATCTTTAAATGTTATACAAATGCCATATTATCATGGAGAATAAAGAGATGAGACAACTAGCCCAGTGATCTAAAATATTATCTCTTCAATCATATCCTTTTCCCCAGATATCTTCATTTCCCCCTCCCTTCTCTGTCAGTTAGTCTGGCAAACAATCCCCTTGTTAGCAAACTGTTAAGACAGCCGCTTGGTACACAAATTGCGCTCGACCAAGCGAATTTGTTTTGCAAGGGTGACCTGTTTAATCATCTCATTTTCTTTGGCGGACATTTATTCATCTGGTTTCCACGGTTACAGAGAACATTAAGGGGCTACAGTAATAAGGCTGGAGAGTCAAACAGGTAATAAAAAAATTAACGCCATTTTCCAGCAGCCGAGGACAGTGGGTGAAATGAATCAAGGGAGAGGGAAGAGAAGCAGCGGGGGGAGCAGGAAGGTGGGGTGTGGGGGGCTCCAATATTGTCCAAACAATAAGCCTTAGTGGTTATTTTACTCTGTAGATCAGGTGGTGCTGTTATGGACATGACACTTTGGGCACAGAGCAGGAGAGATAAAGCTTTTAAAGTGGCCCTGCTCCTTTTTTATTGTCATTTAGCGATTACATATCAGAACAATTAAAAGTTTGCCTGAGATATCTATTAACTTTGCTCTTTTTTTATTTCTCCTGTGCTTCAGAAGGAAAACAATTTGCACCCCTGACTGCAACGTGTCAATAACATGCACAAGGCAACATGACATTTAGAAGCCCTAGTGAGAAATGTTTCGTAGTCCTCCCAAGTTGAATCATGTTTTCTAATATTGTCTTTTTAACAAGTGATCAACAGCGGACAGAAAAAAAAAACAAACCAATGACCATCTCTTACATGCTTTGAAACAGTGATCTATGCACCATTTGAGAGTTTAACTTCCTGCCAAATATAGAAAATTCCGGCACATTACAGAGAACAGGTGCTGAGGGCCCATATAAAGTGACAAAGCTGAAGAGCTGGGTTACAGCTCAAAGCCAAATAAGGCAGTGAGTAACATTGTACCCAGACACAAAACAACCTACTGTAACATGATTTTCATTCTTTATTTATATTTTGAAGTCTGAGTCCCCCAAAACTGTGTTTGTTACATTAAGACAAATTTCAGGTTTGTTTTCCATTTTAATAACCGAACAAGAAAATACAAGCAACAAATTTGATGTATTACTCAGTCTCCACTCCTTTCAAAAGTATTTCTAATTGACAGCAGGGCTTTGGCACTCCTAAAATATGCACAAATGTTCTCAACCTAACCCTTAATCATTTAAATGTTCTGGTTTAACCTGTATTTGGGCATTTTATGACTCTGCCAACACCTGGCCCCCACCCATGTAAAAAAAAAAAGAAGAAATTGAATTCTTTCTTTGTTTGCAGTTGTGTTGCTTGTATTTGTTCCGGAGGTAGCTTCGGTGTGACTGAGGTCAGAAAGAGGGAAACAAAACTGATGGCATACGTGTCTCAGGGGAGGGAGGGGAAAAGAGACGTCTCTCCCTCTCTCTCTCTCTCTCTCTCTTGCTCACTCACACACACACAAATGAAGGATACACGCTCTAACATCAAACACATACCGCTCGCGTGTCACACGGATCGCTCTCCCCTCCTTGCCCTTTGACAGAGTCAGGAACAAACTCCCGTCATACACACGGGGTGAAATCCCCAAAAGAGGACACAGAAATGGACAGCAGCAAGACAAGAAAAAGGCTAAGCTGTGGCTATGGGACTGCCAACTGTTCCGCTAACAGCCTCTTAACAGGTGTGGGCCCTAGAACCATGTAATCCTATCAAGTTACCAAGTAAAAAAAAAAAAAAAAAAAATCTGACAAACTGCAAGTTCCTGGGCTCTTTGCCTGCAGCCCCCTCTCTACGCTCTCTTTCTCTATCTTTCTTCCCCTCTTTCTGTCTCGGTTGGCAGTGACAGAAACGAACAGCTGGGCTTCAGATTTATCATGTACAGACAGTAATTATTGCTGGTGCTGCCTGCTACTGACCCAAGTGAATAGAAAGTCACATGAAAAAACACACGGCAGAGGGGGATCTGAAGTTGAGCGGTGTGGGATTGTCGACTGTGTGGAGGACGTTTGTGTGTGTGTGTTACAGAGAAGAGAGAGGAGGGCAGTGTTTAAACGTCACTATGTTCCTGTTTGCAGTCAATTACAGAACGAGGACAGGGGTATTGGCTCTGTAACTCGCCAGAGCAAACACTTTCTCGCTGAAGGTGACAGAAAAAAAGAGGTTCTGTGTTTGTTTGGGTCTTTTTTTCTTTCCTCATAGCGAGAATAACACAGAGACAGTAAAGCAGGCGTCGGATTCCTGTCAAAGAAAAGGTGACCGAGAACTGAAACTGAGGGCAGTGTGCTCAACGCTGAAAAACAATGTTCACATCAGATTGCTGATTTCCTATCAATGCCTCCTTGTGTCATCTTCCAAGTTTTTATTTTTTATTTTTTTATCTTACATTAATGATTTACTAAAACAACGAATAATTATTGATTGATTAAAAACAAGAAAACACCACCGATGCTGGACCACACAAAGTGTCATTATCTCAACTGAGTCTGACCCCACCTGCTGTATTTGTTCCATAGATAAGAGGGTCAGAAGATAAAATAACGCTTTATTACCAATGTCAATCACTGTGCTTGTCATTGAATAACCCCTCATCTGCTGTTGCTGCGTCCTTTTATACACATGCACTTGTACAAATGTTGGGGTTTGTCACATTCCATACCCTCTAACCTAAGTATGGGCTGGTTCACACCTTCAAGACCCCCTGCCACATTTAAAAGGATTAGTCACCACATTTTGTGCTGGCTTAATCTCTCTTTCAGCTGGCCTAATAAGTGCGCTTCGATAAGCAAAGCATGCAAATTCATTCATGGCCAGTGGAGACCATCCTTTTGAGACAAACACGCCAAAGTTTTCCACTCTGCTAATTGCCTCTTCATTTTCCCATTTTCCCCTCTTATATGGCATATCAGTGACTAGAGATTATTATTCTTCCCCACTTTGCATGAAATTCTAATTCTATATACAGATTAGGAAATGTAGCTGGAAAGAAAAAAGTTACAGGAAGGTCCGCTTTTTGACTCGGCACACCAGAATACATGACACGGTCTGGTAGATTGAAAGCAGGATTTCTTCACAGCAGGTGTGATGATTAAGAAAAAAAAAAAAACATTATTTCCAGGAATATTTTAAAAAAGGGTTAGAAACCTTTTTTTTTTTTAATTCCTTATAATATATAATGAGTTGCTACCATTTTTAAGATAGTGTAATTAAAATCTTTCATGTCCATATCCTTTATATTTAGTGCAGCAGTTTAACAAACATGCATTATCTGTGATACTAAAACTTGACTTGTTATATTTAAGATGATAAAGGCAATGAAGACCCAAGGTGCAACCTGTTTATCATTCTGGGATATTTCTTCACAGAGTATTAATTAGGCCATTACTCCAGATTGGTGACGGGGAGCTTTGAGGTTTTAATTAGGTGCTGGCCACTGCATGAGTGCACAGGAGTGAAGAAAAGAGGTGGTGATGCCACTTGCCATGCTCCTGGCCCATATCAAGTAGCCCTGAATACTTTGGCTACTACGGCAAGATGCACGGCAGCCTATGTGCATCTTGAGTTTATTTGATTGCTTGATCTCTGATGTTACCCCTTTCTGCCGTAAAGAAAAAGAAAGGCAGTTGGTGTGATTTGGGTATTAAAAGACGGGGTTAGGGTAATTACGGCGTTGGGTGGCTTGTGTCTGATGACTGGGCACATGCTCAATCCAGACTCAGCTGTCCCTCTCTTTCTGTCTCTACTCCCTGTCTCACTTACACGCACGCACGCTCGCTCGCACACACACACACACACACACACACACACACACACACCTCCCTCCCCTTGTCTACTGTCTATGTTCCCCCTTCTCTCCCTCTGCCACTCTGCTAAATCCAGGCATAACACACACAGCCTCGCACAACATCAATCAAATACTGAGAGCGGACCATAAAACAACACAAACATATACGCTGCCATTAACTACTGTATTTGACACTTTTTTAAATTGTCCTGCTCTGATGTAGCTGTAAAATAAGAAAACTAAATTTATAGAAAGGAAATTAATTAAGGCAGGAGAAATATAAGAAGAAACACTATTTACATTTAAATGTAAATGAAAATGTTGAAATACAACACCTTTTCTTGACATTTAAAAAAAAAGAAAATAAAGCTAAATAAAACATTTAAAATTTTGGTTCTTTCAAACCGACAGGGACGTAAACTCTGTGAGTACATTCAAATACATAGGTGATGACAAAAATCATATATTTTGGCTTTATTTGGACAAATAAATTATGAAAATGTGAACGTTCTTCCTCGGTTGACAAGGCGACACTAATCACCTCGTTGCTGAGAAGCACTCTTCCCTGACAAGGCTCCTTAGAATACAAGGATCCCCCAGGAGAAATCGGCATGAAAGAGGTTAAAGACAATGACTCACATTTTTCCCCCTCCAAATGTCTCCCTGTTAAATTTATTTCAAAACTCTGTTAATCTGCTGTACACAACATTCCCATTAGCATAGTCCAGCCCCCTAATAAAAATTCCGGCTAGTTTAATTAAAAAATGTAAATTTACTGTCATCCAAGGAGCAGCAGAAATAGGAGTGCAACAGCATATTTTATTGCTTAAGACATCAAATTGATTCAGGTTATTGCTAAATTGTGATAAAAGGTTATTGAGGGCCTTCAGACCTGGGCTTGTTTTTCTCCCTCATTTCATTCTGGTTTTGTGGAAGGCCGTAAAAGTTGGAGAGGGCCACAAAGGGTTAATGAGACAACTCAGTGAGGGAGAAGGCAATCAACATTATGACTCATATGAGGGGAGAAAAACATTTTCCAGGCTGACGAAAAGTTTTAAATTAAGGTGTGTCACGATAACAGTTGTATTTGTCTGTTGTTATTTTAACAACATAACACAGGACACCTTAAATAACCAGACAAAATAACTGAGCCAGTCTCTCTGTCTGTCATACGTGTTTGTGAAACCCTGTGGTCATGGTGGTTTACTACACAGTCCCTTAGAATTTTTTATTTAATAGAACAAAAA
Organism: Brachirus orientalis; assembly: GCA_016785285.1. Taxonomy (NCBI): domain Eukaryota; kingdom Metazoa; phylum Chordata; class Actinopteri; order Pleuronectiformes; family Soleidae; genus Brachirus; species Brachirus orientalis. Next base: position 10,928,429 of record JAFBJR010000150.1, read on the forward strand.
ACATCCTCTGATTAGATTTATTTTTTAATTAACAGTGCCATGTACATGTGAAAGAGCAGGCAAGTCTATGTAGTGTCAGGAATACTCAACGGCTAGATTGTTCAGCCAGAGAAAACAAATAATTGTTAAGGGGATTCAAATAACTGGCATATAAACATATTAAAAATAACAGCCTGGAGCAAACTCTGCTCTTGACTTAAGTTTGAAAACCTTTTTCTAAAAATATGAGGAAAAAAACACATAGAATAATTCTCTATATTAATATTTTGGGGATATTTTATGTCATTTAACATTATTTCATACTATTTAAAAAAAAAGTATTCCTACACACCAAATACTTGCACAAATTCAAAATAAAGCATATCATATAATAAAATATATGGTGAACATTTATCAAAGTAAAAAGGGAATCCCTATAATGTTGCAGTTTATTTATATATGGTGCAAATAATGAAACACACCGAGACTATTAATATTTACACACAAGTGCAAAGGTGAGACAGCACTCAGCGTGTAAAAACACAAAATACATGGATAGGAACCGTGGTGCACACAGAAAAAAATAACAATACACGACTGTAAAATATGACTTATTTAAAAAAACACGCATGCAAACCCTTCTAACATGTGACGTGTCGAGGAGAATGACGCTGAGAAGTGTGAAGCATTTTCGAGTGACACTAGACAAGTTTATCCTCCCAAAACTACGCACAGAATGACTGCAAACCTGACAGTTACAGATCTCAAATTTTTTAAAACCAGCTCCATGGGTGCATTTGCAGAAAATTATTGTTCAGTGAAAACTTAATTTAATTTTTTTTTTTTTAAAATACAATTTTCTCAATTTCACCTAACATGTGGTGCACTTCAATAATCTGAACATTTTATTGTAACATTAATGTATACGCATAAACGTAAATGTGCACTGTCAGAACACTAATTAAGAGGCACCTGGAAAGACACGGACAATGATGTTAATTCCTGTTACCTTTACATGTGAAACACACAGCATAAGCAACACAACAGTTTGTTTGCTCTGTCCCCGTGGCAACAAACCCTTAGGCCATTCAGTGTGCCCTAATGGCACTGCAAGTGCCTCTGTGGGTAAAAACCAATACCTGTATTTATACACTTAGAAATGCTGGCTTTTTAAAAGCATGTCAAAAATACATGGACTAAATAAACAGAGGGAAAATGGACAAAGAAAAAAAAAAAAAAAAAGCCTAACCCAGAGGTATATGCTGTCCTCATGTCCTAGAAGAGAAATGCACTTTGACAAGAGAAAATGAAACTGGCTTTGTGAACTTTCTTCACATGTGTACTGTGTGTAACACAGTGTCATGAGTCGAGCGCGAGAGAAATCATATTTGATACTGCAGTCACCTTTAGGCACTGTCAGAGTGCTATTAATATGGGTGTCGCAACACTTTAGTATACATACACACTGGCACATAGTTAAATCATGAACAACTTCCCCTCTGTGTTGTGTATATTTAGTCAAAGATTAAGGCACACCTTAAACTGTCAGCTAATAAAACATATCTGGCAAAGATAGAGGAGAAGAGCACTCACCATATTCAGCGAAGTCGAAGTTAAATCCTCTCAGACATGTAACTTTCATAATATTACTCAACTCTGTCAGAAAGTCATTCAAATGTTGGTCGGTGGAGGGGGGAATAAAGCGGAAAAGTAACTTGATAAAAAAAAAAAGGGCTTCCTTCAATCATGCACTAAACTCCTTGACATGTAATCTGTCAATAGTTTGTTGCTGAGATAATGCCGGCTGCCACGAGCGGATTTGATTGGCAGCTTAGGGTCTGGCCCCTCCTTCTTGTGGTTTGACGGGGGTTGGTGAAAGAAAATGTAGCCTCCCCCTTCCCTCCTCTCTCTCTCTCTCTGTCTCTCTCTCTCCCCCCCTCTTTCTCTCTGCCGCTCCTGCGCTGTCTCTCTGTCTCTCTCTCACTCACTCTCTGCTCTGCTCCTGTAGATACACACACGCACAGACCAAGCTGTTGGTGATGTTTTCTGAATAGGCTGATAGGAAATTATGGCAGAGGAGTCGAGGCAGTTTTTTTCTCCCTCCCTCAGTGGGCTGGCCTTTTCCATCTCTGTGGTCTTCTAGCCTTTCAACTCTCTTGGGGTGGAGCCTCCACTGCCTCTATTCAAATGAGGGTAAAGCACAACACTTTGAGGAAAAAAAAAAAAAGAGGTTTTTGCAGGGGAAAGGATTACACGTTTATGAAAATATATTAGTTTTAGATGAATTGTTTCAGCTGCTTTCAAAATATTGACACTTTCATATTGCTTTTCAGCTGTTTGACAAGCAAGTCACCAAACCTATTGAGCGATCTGAGTGTAATTCATAAAAAAAGAAAAAAAAAATGCATATGATAAGATATTCTTGTTCTTTTCAAAATATTTAACTGAAACAGTCCAGCAAGTCAAACGCACCAGCTTTCTAGTAAATACCTCATTGACTTTACTCACAAAAAAGGGATCCTCTCAATTTCAGTGCCATGCAGTATACTTTCTTTCTCTTTCTCCCTCAAAGCACACTCTTTCTCCTCCCCTCCCTCTGATAAGCTATCAGTTTTCATTGTAATTTCAGGTGAAATGATAAACGACAGCCGTTACCAGGTGACAATGAATACTTTATAAGACAAACCCCTTATTTGCCTGGCAGTTTCTTCCGCAGTGGCATGCAAAGTTCCTCTGTACCATTTCTGCATGCTGCCCATATGCTGTGCACATGGCTCCATTTCAAGAATGTGGAATTTGCAAAGTGACACAGAATTACAAGAAAAGGTCCAAACTTTGAAAGGTCACTACATATATTCCTGTTTTATTTCGAATAAAGGTGGTGTGTGTAACCGGCATTTAATGGTTATTGAAAAGAGGAAATGAACAACTTTATGGCTGTGAACCATAGTACAATGATACATAGTCCTGGCTTCAGTTCCTGAGTGCTGTCAGCAAAGTCCAAAGTATGTGCATAAAACAGGTTTTGGTGGATTTTGAAATTTTGATGACTCATCCTGTTTAATAATGGAAAAAAAACAGCTTTGTCTCCTCCTTCCTAACCCACATAAAGGAAAATGTCCATAAAAGAAATTCTATCGAAAGCCTCCACCCTCGGTCTAAAATTATATTCTAAATACTACTTCAGTTTTTTTCTTTGGCCTGCAATTAGACTACTGTTTTTGGTGAACATGATCATATATACAGTATATAAGATCACATTTTATGAAAAATAAATTGAGTGGATTAAGTGAACAAGTAAGACCTGGGAGGGACATTAAAGTCATAGAATACAGTTATGAAAAACCTCTTACTATCACCCACCGTCATCACAGATTGTTTGAATTTGTTTCCTGCATTAAAAAAAGAAAAAAAAAAAACATTTAAATGACTGCGGCTGGTAATCACATGTGAAAACTGTGAAATGCTTTGTTTCTTACAGTGACAACAATGTCAATGAAAAGGATAACAGAAATACTGCTGTATCTCTAAACTTCATACTGCGGGACGTTTTGGTGTGAGGGGTGAATTATATTCATGTAACACAGGAGAGGGAAGGGTTCCTTGTCTGTGCATTACAGCCCTCTGGCCCCTGGAGCTGCCATCTTTGGAGGCAAATCCATTACTTTTCAAAGGGAGCTGTGGGGCTTTTCGTTTGATGTGGTCCGAGGGTATTGTGTGGTGCATGCGGGAGAATGTTGAGGGCAAGGTGGAGTGTGTATGCGTGTGAGCGTGAGTGCGCGGTGTCGTGCATGTGACATGGCAGGGGTACATCAGTCAAAGGGCTGCCGGGCCAGACGTTTGGCTGCCCCTGACAGTGCGCTCCAGGAGGGGCTGGTCTGGTGCAGGGCCCACTCTGAGTCCTCCATTTCCCAGGACAAAAGCTAGGGCCCAGTTGAAAGATGTGAATTCAGTGGCTTTTGTGCCCAAAGCCCAGAGACATGCCGAGTGAGAAATATGACCTTTGCTGAGAGTCAGATTGTGTTTTTGAACCCCTCTTGCTGTCTCTGGCAGTTTGGGGCAAAGAGTGACTGAGCGAATGAGTGGAGATGGAGTGGGTGATAGTTGGCGTGGGGTGGAGGTCGGTCCTAACTGATGGAGTGCACAGGTGGGGGTGTTACACAGAGGAGCAGCATTTCTACTGCATCTAACTTGGAACACAACAAATTGAAATAGTTTGTGTTTTCCAGTATACAACGGATCAAGTTTATTCTTAATATTCACTGTCATGTTGTTGTTAAATTGGCAGGAAATTGAATGTGTAAATGCTTAATTCTGATGCAGGGACTTTTAAAGTAGGATTCAACAAGAGTTCAGCCCAGTGTTATTTGAGGATGTCTATGATGCGGGATATTATTCCCCCTCACGTCTGTTTATATTACATTATATATTTATTTTTAAGCAGAGGAGGAACTGAATATTAAACGTACACACAAACATAGCCAGAACGATGATGACGACAGTAATACACTACTTTGTCATGATCATCATATTTGCATTTCTCATGAAAATGATTCTTTGGAATCTCATTCGATTTTCATAATCGTTGTGGTGCCATATATACAGCTATAGACGGCATTTGCACCATAAAAGCCACATGACAAAATCTTGAACATAATTGAAAGCAATTAAACATGGAGTTTACATGAGGTATAAGGTGTATATTTGTATGTCAACAAGCTGCAATGCCTTTCTTTTATTCATCCACTGTCTACGATATTACATGAATTATGATATGGCATTGCTTGGTTGCAGTGTGCTGAGAGTAGAGATCTTGTAGATAGCAAAGGCCTATGTTTTTGAGTCATACATTTTTCTTGACACTGCTTTCATCCCCCGGCCGTAATCATCATATCTCCCCCATTGCTCTCCCGGATGCAGACATCCATAATGCAATCTCCCTAATTTTGATCCCTCGCAATCTGGTTTTTAAAAGGGAGGGGAAAAAAGGGACATATTTCTGAAGGCTGAGCCTGTAATCATTTTAGACAGATAGCCTTTCCCATCGCAGATGAGCAAATATTTGTAAACCAGCTATCTAATGGAAAATTATACTGGAATTAGAGTGAAATTCATGACAGTGAAATTTGATTATCTGTAATTCTATTATGCCATCTTAGCCCACACAGCATATTTTTGTAGAGTTTTTTCCATAAATACCTATGCCAGGGGTCCTGCTAATCAAATAAAATTGAAATTCATCTTCCCATTAAATTCAATTAGCTGCAATTTCTAAAGCCTAACAAAGATTTTAATTACTAAATTATAGAATTCTCCCTAGCCAAATTGGGGAGAGAAAAAGTGCATCCCTTGCATCTGAAAAACAAACCCATGAAAGGAAATTGTTGATCAAAAAAGATATCCAGGGGAAAATAACATTAGGGAGAGCACTGGGGCCCTTATTCAGCGAGTCTGGGTGGAGAGTGACGTGTGCCAAGCGCTAGGCTCCTGGGCCGGAGGAAATGAACTTAGCTGAGGTTCTCTCTGTCTCTAAATGTCTGCCCTCAGAGTTATTATGCTGTAATTGACTAATTGACACCTTAATTTCATTTATGGGGCTCCTGTGTTCATAAAGCAACCTCTGGGTGGGGCAGTGGTCTTGAGCGGAAGAAAGGAAGTCCAGAACACCAGGTAGGGCCTTAGGCCTTTGGTTCTGTCCACAGCAGATGATGATTATGCTTTTGATAATGAAATGGCCAGGAAGAATATACTGACTTAGCAGAGGCTTAAGAAGCATCTTACCCATATGTTTAAATCCCTCTGATGAATGCTGATGGGTAATAATCATGCATGTCCAGTCTTGCAATCTGTCACTGCAGGCACAAATGACCTTCTCCGGGGTTTAAAGGGTTTATTTTTAGAAGGTAACGTTTTGAAAATATAACACCCAGAGTGTTCAATGGTTGTGGCCTCTTTGAATGGACAGATGACTATGCAGCTGCACTTAGTATCGTTGTATTTGGGCTCTGTTTCAGCTGAGATGTGAGTGCAGTTGCAGGCAAGAGTTACAGCTGGTAGCATTTAGTTGAAAGCACACTGCTAATAGGACAGCTCGCAGGTCTCAGGTCAGCCACCAGGTCCATTTCCCAGCCACCCCCTGCTCCTCACCAGTGGGCCACTAAAATAACAGCTCAGCACCCTGTGCGGACTACAAAGCTCCATCTGAAAAGGCACCTGCTGCTGTTATTCACTTTAGCCTCTTAAGCAGCTCACTCTGTCTGTTTAAAGGACAAGTAGAAGAGAAAGACTGACTGGGAAATGATGAATTATTTAAGTATGATGTCTAATTGTTTCAAGGCAGGTAAAGGCTTGAGGGTGGGTGTACATTTGGAGGGAGGGCTCGTTGTAAAAAGGGCTGTCTACTGTGTAATGCAGGCAGTCCTACACTGGAAATGGATGGGTAAATATGGCCAAACTGAAACTTTAATCTGCTTTTTCCACACCCAAGCTGGCTGGGTATTAAAAGATAATCTTTTATGTGTGTCATATGGTGGGAGATATAGATGGAGCTAATTTTTTGAGACAAATCTGATATTTGTCAACTGGTTTGAAAAAAACCTGGGGATTTTCATCCTAATCCTCCTTTGGATGTGAAGGCGCGTTAACAACAAAATGCAGATGGTGTTCTGTGAATGGAGAGTACCCAGCACTCACTGCATTACATATGGAAAGGCGCACGGTAGCCTAGATAGGGCTCAACACAACCTGCAGAGAGTGAACACCCCTCTACCCCAACTTAAACAACAAGCCACTTCTGAAAGCAGGGGCATACTAGTTTATTTCAAAGCATAAACTTTGCAAAATTAATTCCTTGGTTTTTCTCTTTTCTTTTTCTTTCCTTGCTGACATAACATCCTTACTTGTAGGCTGTGCTCCTCATCAAATATTCAGTTTCAACTCAATTCCAATAAGGAAAAGAAAACAAATTATAAATAAAATGGAGGCATAAATCTTTCAGGATCCTTATTCTAACTTTCCCTTGGAGTGTTTCTGTCTTTATTTTGTCACATTAAGCAGTTTTTCTTTCCGTTCCCACTGTTAGGCGTCGGCTGAATTTACACTGGTGGAAAGAGCCCTTTATTCTTCTGCTCTCTTGTTTTGGAACACTGTGCATTTTGTGGTGTCACTTCTTTTATGCACAATTATCACTTGAGTAACTTCTGGTTTTGTTTTTTTATGATTGATAGAACAATACGTGATGATCTTTTTTTGGTCACAGTGGGACTGCTGTAAGCACTCCTTCACCCTGTCATACAGCATGACTATAACCGATCACCACAATAATGCAAAGCGGTCCTGTCTGCCTTATCTTATCCAGTGTTTTGGGAAGATAGTTGCTCTGGTCCTTTTAGCACTCGAATGCAACATGGCAGAGCACTTGGGATGCATTCCTGAACTGCTTTGTGGCTCTGTACTACATTTGACATTGTATTGCTACTCATCCTGTGGCCTTTTAGGACATCAGGTAAACACACTTTGGTCCAAGTCCTACAATGAGAATAAACAACTCATAAAAAAGTACAATCAAAGGAACAGATATAACATACCTCACTACTGTGCAGATGAGCCAAAAGGTGTGAACTATAAGCTAATTATTGATTATGTAGCTATGAGTGCTAAGGTTGACAGAATGAGAAGAAACAGGTTGATGTCAAGACGACAGAGAATACAGTGGTTGCTTATCTCTGTCTACCACAACATGTTCCAGATAAGCAAAACTAAATCTGACTTTACTTAAACCTTTAAATTGTCTCTTACAGTCACAATACTTGAAGAACAACGGTTGTTCTGCCATTGCTATCAGTTCCATAAAAACGAGCTACTTCTCCAAGAAATTAAAACAGAAAATATCGAACAAGATTTATCTGTGTATGTCCATTTTAAGTTTGCATAAAAAAAAAGTTTGCATAATTTATAATTCAAATGAAAAGCTGCTGCCTTTTTATGCATTGAAAAGGTAATAAAATATAAATGCAACAGGCAAGGAAGCCAGTCTCTGTTGTGTGTATTTGTTAAAAGCTACCTTTTATTGATTTGTCCTGCAATGGAAAAAAAAAGTTTGCATTATATGCATTATGAAATTCAGCATTTTTTTAACCTTCAGCAGTGCTTATCATTCACTTGTTAAATAAATATATAAATATACACCAGGAGAAAGAGAAGGGGGAAAAATCACTAAAGCTCTTTTGCTATAATTGGCTGAATAGCAAGGCCAGCAGAAAATTTACAGGCAGTGTGAAGGGGACTCGGTCACAGTGCAAAACTAAGTCCTCAGCACCAGCGAGGGAGTAAGCAAGCAGAAGCAGGCAGGCGAGCGTCGAGGTGCCTGTCTGGCATATCTTAACTGTGGCACTTGTCCCTCAGTAGCTTTGGCAGTAAGCTGCAGATCACAGTCTATTTTCTGGACAAGTTAAGTAAATAACCCAAGCAACCATGCAGAAGACCGTGACAGGAAGAGAAAAATCCCCCAAAGTCACAGTGGTGACACCCTACTAAATCCATTCAAACTGAGCAGGCAGAGGGAGAGAGACAGAGTAAGGGAGAGACACACACAGAGACAGAGGGGAAGGGGAAGACAGCATGAAGATATCCTCCTGGCTGCCTGAGTGTGTGTCCACAGCGTTGAAGAAATAACACCTCATTCAGTGTTTAGCCCATCTCAAAGGAAATACAGGGATAACACTTTAAACCCTGTGGCTTTATCTCCTGCAGATTTTCCATAAAATGCCAAGCCAGGGAGCCGGGGCCATGTGACTACCATGTAGGTCAGGGCAGATGGGGGGTAGAGAGTGGTAGAGGTGGAGGGAGAGGCTGTGGGGGAGGATGGTAGTTTTGTAATGGGACTGAAAATAGAGAACAGTAACCAGATTAGATCAATTAAGACTCTGTGTGTCGTAGTGCTTAAACAAATAATCAATGTATCGATTACTAAATGAATCATCAACTATTTTGATAATAGATTAATTAGTATTTGTCTTACTAATTTAAAACAAGCTCCCTGATTGTTCCTGGTGTCTTTGCTCCGTATAACAAAGAAATAACTAAAACTGAATCATTTTAGGCCTGTGGACCAAACAAAACCTTTGAGAACATCATTATTTCAAACACAAACCAACATTTTCTGACATTTTGTGGACCAAATGACTAATCAATAAATGAAGAAAACAAATGACAGATTAAAGGATTAGAAAAGTAACCAGCACTTGCAGCTCAAGTGTGTAGCTGTGGACTGTGACTTCAAAGAGGAAGAGAGCGAGCTACCAAAATACAAAGCAGCATAAATCATGTTAACTATGGTGACTCTTTGTTCGATGCAGTGTTTGCAGGTTCTGGATTTTGTTGCATCCATTGTGTTTTTGACTCTGCCTTCAACGGGAGGAGTGCAATGTTACTGTAAACCATTGCATTATCACATATGTGGTACACATACAGAACAGGTAATCGCAAAATAAGATCTTTGTAAAAATTATGAACTTAAAATGTCTTAATTAACTCAGCACTGCTCTCCACGTTATGATGGTCAATGATTTGACAGCTTTTTTTTGACCAATGAACTTCACAATAACTTAGATCTGAGATCTGTTTCAGTGTAAATTCGATTGAGCACCGTTTGTATGCCTAACACACAATATAGTAATATTTCTTGCCTTGGAGGAGCCAACAGGTCTCATTCATATCAAACCCACCTTAAAGCAGGTGAATCCTGACCTTATAGCTACAGTTGACAGATTGAATTCCTCCACATCTTGCCTCCAGATCTTGGTTTTTATGAAAGGATTTTCTGGGGAACTGGTTGATCATTATACGTGACATTTTCAGAATACCGAGATATGTCAATATTCTGAAGCTCGATGGGCTTGTATAATTGAACTAAGGGCTCTTAGTTTCCATATGCTGAGGGCACAGAAGTTCCCAGTGGAATACTACTGATGCTTGATGGAATGCAAAAGATGGACAGGATTAGGCTTTGTGGTGTTGACTGACCTTGACCTATATTTTGACCTACACCTTCACTCAATCACATAATTCTATTTTGATCAATACAATTCAGGTGAATGTGCTGAAAAGTGTGTCCAAATAGTGACTGTGTCTCCTCTGAATATCTACAGTTTTGCATTAGTCCTGAACACCATTGGCTTGCTTTGTGTAACTAGGTCTCAATCAAACTCAAAGGCACTATCCATGTGAAAATAATATTGATCAAAACTAGCATCTATCCATGCATAAGAGCTTGTTTCAATTGATTTTTCCTCTTTGAGCTGAAATATATAACAGAGTTGCTATGAATTACAGGGTGTTTTGCTTCAATTCATCAACAGAACCCAGATAATACTTGCTGTTGCCAGGGAAACACGTTAACACGATAATTTTATCCATTTCTCAACAATCAATTACTTTAATGCATTTAAGCTAGTGCTTACAGAGAAACATCACCAGTACTGTAACCAGGTGGTTTACAGCAGAATACATACACACAACATATAGTATTTTGAGTGGCCCATTGAAGATCATCACTTCATTCCATTACAAATAAACTACATTTGAAGAGCACAGCAGGACCACACGGTTGGTGTAGTGGTTAGCACACTTGCTTTTGCAGCAAGAAGACCCGGGCCTTTCTGCATGGAGTTTGCATGGTCCCCGTGTGCGTGGGTTTTCCGCAGATTTTCCGGCTTCCTCCCACAGTTCAAAAACACGCAGATCTGGGTAGGTGTGAATGTGAGAGTGGATGGTTGTCTATCTCTATGCGGCCTGATATGGACTGGTGACCTGTCCAGGGTGTAGCCTGCCTTTCGCTGGGATCCTCAAGTAGGGGATAAAAGGTGTACACTCTCATATGGAGGATAGAGCGCATAAACAACACAGCAAGCCTGATGATGAATACGCAGCTAAGCCCAGAGTATTTGTCAGTGTTAGGTTTCTCATTATGTTGTTACATTATCGGTGGAATTATACGTTGTGTTGTGGCCTTCCCTGATATTGTGTGATCGACAAATGCGTATAATACCACAATAAGCTATATAAAATATAAAATAATTGTTCATCAATGTGGCTGCTCACTTGTATCACTCTAAACTATCTGGGTTGTCACATTAAACTTAAAGATTTGCTGTCTCTAATTCGCAAGCTCAAGGCTGATCAGTGTTATTCTAGTGACACCTCTCCTAAAGCCTCCTGACATTAAGCCTTTATAATACAGTTGTGGGTATTAAACTGGTCTTGCAACATAAACTACTTTTTATTTCTTTAGCATCTTGTTTAAATAAAATAACTCCAGCAATAGATTAAACTCAAAAGGCCAATAGGCTACCTCCTGCCTTGTTAACAGGCTATTATTTTATTGTTATCCTTGGAGTGTCTTTTGTAGATTTTAGGCTTGGGGCCTTAGTATTACTGATGTAGCTGAGGTGCAGTGTTAAAAGGGAATATAGTAATGCCTGTTTAAATTTATTTCACTGTCCCTACCCAAATCCCGACTCATATTATACTAGGCCAGTAAAACTGAGAACAATAAACCAATAAAAGTTGACTAGCTATAAAATATTTTCAAAAAACAGCTGCAGTGTAGGAACATGATGGTCATGATCAGAAGTCCCTTGCCTCTCTTTACCTGCGTTGCATATGAAAGTTCGTCTTTAGTTTACACAGAGGCTGCAGTCTTATATCATCCCGTTAACACAAGTGACCCACTTACTCTGGGGGAAACTCAAATACTAGTGCACAACCAGGATCTCAACCAATATGAGTGTATGAGGTTTTCTGTGGCCGACACTGAGCTTTAGATATCAGGGCAGCCAATGGCATAAGGCCAAAATTATTTGATCAATATGTTTGGCCAGTTTTGTTGTCCACCATTGCATGTGTGCACACACATAAACACACACACACTCACACACACAATTGCTGAAATAAAACAAATGTAAATCTGCATTTTTTTGTACTGGAGTGGAATTGTATATTAAAACTAAAGAAATACAGACAGCAGCATTTATTAAGGTTCTGAGAACAAACTCTGCTGATGCAAATGCTGATTATTAAAAAATGGCAAAATCTGCGTAGCACTATCACAAATACTTAGTCAAACTAGTCCATTCCTACCACTCCATTAGTGAACTTATTCTCACCAGTATCCAGGTTCTTAGTTACAGAGTCAGTCTTGACATTTTCTATGTGGGTATTTACCATTGTTGGAGGAATACACCATTTCCACTAACCCTAAAGGATATAACATCTGTGCTTTGATGGGCGGTTTTTGCACGAATGTATGTGCAAATCACAGCTAACATCCATAACTGTTTATAATGGTCTATGAAAATGTTTCTTTTAACTATATTAGGTTCATTGTCAAGTTCAGACAAGTAGATATGTGCTACCTGTTACTAGTCTGGTATCATTTTATTATATCAAATATCAAAACATCATGTAAAATGTATGTTCGATATAGTGACAGTCTGTTCCGGATCATTAATTTGGACACAGAAACTTTGACACAGCTTCCACAGAATGCAGCAGACAGAGGAAGAAAAAAAACTGTTAGAATTGACAAAGTTTCTTAAAGCTCAAAAGTCTCACCCCATCCAAGTCCTTGGATGGAAAAGCATATGATGCTCCATCTTTCAAAGATGTACTTTTCCTAAAGCATTGATGATTGCCCTATGTCCATTACTTGGAAGGATTATGATAATATTCCACATTGTGCTCGGCGTGATGCACAGGAAATTCAATACTCAAAAGGTTAATGCAATCAATTAGGATGACAAAGGAGTAAAGTAAAACCCTCCTGCTCGTGGAAAAAAGAGACAGGAGAGGAGAGGAGAGGGGAGAAAAGGTATTGAAAGCTTGAATGGCTCCACGGAGAAAAAAGAGGCACTTGAAACGACACAAAAATGGCATTTATTCGGTATCATTCAGGGCCAACTAAATGAAAACACACAAAGTGTTTACACAAACAAAGAAAAAATAGCTCTTACATAGTGGATTGGATCATCCAGCACTCAACCAGCTGTAATTGAACAATATAGTAGCAATATTTTTGTTTGAGGGTAATAAGATACCAAAGCCAAGGAAAAAGTGGCCAGCACTAGAGGCTTGATCATCGATTCATAATGCTCATAATGTTCCATGGACTTTTTTCCCTCTTCTGAGTCAAGTTTTGTCTCCGCTCTTCATTCCCATGTGTATTGTTGCACAGGGTGAATATTAACAGCACAACAATTGTGTATGGGAGAGATATCTTTTGTTATTTAGATAGATGTTACAATGCTGTACAACACAAAGGAGTCTCATCATTGTAGATAAATGGATAAACTTGGATGGCAGTATTGAGCTCTTCAACCATTGTAATAATCCATATTACCTTTTCAGACTCAGTCTGTCAAAATGGTGATGTATTAATCACATTTCAGCAATCCTCCATGGCTAATGATAATGTTATGAGAGTCTGGGTGGCAATATTTCGCTAACGTCTGCAACGCCTATTTTCTGCTGATAAGTTGTGCAAGGAGAAAAGCCTAAAACCTTGTAATCCACTTAGGTAAGGCAGTAGACTTACCTACTTCTGCAAACACACACAACCTCACAAATCTACTACACCTTCACATTCTTTAAGCCTGCCAAGCTTGAAAAAACATGACAGAGCCTTCATCCCACTTTGTTTTGTACCAAATGAAGACATGCTTCACATTTCAAACCATTGCATAAGTCGTGCGCTGTGCATGAACTGCCTATTAGTAAGTCTCACTCTTAAAGCAGCAAATAATCTCAAAACTGAGGAACCACAGTATACCACGGTCTCCAAAGTCAAATATTTTGAAACACATCCTTTGTCATTTGTTTCTTGAGTGGAGAGTTTTTAAATAGCAACAAATAAAGTGTTTGAGTTAAAACAATGATTTTCTGCCACCAGCTCTAAGCTGCAGCACTTTCATTCTACATTTCATTCATTCATTCATTCATTCATTCAAATAAAGTGATATGTTGACAACAGGCACAAAAGCTGGGCATAGGCGGTAACCACGGCTTTATTTACTGGCCGTAAGAATCCTTTTTTCAATACTTTTTTCAAGGCTCACAACTGCTGTAATTTGACCTACATCACATTTTTCTGTTTGGGCATTTTTGGGTCTAGCAGCCACGTCACAGAGACAATGGACCAAAATGGGCTTTGAAGTCAGCACTGAATGAAAACTGAGGGGCTGACACATGAAATGCCCTCACAGCTGGGCTGCCCCCAGTCAAAAGAAAAACAAATACTTTGAATGAGAGGGGGACACGCCGCTCCTGTCTGAGCTTCCTAAGGCCCTGAGCCGCCACCGGGAGGTGGGCTTTCACGATATGCCCGTAATGATGGATGGATTGGGAGGAAAGTCTATTCACATGGAGATGTTACATCATAAATATTTACACAGGGCTGCCGTTTCCATGTAGCCATTGCTTGTTTTGTCACAATGAAGAAAAAAAATTGAAAGAAGGGAAAGTATAGGAGAGCATAAAGTGCAAAAAGGCAGCTTCTTATTTTTGTTATTATACTGTGATTCAGTAACACTAAATTTAGTTTCATAGTCGTTTTTCCTCATTGAGACAAATTATCCCTCCTAGGGCCAACTGTGAGCTTTATTTACCTCTGTCCATGACTCCTGTTTATGAGAGTATTACTACCCTCCTCCACACATACCCTGGAAAGCCAACAAAACACTAAACAAAATGATTCTGAGTCTCAATTATAAGCCATTATGAAACCAATTCCTTCTTTTTTCCATAGAGAACTGCAGGTTGAAAAGAATCTTAACAGAGGCCTGAATTACAAAACAGAAATTATACAGTGATTTTTAACCAAGCATCACTTTACTTACCAGTCACTCCAAATCTGCCTGATCTTTTACTGAGACCAAAAAGAATTAATAGGGAAACACAATTCTTGTTGGTAAGCAGCCCTACAAATTTCTGCTCAGTGAGCTCAATTAAAAGCCTTGAAATCCCCTGAGATTTTTCCCGGAACCAATGAAAACAAATTTGGCAGTTTAATTTTCCTCCCACTATCGAAGAGAGGAACTTCGCTCAAGGAGTGTTCCCTTGCAGAAGTCTGTGGGGGCCACAAAGAGAGCAGGGTGTAATACCAACCCTGTGTTGAAGCCAGCTGGCCTTTATGATTAGCTACATCAACATATATCAAAAGCCAATTAAACTAACTATACTCAGCTATGTTGTTCTTATGTGGTTATACAAGGGAAGACTTAGGATAGGTTAGGATATGTGGTCTGCACTACATTTGGCTCATACTAAACTCTACGTCACAGAACTTCCAAATCGACCAGTTTAAAATTGTCTGTGTGTACTGTATCTTTGTGAGGACCAAAAAATATAAACGACATTTTGGGACAGTGAGGCAACTTTGGCTGGTTTTCACAACTTTAAAGGGCTTTTTTGGGGTTGAGATCTGGTTTTAGAGTTGCAGTTCTAATTGAGTTTCCAGTATATTAGGGATAAATTAAGGGTTATGGTTAGGGTTTTATTTGTGATGGTTAGATGGTTAGGTTATGTTAGGGTAAGGGGCTAAAGAAAGCTGGACAATAACCTGCATGTGTGTGTGTGGGACCTACAGTACATTTGTTTACACAGTCACAATACTGGGACTTGTCTTCTTTATGTGGACAAAAATCAAGTCCCCATAAGGTAAATTACTACATTTTAATGTAAAGACATGTTTTTAATTTAGGCTAATTTAGGGTTAGGTTAAATTTAGGGTCAGGGTTAGGGTTAGGTCATTAGTAATTATGGTTAAGGTTAGAGTAAGTCTCCAGGAAATCAATGTAAGTGAATGTAATGTCCTCTGAAGTCATGGAAACCAGTGTGTGTGTGTTTGCTGTATGTGGACTTTGGGGAATTATGGCTGCACTGGATTTGCTCTTCAGGTCGCATCTCCTGTTGCTTTTACTTATTGTATCGGTGAGGATATCTACAGCTGGTGTCATCATCATGTTGTAGGGAGGTACACTGGTCACGTATCTGAGGATCTGATTGATGCAAGGAGTGTGTCTTCTCTCCGGTGTGTGAGTGACACCACCAGAAACAAAAGAGTGTGATGTTACCCTCCGCCTCAATTCATGGCCACACCACCCCCCAGTGATAGCGAGGGTCTCGGATTTGACACGAGACAGCCCATGGTGTCACTTCCAAATGTTTGGATCCCTCTTGACTAGGAGGCCAGGGGCAAGGGCTGCTGTATGCATCCTACTGACAGACTCACATCGGCAACATCAGCATTGTGGTCATACCAGCTAACATCATTAGCACAGAAGGTTTAATCTTAGGAAGAGAGAGGAGAAAAAAAAAAAAAAAAAGCAACCTAGTTTCTTCAAGTCACAAGTCATTAGTGTCCTCTCGAGAGTCAAATTGTAGAGAGGCAGATTTTTTATCAGCAACAAAAGGTTTATACTCCTGTTAATTTGGTGGATGTCATCTGTACTTAGATGTCTGTGTTTAATGTTTGCTCAAGTAATAAATGTCATATTGTAGAAAAATTATATTATTTTGTCAAGATGACGGGATGTTGCCACAACAACATCCAGACATAACACAGGCATAAAAGAAGAGTGAGGTATAATTGGCAGAATGTTGAACGGAAAAAAGAACACTACATGCAAAAAAAATTGTGAGGAAATGTGGCGATAATATAAATATATATATATATATATGTTTTCACTGTCGGTGTTGGGCATAACAATTCTTAATTGATTATGTTTCCATCGGGTTGGTCTGTGTTCAGCTTTAGCTATATACAGTATATCAGGAAACTAATAAACCAGTTTTTAGATGTCAGTAGCACCTTATTGTACTTGTAGTCTTGTTAGTCTTGCTTGGTAGCTGTTGCAGCCTAGTAGGGCTTTTAATACACAGTGTTTAGGGAGCTTTTTGCACTGTATAGAGCTCTCATACAACCAGAGGGAGAGAGAGGGAGTGAGCAAAGAAAGGGAGTGAGAGAGAGAGAGAGAGAGAGAGAGAGAGAGAGAGAGAGAGAGAGAGAGAGAGAGTGGGGAGAGTAAGAGAAAGATAGAGAGAGAGGCCCTCTTTGGAAAACAGATACATCAGTGTGCCTGTATAGTGTACGACATTGCTGTGAGTTAATCAGTTGGAAAATAAAACGGTGGGATTCTAATAAGTCATTTGTCAATTTTTACAACCCCCAGACACATTGATCCACGGGGATTAATGAAGATGCCTGATATTGTTGTAGATATGAACAGGGGAGATGGTGGGGACAGTAATCAGTCATGTTGGGGATTTGTCCTACCTCGTTTTCTCTTCCTGGGGAGTCACTCCATACAGGGGCTCACTTCATCTGAGAAAGAGAGCAAAGGAGAAAGATTAAGACCCCAGACACTGATTATTTCCTTGTATATGTATGCACACTCTTGAGAAATCCATACATTTACCCAACTCATCTAATCTACAGTGGCTGACATGCATGTAGCAAGGCTCCAGGTGACTCCAAAGGAAGAAGCTACACTTTTGTTAAGTCCCATCTGTTTGATTTTACAATATAAAAACAGCAGAGATAACCAGGCTTCACAACATAGCTGGGGGTGAAAGGAGCTGGTGATTGAGGGAGAAGACTATGGTTTGTAAAGCCCACTGAAGCGTGGTAAGCAGTTGTAGAGTACTGTTAACTATCTCTGTGCATTT
This sequence comes from Brachirus orientalis, assembly GCA_016785285.1. Lineage (NCBI taxonomy): Eukaryota > Metazoa > Chordata > Actinopteri > Pleuronectiformes > Soleidae > Brachirus > Brachirus orientalis. Next base: position 10,946,129 of record JAFBJR010000150.1, read on the forward strand.
TCAGCAGTTTGCCAGCAATAATTTACTTAGAGGCAGTAATGTTACAGTGAGAGTTAGGTAGATATTTTAATAGCACCTTCTTTAATAAAAGGATGACTCAACTTAGTCTTGCAGAATAAAGAAAAAGACAAATCAGTTTCCTATAAAACATCCAGACAAAGCATCCAATAATTTTCCAGGATCAAACTGTTAGATAAAGAACATAGCTGTGGGGTCAAAGTAGGTAATGTGAAAGAATAGAAGGTGCCAGTTCCTTGTTCATACTGAGCTAAAAATTATATCCATGGCAAAATTATAAAGGTAGGGATTGTATATAACTTTCTCTTAATTTCAGAAAAGTACCTGGCCTTATAGGACATCCATTAACCCTGCCATGGTGTTACATCAGGACATAAAGCACGTTTGACAGAACCAGTTGAGTCACCTTTAAATCCTCTCTAAAAGTTTCCTAACCTTGAGAGCCCATGCGCCACCGTAAAAAGTAATAATAATTCTAACCTGATCTTCCTACTTATTTTATATCTTCCCTCAGCAACCTAACTTCTTCTCAGCAACAGTGCAGTTATTAATTCATGAGGCACTAATTAGTTCTTTGTTTAATTTTGTGTTAAACAGACTGACCGGAATGATAACGACTCGCGCTGTAGCGCTTCGGTCCCATGCCACTCCTGTTTGCTACAACAAGGGAGCATCGTGCGACTAGCATGATGAACCCAATTCCCTTCTAAGTTGCACTTCATTAAGTCAAAATGTGACAAGGAGCTTAGAGGAAGAACTGGTAGATCTGATCATACATAACAATGCAGGCCCAGCAAGTTTGAGGGGGGTGTAGGGGTACCGGTGTGTGTATGTGTGTGTGTGTGTGGGGGGGGGGGGTCGCTGGATTCCAGCATGCATGTTGATAATTTTCTATTTTTAACCCATGGGGGCTGTCTTTCATTTTCCTTTAATTGTTTTTGTTCAGAGCTGCAGTGTCCTCTTTTTAAATTGCAGCTCCTATCAACTCCCCTGATCAACCCCCTGTGCAACATTGCAGGCAGACAAGTAAACAACAGGGTTGCCCTTTTCCATGATGTAGTGCAGATGCTCTAGTAAAATGGGTGACACTTTCACACTGCACAGACACACACGCACACACACAGACAGACAGTATAGATGCCACTACTGAAAAGGCATGGTTGTGTGACATTTCACAATTGCGGCGGTGACAGTCAGAAAGAACTTGAAAAATAAGGTTTTTGGCCTTGAAAGTTGAAAAACCTGCTGGGCGAAAACAGACAAACGTTCATTCACAACATAAGAATGCACCAAGGTGGTTCCATCTTTCCATATTTAACATACCTACTTGTTCTTTTTGTTGGGTATGTAGTTAAAAAATGTGTTCCATATGAGTCTGAGAGCGGCAAGAACGTTTAAGGGTAGAGTTAGGGTTAGGCAGTTCAGTCCTGTCCTCGCAAATCCTCACTTACCTGACATAATTCTAGATGCAGTGACTTAATATAACACTGGAATTTCAATTGGCACCCTGGATACAATAGGTAAACCATTCAAAACACTAGTCATTGACATCAATGAGAAGAACCGCACTTTTGTTCATAAACTAGGTTTTCTTTTCTCACTGTAATTCATCAGCTGACAAGCTCCACTAAGATGTTTAGCCTCTCCAAGTATCTTCCACTAGCTGAAGATATGATAAAATCAAAAGGCAGACAAGTAATTACACTGTATAATAGGCAAGATTGGCATTTTCAAAATCATTTTCATGTGGATGGAAATGACATTGCATAGACTATTCTGTATTCACTGGTGCAGATAAATAAACAAGGCATGGAGAAGAAGGGGGGGCATACAGAACGCACAGTACAATGGCAAGCAGGTCAGTAATTAGAAACTCTGTTTGCACAGTAATAATTTTAATATATTCATCAGGAAACAGAGCATGCCTAGCATGATAAAATCCCATCAAGGAACATATCCTGGCTGCCTTAACCTTTTAAAACAGACTGGCAGCACATTGTTGGGAAGCTCTAAGAACTGACAAAATAAGAAAAAAGAAATAAAAAATAAAAAATAAATAAATACAAGGAAGAACTTTAAATAATATCCAGCTATACTCAACCCTGCATTTTGAAATCCTCACCATTAAGAGGTTTCAATGCAAAATGACAGAAACCCTTTCTTACATAAAATATTTAATTCTTAATATTGTTGTTGCTCCTATGATCTTCTGGAGCTTTTGACCTCTTTGTGAAAACAGGTTAAAGCCCTCGAAATCTGAATCACGTTCAGCTTCGACTGCATGAGTATAAGGAGCAGCACATGCGTGTAACCTTGTTTGTTATTGAAGATGGCAGTGATGATGCTATGGAAATTATTGCAAATTGCTTAAAGGACTCCTGACAGGCAAAAACCTTGACCTCACAATGCCACTTCCCAAAGACAGAAGAATATGTAATTGTTAGAGTAATGTAGGTGGAGCACAAAGGAAATCACGACATGAACAACAATTTTACAGAAGTAGAAATACACCGGAGCCATTTATGTGTAAAATACTGCATAACCCAGACTGCATTCACAAGTCATAAACACAGTTCATGCAAATCAGATCAGTAAAGTTCTTTTAGATTTAAAGTTAGTGAACAAGTTGAGCTGATACACATCTCTAGATAAATTATTACTAATTTAAATAACAGGAACAGGCACTCAGCTGAACAGAACAGCTTAAAATAATAACCCTCTTCACTGTAATGACTGCCAATCTATTGTCCAAGTTTCCTGGTTTCATTTCCCACACATAAACTCAGAAACTTACAAGTTTACATGACCTCATTCAACATGAAACAACCTCCAGTTACATGAAGTGGAAGCTGCAAAAAGAATACACTTCTCACTGAATAGGTCTGTACTATGTATCTTCTTTCTGACGTTGTGAGCACACTGCAGTGTGAAGCTGACCATTTACTCATGCATATTTGACAGCACCTATAGGCCCCTTTTTGTGTTGTCACTTCTGGCTCCTATTCTCCTTTTCCCCAGGAGAGGACAGAGTCGGGGGCTTGAGGTCTGCTACCTCCACAGTCCCGCTGTCCCCTACTTGCCTAATTTTTGTTGTCCAGCCCTTTGAAACTTCAATCTCATGAAGAACCAAAGAATGGTGATCCGTGTGCAACAAGCACCGGTACCATGGAAACCCCCGGTTTCCCCCCAAAATATTCCTTTTTATTCCTTTTGAAGACCTGTCACCAGGCAGAGCAGGCATCACACGACCCCAGGCCTGGCCATGAAAAAGCTCATTTTCTGCCTCCTCCTTGATTGATTAAAAAAGACTATTTAGCAAAACCATGTTAAAGGACACAAAAAGTGACACACAGAAGAAAAGGCCATTGGGCACGGCCCAATCAGACGGGTTCCCTGGTAATAGCTCAAAGAAAAAGATTATAATCGGCACAAAGGCAGGGTCAGGCCAAGCATGAAACCTGACAACAATAAAGATCATGATGAGGATAGAAAAGGTTTTGGATTTGGTCAGTCAGTTACATCATATTATAAATGGCACATCTGTATTTACACGGTGTGTGTTTGTGAGAGAGTGAATTCCTATTCTGCAAAATTTGCAGTTTTTGCAAAAGTTTTTATTGAGCCATGTCTTCAAAGTAAAACTTTACTCGTCAAACAACTGCAAAGGGATACACTGCAAAAAAAAAAAAAAAAAAAAAAACTGCAGTGTACCCCTGGATATGTAATTACCACTAAAATCTCAGTGAACCTGAAAATAGTGACTTCCTCTTTTATTAACTACATTGTGCCCAGCCACTACAAATGGCAGTGTATTACCTCAGTCCATTCACACTGTAGCATAATAACGGGTTAGTACAAATGCCTTTTGCATTAGGTACCTGCCTCACCGCTGAGAAAAATTATACGGGCATTGTTGTGGTTCATATGTGATATGAGATCAATATTCTATGCATCAGACATTTTACTCCACCGGTTGACCTAAGTGACAGAGCATTTAAAGCAGAGAGACTGGCTCAGCTGCTGTGTACAGCACCAAAAGGAGACCACATTATTAATTCATCTCAAAAGCACAGGTCGATATGAGAGGCCGATTGCTTACATGTTGTTGTTTTTGGCAGTTTTTGTGTCATATACAGTTGCTTTACTGTATATGACAACGCAAACCCCTAGCGTTCTCCTGTAATTTGATAGTTGAAATGAGGCTGTCAAACAGGATAAATTAGCCGTGTTCCTTGAAAAGTGCTGTCGTCTTGTGGTATAGATTTGACTGGATTAAAACAGAGAGAGACCTATACCGGCTGAAAAGAGAGAACACTGCTTCTGTCCCTTTGTTTCTGTGTAGAGATCTGGAGGAGATATGTACCAAGACAATAAGAAAGGGTGGGGGTGCAGAGAGGAGGAGAGGCATTAGGAGCGTCCACACACGAGCAATTAGTATTCCAGATCCTGATGGTTCTAAACACAAAAAGGCCTCACCAAATCCCCACGGCAGAGGTGTCAGACGGAAAATGACGAAAATCTGCTCCTTGACAGGGAGTCATTTATATTTTAGCTTCGTTCCATTATCTTAACGAATCCATCATCAGGCAATGCAATATTAACAGCAGAAAATCAACTCATTAGATCCAGGGGGATTTAATCAAGATTGCAATCATGTATGGGGTTCCTGGAGAGTTGGCTTCTTCTTTTTTTTTTCTTTTTGGTCCTTTCCACGTAATTGCTGCATCTCAGATCTTAATAAATTATTCTCGATCTGAGATTGATGCCTTTTTTCCCTCGCCTCTCACGCCATGCACTCACTGTCTCCAACTATAATATTTACCATAAACATTATTATGTCATGGGCACACAGTTTAAAATGGCCTTTAGCTAACTCGCACAAGTAATTGGCTTCTCCATTTCTCTCTCGTTTCCTTGCTAATTGCCCAGTGATATTGCCAACAGTTCACACAGAATGAAAGAAAAGGCCTCTTTTGCGCACGCTAGGATGTGTTGTTAGGATTTTTCAACCTTCATGTGGACACAGAAAGAATTTCCTGTGTTTGATACTGCTTAAGAAGACACACAGGCAGATGAAAGAACATTCCACTTTTGATATGTAAAACTTTATGTGAAACCCCCACATCAGAGAGAAAATAGAAAGGGGTCATATTTCAGGTGGGGATATTTTAGTCTTGTTTCTCAGAAAGTGCTTAGCAGAAAAAGAGATGCATTGGGTAGACAACTGCAATAGATCCACAATTCTCCAAATCCATGGCAAAATGAACAAAAACTCAGCTCTAACATATAGCTGTGTATATATGCTTATGTTTGCATTAGCAAAGGCACGATTACTTCACACGTTTGCCACAAAGTTACTCCGAGAAAATAAAATGTTTTTAATAAAAGATTTTCACCACCACAACCCTTTCATTTCTTTGAAGAGAAACACGTTACATCGTAACATCGTAAGTGTTGAAGGTGATGTAATTCATCTAACCCATAATGTTGCTATTGGTCCATCTGAGTATCACTGACATGGGCAGTACACACAACCTCTGAAAACAAAATCTACTCTCTCCAAATGTGCAGGATACCAAAACTAAAAATATCATATGACAGGATCGAGAGGGGAAAACAAGTCAACCACTTGCGCAGCACTCCATAACATGTTCACACCTATTCAAACCATACACTATAGATTTTAAGAGACCAATCTAAAGTTTATTACATATTCACATAAGAATTCATTATGTGGTGATCCTTATTATATGATGATCAAATTTGATGCTTTCGTCACCAGTTAAAACTGTTGCACACGACCATGTTGTATTGGATTAGCGATAAACTGAGACAAGTTAAAGAATATTAGCTGTTTCCATAATATGAGTAGTAAAGAAACAGAGCGAAGCACTCTTACAGAATACCAGGAAGTCAAAAGATTAAAAAAATGAAAAAAAATTCACACATATACATTAGTTTTTGTCCGTGACATCAATGTTAGTGAACACAAATAACTTGCCCCGAAACTAGAAAACTGATACTCTTATTACATCATCTCTTCCAACAGCTTGGTGTTGTGAACAAGAATTTTTCCCAGTAACACTTATTTGTACCCACGATATATTTTGAATGAAACATTCATTCATTCCGTCATTGATGACGCATCTTTCCTGAATGTGCCTTCTTCACACATTTATCAATGGGGCAGGAGAAACTTGGTTAAAACGAGAAAACTAGCCCTTAACCGCCAATTGTATGAAGATTGTTTAGTTATACTGTGTGCAGCTCCTTTAAATGAACCCAACGTCATCGTTTTCTGCACCCATCTCTGATGCGTCGTACAATGTCGCTTCTTCCCCCCCTTACAGACAAGATTAACTCCTACTGTGTTCAACATGATCCAAAAGTGTAAAAACTGTCAAAGAGAACTTTAATCTGCCTATGGAACAACGCCTTTTGTACATGGACTAACATGACCTTGTCACTGAGAGTTTAACTTGCTGCCTGTTAGGCAATATAAAGCCCTTGCCAGTCCCTCCCCTCCACTCCCTCCCTTTAAGTCTTCTTCACTTCTCTCCTCTCTCTTCCTCTCCCTACCCATTTTGTGTTAATCCCTGTTTCTCTGACATGACCAATAGGAAATCCAGGCCCTCTGTAAACCAATCTCTGAGTTTTTATCTTGATTTATTAGATTACAAATCCCAGGTCCCTGAACCCATGCTACACATACTAATCCTAATCGGAATAGACAAGTATTAGCCCACTTCAGCAGGAGCTAAACAGCAGCAGTGGGCAGCTTTCAGTAAGAGGGAAACTACGAGCTGATAGCAATGATGGAACTTTTCGTTCCTTTTCCTTTTTTTCTCCACTTACATTAGTGGAATGACTGTGTAATTAAATACATAAATCCTAACGCACAAACCCTCAAAAGGCCTAAAACCACTGAACCCCGTCCAGTTTGACTTTCTTTTCCCTGCACAATGAAGTTACTGAGCCAAGCCCAATCATTTGTATTTTCTCAGATTTCTAACAGTAAGCAAGGCAAACATGAAAGTCCCATTGAAAACAACAGCAAGAATTAATTTTACATCTCAGTGAATTCAAGGCAGTGTTGTCAAATTAAAAGCAACATTGCTATATAACTAATTTCCCTTGGTCCAGAGACTGGTTAAAAAAAGAGTAGTAAATCACTTTTCATCTGTGATAATAAATTGCATATAATTAGTAAGGTCGCTCTACCCTGTTTGCCCTCTGTGGGCAAACGGAGGCCACTAAAACGTCAGAACCAGTCGCAATATTGTTGCTAACCTGAAACCAAAATGAAAGGACAGTCTCAAGCACATTGTAAATTGCTGGTCTCACACTGATCTCAACCAATCCAGCAAATGTGAATGGCAACTGTGTTTGGCTGGATGGAGTCCATGTGACACATGAGGCCAGGGCTGGGGAACATTAAGAAGTGTCTGCTTGTACACTAATGCTGGTGGCAGCTGTTAGTCTGCCAAAAACTGCAGCAGCAGCAGCAGCAGCAGCAAGGATATCCTGAAATACTATTGAAAAACGCTAAACCTCCTCCTGACTGATGTAAAGCTATACAGCTGCTTTGGCGCCAGCGCAATCACTGATCAATCTGTGAAAGTTAAAAATGGAGCCAGGTTCTTGGACTAAATCTGTTGTTTTTCAGCTTGTAAGGTCAAACCAGTGACCTCGAGGTGGCTGTTAAAGTTTTACAATGGAAGAGTGTTTTGTTCCTTTTTTTTTGGCTGTATTTAAAAAAAAAAAAGAGTCAGTTCAGCAGCTGCAGCAGACAAAGCATATGATTGTGTACACGTGTGCCTGGTCATGTATTTCTATTCCTGCATGAGTGTATGAAGGTTTTCATGGCATCACCACAGCACAGAGGTTGCCCCTGCCCAGTGCCCTCGGGGTGACAGGGGAAGCTAAGGAAGATGTGACAGCCATGTCTGCTCCCTGTATGTGTTTGTTTGCCCCTGAAAATGAGACACCAGTTTCACTTCAGCCCCCTGGGCATGTTTAGCTCTGCCTCCACCGCATCGCCTCCATCTGATACAAAGTGGAAGTCCACTCAATAATAATATGTAACTCCACTGGTGGGGTGAAAGTGGATACATATTCACTTCAGGGGTATGAACAAAACCGATTGATTAATCCCTATATATTTCAGATACACTGATACACTGAGGATAAAAGAGGCTGAAGAAGTGTTTCTCTTCATTGTAAGCTCGCTACAACAAATAAAAATACTATGAGTGGTGTCAAAAAACAAAGCATATATTGTAGTAACAGCACCATAAACCCCCCAATATAGCTTGTAATGTGTTATGGGATACAAAAAAAAATGGAACACTGATCCAGTGCCTTTATATGCCAAATAAAAGTGAGGAATGGATATCCTTTGCTCTTGTGTTTTGTCATTAGACCTAAGTGTCACCAAGTGTACTTTGCAAGGAATATTCATTTCCTTAGGAAGGCCTTGTCAGCCTTGTGACCCAATCTATATCCATTCTGTCCTGTCTGCCCTCCCCAGTCTCTGCCTCTTTTCTGTAAGTGGCAGATATTTCACCTGCCTATCAGTTTCCCTTTAAATGTGCTGGTATATGCAGGAAAGGCACCCATATAGGGTCACTGGCTGTCCTCTACAAAGCCCTCTTTGATGCTATTATCTTGCTGCCTCTGCCACCCCCCTCCTCCTATCAGTCAAATTACAGTGTGTGGACGTCACAAGCAGAAATGAGTTCAATAGAACTGATTAACTTTGATGTAGTTTCACATGTTATTGGGAGGGAAAAAGCACCAGACCTAAAGAGCAGATTATAAATATAAGCCTCCTTAATTTATATTTACATCAGGGAAATATACACTTTCTTTAATTTCTCTTCGGTGGCCAGAACACAACCTGAAAGATGTTCAGCAATGAAGTGCATCTCTCGTCTAGAGGGTATACTGCATTTGTGAGAGAACGCTTGTGTATGCCGCCCACAGTAAAATCCAGTTTACCACCAAATAATGGGAATCAGATCATTTCCATGCAGAAATGTGCAGCGGGAGGAAAAGCAGCTGCTTCAATGGGAGGAAGGTAGGAGGAGGTTAAACGGAGTCAATGGAGGCTAAAGAGACAGCAGGTCTGCCGATGACAGAAAGAGTAGCCAGGGACTGCTGTTCAGGTCTTCTGGAAACCACATCAAACAGACTATGGAGCGCTGCCAAGATGAACACACATCAACTGTTGCAAAAATAGAGGAGGGGACAGACGAAGAGAGGGAGAAGGGGGACAAACGGGAAAAAAGATCATAAAGTGACAAAATATAAATGCACTGTATGTTAGAGGACCAGAGGCAGATGAAGGTAGCGATGGTGGAGGACTTACTGACAGAGAGTAGGTGATTTTATGGGGGGAACGGGCACTGGTGTATACTTAATATCCATCCATTATTTGAATCACTTCATCTTTTGAGATTCACGGGGAAGCTGGAGCTAACGCTTAAGATCCACTCCTGAATATTATTAGGTACAATTTCATTAAAAAAATTTTTGAAACATGTAAGTCGTTCATTTGTAAATATACTTCCCTCTTTTTCCCAGAATAATTTGAACAAAACCCTACAAACAGGTGGGAATGTGCCTGGATATGAGCAGATAGCAAGAAATGTACTTGAACTTTTATTTTATTTCAGAGGTTAACCTATATCTTTGTTTTACATATAATTAGAATCTTACATGTTAATGCAAGATAAGCATCTCATCATCTTCAAAACATTTTGAATAATTCTTTAAGGGAAATTGATTGTCTTATGATGTTACACTCAGTTTCAGATTTAAAAAGACATTTCAATATAACAGGGAATATCTATTTGGTATATGCTTCTGACATTTAGATGGTTAATAACAAAACAATTAAGTAAGTAAACAGCAGATACATAAAAATAGGAAGTAAAAATAACTGTAATAAGTAGATTCATGATTATCCTGGTTATTCCAGGACTGCTGTAGTCTTTTCTGTATGCCTGTTTCTGTTTGGACAAATACAATAATTCAATATGAGTCATCTTTCTGTTTTGGCTGAGGTTTCTAACTATTTCTGCCAAATCTGCCACGGAACAAATAGAACCATGACACCGAACACAAAACAAAGAATGTACAATACAATTTCCTCATTTCTTGAGATATCAAGTGTGTAATTTGAAACTGATATTTGAGTTTGTACTTAAGGCATTTCTTTAAAAAGGAGATAACATTTGTTTTAAAAAGAATCCCACAGCCTGCAGCCAGGCCCCATTTTCAGGCCTATCAGGAACGAGCCACTTGTTCAGAGGAGCACCTGACTAATACCCACTATAATGTCACTTCTATATTTGTATCCTGCTAATCTGCTCTTGGGCTCCAATCTTTTCCACTTTCTTGCAAATTTATCACTAGACTGAAAGACCGGTGCCAGATCCTAAGTGCCTCACCCTTTTAAATTAAATAGTGGCATTTGTGATAAAGCCACTAAATTCCTTATCTAACTGCCCTGAAGAGACTTTCAAGGCAAAGTGTCACTTTTCCTAAACTGGAGCACTGGTGACGGCACATACCCCACACTATCAGACTGCCACACAAACACATACATGTGCAGATGCACACACCCACAGACCGTCAGTTTTCCTGTCCTTTTCAAGGGCAGAATCTAAGAGTCAGAAATAGAACGAAACACAAGTGAGCGCTGTCTATCGCAAATATCCTTTTAAACCGAGAGGACCCATAAATAGACAGCTTGAGGTTTTGCATCCATGATGTGAATCTAGTTTACTTCTTGAACTAATTTGTCTTGTTTTCAATAAGTCTCTGCTCTCTGTAGCTTAATTATCATATGAGCAGGGAACAATGTCCAGCCTTAATAACCAAATAAATGAAAAACATGGAAGTGGAAAATCTTCCATTCTCTCCTATATTAGCAGAACTCACTGAACTGCTCAGACGGGTGATGTGTAAGCATCAGGCAATGACATAGAATGTCTCTGTCTATATACATTGTAACTACATGATTATGACTTTGTGCAACTAAATGCAAATTATATGTATATATGTTAATCCTTTTTAATTATTATCCAAGTAAAACACTTAACTAACAATCCAGACATAGATGTCCTGTGTCTGGACTACAGGGAGCACTGGCTTGTCAATAAATTTTTTATTCACTTCCTTCCCATTGTGGATTCATGACCTAATAAGGCACTGTCTGAAATCTGGAGTTTGTGTGATAATGCTTACACTACCTCTGTCTCTCTTTGGTAATTCTAAAAGAAGGCAAGCAAGAAACATTCAGAGAATGGCAGTTTGATCAGACGAAAGCAAGAGATTAAAGAAAGTGGTGGGTGTACTTTTACTACCGCTACTAATGCTAGCCTTCTATTATAACTACAATTAATACTAATGTGCATTTCAGAGACACATACATTTCATAATGCATGCTGTTCATGTACAAATACAAGGTAATAGAAGATTGTTGGTTTTAGGGCAACCTTAAAAAAACAACAACCTAAAAGCAATGTCTGTCAAACACATCCAGAGTATTTATTGTTTCACTGTCACATCTTTTGTTTTCATGCATCCATGTTTTATGGCCTTTTCTTCAGTTTCTAATCTGTTTTTGATATGGTGAGATGTGACTTCCTATCCAAGTCCGCTCTATTGTTTTCCTGCATTTTTGGAAGAATGAGGTTAAAACAAACTGTTCCTATGTAGAAGGTCAAACAACACTGTTGTGAAACTAAGAAAATTAGACTAAAGGTAACAGCATGAGACCAATAGCCCTGTAAGACCTGTAAACACCAGTCTGTAGTTGTGTAATTAAATGGTGAAATCTTCACTTTGGTACTGTGGGCTCCTTGCAGTAATACTTCTTAATATCGGTCTCTTGTGTTTATTTATCAGTTTCTAAATTTGTACGCTGAAGGACTCCTTGATTATTTGGACTAGACACAGGAGTATTTCCTGGGCCAACAGAGTGAAATTTCTAATGCAGGCATCCAAGCCGGCAGCTTGCTTAATGCTTGACCCTTGACCTCTCCTGGGTAATAATGTCTCCCAATCTATCCTCACACACGTAGCGGTAGAGAACAATCACATATTCAGATGCCTGGAGAGGTTTCACAAAGCCGGGCAAAACACTGTCGAGTTACCATGACGTGCTCTAAAAAAGTTTTCCTTTCTAGTCACTATTGTGTCACGTCGTGTTAAGTCCTGAACACTGTGCATGTCTGCATGTGATGCATGTCTATTACTAGTCTGAGGTGTCAACAAAAATCAATGACAAATTTAGTTACGTCATTGTGCATTATTTTCATGCTATTGTTTCAGAATTTGTTTCGCTTTTTTTTACGAGGTGAGTCATCTTGCTTTCTAAACATCTCAAATGTGAGGCCTCCACTGACTTGTTTTGCTCCACTAACTCAACCTTTAACTTTGCCGCTTCGCTGGTCACACCAGTGTAGTCATCGGGAGCTAACAGCCATTGGAAGCAAGCAAACAGCTAAGGCAACAGATGAGTTCTGCAGAACTGTTCATTCCTTTGCCAGCCATGGGGTAAAACCAGAAATATTTCCACCCACTGCTTTGCAGATGCTTTGGTGTCATGACTGTCTGCTCAGGAGGACACATTAGCGTGTTTGTTTCCATCACTGTCACAGCAAACTTCACTATTTGGCATGAATATGCATACTTGGTAATTACTTCAAGCAGGCTGAGGCACTTCTAGACTGCATATTTGGACTCCAGCAGGTTTTTTAAGGTTATCCAATTAGTTGATTAAAGATTTCAGTAATTGGTGACTTGTAGACTGTAAGAGTAGTCATTAGTTGCAGCCAAAATTATCGAGAATATTTGATGTCTAACATGGAAATATAAATACATTACATCCAACACGCATGAAGTATAAAAATGTTTCCCATGTTCCAGTCCCTGACCTTTTGTAAAATGGTTTCCCTCCTCCCAAGCAGGAGTAAATCAGAATTTAGCACTCCAAGCAGCACTTCCAGAGACCTAGCTTGCCCTCTGCTTAACATCACTGGCATTTTCCATTTTCTTGAGGTTTTTCCACACAATCACCCTCTCAGCTGTTCCTCCCGTTAGTCATACTCTTTTCACACAATTCATAAAATGTGCCACAAAGTCATGAAAGCAGCAACTGCAAGCTGAGAACTGCTTGCAAAAATAAAGGGCTCTCAGAATAGATAAATAAAATCTCTGTTATCCAGCTGCCCTCCCTAAATCACTCCCAACCCCTTCAACAAGTGGTCACAAGCCACGGCAAAGCAGACTCTTTCAATAGCACATGACAACCACAAAAGAGGATTCTTTTAGTTTCCAAAACTGATTGCTCAAGTTTTACAAGTAAAAACTGGGCTGAATCTGTATCTTTGAACATAATTACAGTATGTCCTTGTATCATCCTTCCTGTTGGTAAAGTAACCGCTCACTGCCCTCCACACATTCCTGAGAATAAAAAAAGAAAGAGGGGAAGTGGGAGGCTTTGTTGGGCTTATTTTAAGTCAATATATCAGTTTTTCTGGGAGAGGAAACTGCCAGAGCACACATAAGCAACAAGTACGACATTCTCTGTATTTCACATATCCATCGCAGTATGGGGGTTCACATGTGGAAGGAAGTATCAATAAACCAGGAGGTTAAGCACTGTAAAAATCTGCTTGTTTTCTTTTTCATGTTTTGTTGAGTGCAACTGAATCCCACAACCACACAGCCTGCCAAAGTGATTAAGTTTTTACTGCACTGGCACTACTGCCTGTGCTTCTGCAGCTCAGCTCCCAAACACTTCATCTCTGAAGGCCCAAGCAAACTCGTGCAGCCACAGTGCACGAGCGAGCACAACTTGCCAGAATTACTTAACATGTGCTGCTATGAGTCGGCCAGATTTTCAACCAGCTGATAATATTAGAGCATTTAAAAAAGTTTTTCAGGAGTTTGATCATATTAGCTAGAACGCCCACAGCAGAGTCTAACTGAGTTACTGCGAGTGGAATTCAAACTTCTTTCACATGTAATATGACTTATGGTACAGATGGAATGAATGTTAAACTTCATCTGGCTTTTGATTAAAAAAAAAATATATATATATAGATAACATTTTATGGGGAAAATAAACTAGGCTCCTTAAATGTTACTGATATGGTTTAAACTTTACAGAAACAACAGCCATGTTCAAGGAATTCAAATTTAGCAACAACATTACAACTGTCGTCCATATATGAAGCCAAAATATTGTCCACTGATACTGCTGTGTCTGTGACAATGCACACAGTTTATACAAAAGCCACTGTTTCCTGTCATATACTGTAGGTAAGAGTACAGCGGTCAGACTCACCAAGACAATAAATCCACAGCCAGCTCAGGGATGGTCTCTGATATCCCTAAAACCAGGCTGCAGATAAATGGTATTTTATGCTGACTGCATTGTCTCCTGCCTCTATTCTGGTAATCTAATGTGTGCAACATGCTCTTGGTCACCTTGACTTTGGTTGCCATAGTGCCCCCATACAAACACATCCCCACCCAGAAATACACCAAATAAGGCTTGGGGGAAAAATCTCATAATCAGACGGCACAGAGGGAGAGGCAGATATAACCTTAAATATACTGTAAACAGGTCAAAGCTGAACCAGTGTTTACACATCCAGTGTTTGCAAGAGGTTACTGGCGACACACACGCACACAGTCTGGCTAATTAGTATACAACAATAATTGTCCTAAGCTCAGCTATTGTTGACTCAAAGAAAATGATAATTGCATGGGCATCAACAAAAATAAATTGAAGTTCTTTAGAATGGAGAGGTCTTTCAGGACAAGTCTGTTTGTACTGAAAATGACCTTTAAACACCTTTCTCCAACACAGAGGAATCAGGCTACAAGAAGGCAGCCATCCTGTCTAGCTGTCGACCCCGGCAGATGTGAGCTCTGAAGAGTTCAAAAGAATTCTGCGTGGGGGCACCACCATTTACATAATCCTCCAGATATATTCCCCTGCAACCTAATCAAATTATTCACAAGTCTAGCCCCTAACTATGTAGACCCCACGATACACAGCCTTTCCATTACCAGCCCGTGAGCTTTAATCATATTGAACAAGTAATGTCACTTTTCCCTTTAGAATGGCCAGCAGACATGGCAAACAAAGCGTTGGTGAGTCTGACCCACAAAAGATTTCAAACATACAGCATCTTTCCCCACTTGTCTACTACTTGTCTTTGTTTGGCATTTCTTGATGTCCTGAGATTTTATTTACTTTTGCAGAACAGATCACACTACGAGAAAGACGGTTTTACCAGTGGAAGTACACAGCCTTAAGACAATGGCACAATATGTTCAAATGATGCTTTCAAGGGGAGTTGGTTGCTGTAGTAATTAGCAGGGCAGAGTTGGAGCTATTGAGAATAACTTTATAAGACGAGTGCAGATGACACAAGGGATTTTGATAATAATGGGGTTGGGTTCCCTCAAGGCCTAATCCAAAAAGAAGATAAACAAAACTGCTGATTCAAAGATAAGTATAACAGAATTTCCAATCAATACAGTTATTACAAATACAATTTCCATGTGGCTGCATGCACAGATTCCATAAACAAAGCTTAATTCATAGTTAGATCATGCAAAACAGCAACAGTGTGATCAATTGTGTTATTACATTTTTTTCTTTTCTAAAGGAAAACTGTCAACATGCACAAATCCTTTAGAAAAATGACCTTAATGCAGACACTTGTACTATTTTCTGAATCTGAATTAGCATTGTTTAGTTTGGGAAACATCATACCATTGTTAATCAGCTTGTTGTTTCTTTGTGTTCAATGTGCTGCCAGGGGGTAAAGGGTTAATGGATCAGCCGAAGTTTATATCCCATATGCGGTCAATTTTCAATGACTTCTTTTCCCACATTGAAATGAACTATTTTATGTCTCCAAATATGCAGATCATTTTGCTTAATGAAAGATGCTTGACGTCTCAGATCCAATTAATATGCAAATGCAAGTGAGGATTTATTTGTGACATTCTGTATGGGTGAGAGAAAACAAAAAGGCTTCTTAACAGTAACACTAATTGCTGTGACTGATTGTCACATATCATCATTCACTCTGAATCTTCTAAATCTCAAATTCAGATATAAAATTCACATGCACGCGGTTAGATGTATTTATTTTTGTTGCTGTATGGTGTATCGTGTCCTCTTTTGGCGAGGTGACGGCACATGTTTTAACACTATGTTAATCAGCACATAAAAAAAACATATAGTTCAATTTACAAATATAAAGCAATTTATTCTAAACATGGACATTATGTTTACATACTCGTTTGGTGCACTTTATGCATCGCACATTGGACATTTATATGTCTAAAGACTCGGGCTTTACATGGTCTTTTCCTGTGATTACTTATTACGGCTTTTTAAAATAATGCAGCGAAAAGATTGCAGAAGCACAGTTGTAATGCCAACAGTAAGTGTCCCATATACAAATTTTATGGCCTTCACACGTCCAATCTCTGTTCTAATTCCTCAAAAAAGCCTCACTAATGCAATTCACGTTTGACGTAAAAAAAAAAAACCTTCAATCAGTGATGTATTTATCACTGTAAAATAAAATCAATAGCGTAACTCTACTATTAAAATCCTTTAATGGATGAAGCAATATACTTAGCTGTTTGCATCATCCTCGAGCTTTAATGCGAAAGGCAATATAGAGAATGGGATTTACATTTCAAGAATCGTAAAGCATGACCGTTATGACTGGCGGTTTTCAACTGACTTATTTGTTTTAGGTAAAACTGTGAAATTTTACATAATGATTACAGATCCAGCGCTTTGTAATATTGAACATTTACCTTAAGCCATTTTATATGGCGTCGAGCGAAGCAATGATTTAGTGGGCCCCAATTGAGAAACACTTCTAGGGTTGTAAAAATAACAATAGTGTCTTTGGATTAAAAGGCCATATGTCCTTTAACAACAAAAGTTAAAGAGAAAAAAAAAAGAGATGCTGACTAGAAATAGGGTAGACAAAGATCCCCTGACATTGCCTTTAATGGTTTTAATCTTTGTGTGATATCTTTATAGCTTTAAACCTCCCTGCTTGCTGCAATGTTAGTTCAAAGAACTGAATTTCAGTCCAGATTTGGAAGTATCTGAGAAGTTGTTTGGCTGTGGATATGAAACTGCCAAGGTCCTGATAATAAAAATGTGTAAGTGCAGTATCTTTCCAGTATATATTACCAAAATCAGTTTAGACCTGTTGCTTTTAATCTTCTGTGTATTAAAAGTTCTTCTGAGATTAACTGGAAAAAAGGAAAGTCTTCTCAAAATTATAAAACAAACAGTGGGGACCATCATAAATATCTGCAGGAATGACTCAATTCATACCATGTCTAGGGAATAATTGTAACATAATCGTGGTGGAATCTGCAAATATTTATTGTAAGGTATGGGGAATATTTTAACCAAATTTTTTTCTACTTTATTTCAGTGGACAGATGAAAAAAATAAAAAAAACTGTTAAATATAAAATCAGAGAAAGTACACATGAAACAAACGCCTACATTAACAGATATATCGTTTCCTAAATGGTTTACTATTATACCTACCATGAAGAACCGTATTTAAGATTTTTTTCCCAGTTTCAGGTTGGACTTGCTCCTGTGACGCGGATTAGAATGAATGAATGAATGTTCTGCTTTGAACAACTACTTTAGTGATACAAATGTCTACTTGCTTGTCACATTGCACAGAATTCGGCGGTATGGCCAAAAATGCTATCACATTAAAAGATTTTAAAATCAGTCAGCAAAACTTATCGTGGTAAATATCACGAAATTGACTTGTGAATATCACAAAAGTGTTTTGTGTTCCTGAGTGAAAACTGAAGAACCCATTTAATTGGTTTTACACATTCAAGACTTCCAAATCAGCATGAAAGCTCAAAAGATAAACAATATATTGATATACTGTGTATATATATATTAAACATTTGTTATTTTGCGACTGAAGAAAATGCAAATGCCACTTTCCACTAAAACTGGGGATGAAACCTTTGAATCACATGTGGTCAGATGAGGATATCTCATAGCATCAAATGTCAAAGGTTATTTATGGAGTTAATCAAAATATATTTTGCTGTGGTTTCGTCCACAGTGATACCGAATATCCCAGCAATTCTGATGAAATAAAATTGGTGACAGGTTTTAGTTGAATTTCAGCTATCGGGTATCAGGATTCGGGTTTCTCGTGCTGCGACTGAATCAAGGAAAGTAAAATTAGATACTAAAAAAGACATGTCAGCAAAACGACTGCACATGCAACACTAGACGGACCAAACATAGTCACACCCGAAGCTTTTCAAAGACTTGAGCAAACGTATTGCTTGTGTCTGAATTTGTCAGTGTTTGTGTGTGTACTTGATGTCTGTTTGCATGCCGACCTAGCTTCAGATTGCTGTTTGAGGATGTAATTGCTCTGCTCCTCTCCTCCTCAGAGTGGTCCAGGATGGATCTGCGCGGGCTGTTTAGCAGTCAATGGCCGGTGCAGATTGTAAACAGATCTCCCATGAATTGCAGGTTTAGCGGTTTTGTGAGTCTCCAAACAAGGTTCTCCTGATAACACCATTCTCTCACTGACAAAATCAGCCACTTTGCTGCAAGGGTGTGATTTGAGAGGTGCCAGTCAATGTGATTGACAGAATTAATCCCCCACAGGAACAAGTAGGAGGAGAAAACAATCTGTGCCCTTCTAGAAAACATGCCCCTGTTTAAATCCTACTTTGGGTAAATATTTTACCTATCTACCTACACAGTTACAAACAGTGGAGGTTATTAAGAAATTAAGCTCCATAATTGACCAAATTAAAAACGACAATCTCACAAACAACCAGACATAGAAGACAATGCTGAGGAAGGTCCTACTCCTTCATGTTATAAACGTACAACGCTGAGCAGAGCGGGTAACAATCTACAAGCATATTTTTTACTTCATATTATCATAAAGGCTGATGACTTAACTTCCACTGTTTCCATTACTTTCATTTACTTTCTAAATTCATCCTTAATTTGTGTGCTGTCATCCTGATTAGGACCAGAGACGGCTGCACAGATGTGACATACAAAAGCACACTGTGACTTTTAAATTAAACATGAAGCTTCCCTGGCTGGTTGGGAAATAAGTCATCAAGCATTAAACACACATATTAATTTTCAAAGAACTGGTGGAAACTGGAACATCATGAGGACATTGATGGCAAGTAGCCTGAAGCTGACATAGTACCTTTGACAATGCAAGCCCAGACAAACTTTAATCAACATGTTTAACAGCTATTATACAAAATGTAAAGTGACCCTATATATATTATAATATTTGACAAAATGCCCTAAGCCAATCTTTGCCTTAGAACAAACAAGAGACTGAGAATATCAACTTCATTGGGAACAGTGTGGGAGCTGTGATAAGGTTGATGAAACAACCAAGACAAATATTGTACATTTCCAGAAAGTTCAGTTTCCACAGTCAATTTGACTTGATGAAACTTTCATTACAGAAAATCAGAATTCCACACAGAAAAAAAACTAGTTGATGCTGTTTGGGTTGGTTCCAATTTCATATATTTTTTTTTTAATTATTATTTATTTATTTTGTATTTAACAAGTGGCCTCTTGGTCAATTAATTATATTCACATTTATTTAACCAAACAGTGATTTTAACAAATAAGCAGCACCAGAACAGATCTTAAAATTACTGACGACAGCTTACATGCTAAACAAGTAACATGTAGTACATGTTCCTGTACATAGTTCCTGTCGGATGTATTTGCAATGAACCCACCAGGTCACATAAATTTTACTGCATATGTTCATTGTACATATACAAATGCAGTATGTTTGCCAACATACAAACACCAAAAATTGTATATAGACTGTTTGTAATTTTGCCCACTTTGGGGTACAACAGATCATTTGTTGATGAGGGAGGGAAATACACAATTTTATAAAGGTAAATGATGAAACAAGGGGAAAAAGAAATCGCTGCAATAAATCTAAAACAATAACAGGTTGTGTTAAAAGCAACATTACTGAAAGAATTGACTCACAGATGTCTTCTTAGTGACTGCCACCTAATATACAAGTAATGTTACATGTAATTTAGCGCATGCATTCATACAATTGCAGTGGTCATTGTCAATACAGCTGGAACAGCAGCACGCGCTCTATTTTTTCACTTTATATTTCCTTATAAATGATGCGAAAATGGCCCATTATGGTAAGGAACAAAGAGGACAGTCCCCATGTTAGAGCTAAACCCTCACTGATGTCCCGGTGACTTGGCCAGCCACTCTCCCAAGGCCTACTCCTTGATTAAAAGCATAATCCACTACTCCCCATCCCCAGTGATTTAGTGTGCCTTTAAATCAGCTTGCGCACACATAAAAACCTCAAATAAAAATCACCAAGAAAAAGCATTGCACTCTAACTGTTCTATTAAAATGATACCCAGCCCAGCCTTTCTTCTCTGCAATACCGTTTATTCCACATGAATGCATATCTTCATTTTTTTCCAGAGGTATGCATATAAAATATTTAAAGTTTAAAATGTCACAGTTGAAACATCAAATGCAGGAGTCCCTCATTAATCAGTGAGGATGGAGGTTCTCTTTTAAGGTTATAACCCTTTGAAAGAGCAAAAATTACATTTTTGACCTTGAAGATGAGACAAACTCATAAACGTAAAATAATTTGCAGTTTAAAGGGGAAAGAGATATCGGTTACCTCAGCCAGCAGTGCTCGGGATAGTCAGGGAGAGACCAAACAAGTCTCATTTTCATATTTACATCCAAGCTGTTGAGATTAATTTGAAATCACATCAGGGGGAAAAAAGAAACAAAACTCAGAGAAAACATCAAAAGGAGCAACTGTCAAACTTTCAAATCCATGTGGGCCTAGCTATCTCCAACGTGAGAAACACAGACTTTTTTCTTACAGTTTTATTAAATGGTGCATGACATTTTCATTACTCAAGGAAATTAAATTGACTAATTTTCTTACAAGCCCTGTACGTCTGCTATTTTAGGGAGGTGCACAGAGGAGAGCAATTGTTTCAACACCTACACAAAAGAAATGCAGGCGTGCATGTGCTCTCAGAGGAGAAGTGATTTCAAAGCCATATACGAAATTTGTTCTTTAATGAGGGAATTTAGAGTTTGGGTCTTTTTCTCAAAATGAGGTTTGATCTTATGCCAAATTGCTGATTCACAACCAAATGAACATGTCCATGTGCAGCATTTACAGTAAAAACGACAGCCTTGTTTATTCCATAGTTGAAGGGGATTATTGCAACTAGACGTATAGTAACTGATGTGTAAAAAATACCAATATAAGTACATGTAGGCTTATTTATTGTTAACTGAAGCTCATAATACCAAAAAGGAAAACAAACATTTATTGACAAACTCTGCATCTTCAGGCTTTTTCAGCTTTGAGTTCTAGTGGTGTGGTGTCATAACTATTGGGAGAACAGTCCAACGTTTCTTTTTTTTCTCTGAGTGATAAGAATCCAAACACACACATAAAATAAAGGAAAGTCATTTTAATCAGAAACATCTTAATATATAGTAAAAGCAAGATTGGAGAAATGTGAATCAGCATTTGTATATTGATTCAAACTGAAGCCTTTTCTCAGAGTCAGGAAGGATAGCAGAGGAAAATATGGAGTCAGCCAGGACCTCAACATTGCCCCTCCTCCGGAGATGAAAAGGCTGATTACCTTCACCTCTCATGGGTGTAAGCCACATGGCTGACAACATCATTGGAAAATAGACTGCTGAGCTCCTTCGGGCCCTTTAACAGCTTACATTTAATGTGGTGGAGGGAATTCACACTAAAAAGGAGGTGACACTACCGCCATACTAATATTGTTGAACACATTGTGAAGAAAACCACTTATTTCTCGTTGTTGGTTGTGAAGCAGTAAAGCGATAAAATATACTAAATGAACTGGCTGGTGTTTTTCTAGTTAAAATGTGTACTGCAGAGCTCACTTCTTGATGATTTGGGTTCCCTTTTTAACTGTTCACTGGTGCATCTGGTTTTGTTCTGCCAATATAAAATAATGCATGACAAACTTGGAGGACTGAATGCAAACAAAGTGAATCTTTACAAATAATGGTAATCAAATTACTAGTTGTTTTTTAGTCCTCCACAGACTATTAGTGACACATTTCAAAACCACTGGATTAAAAAAAAAAAAAAATGGCAATTCCAAAATGCTATCCCACTAATCCTTTGATGAAAAAGCTGGGACCCTCTGTATGACCTCTGTATTCGTCAACAGCAACCACAATTTAGTGGCTGCCTGAACTCTATTTGAAAGGTTAAAGAGTTAACTTAAAATTACTTACAATGCTATTAAAATGCTGAGCTCTTTTGTTGTGGCAGTAAATTAATTTAAACCTCAGCAATGTGAAATATTCCGAGACATGTCGGGAGGAAAAAATAAAAAAGAATGGCAGAAGTGAGGCTTTCTCAATGCTTTTGGCTTGGCAAATGCTCGTCTTGAATGATGAGAAAAAGAAATTGTGCTTAACTAGAAACACATGCTATTTCACTGGAGAGGAAGCCTTCATAAGAGGATCATGGCTGTGTAATAAATGAAGACAGGAAAAGGGCACGTGTGGCGGTTTAGGCGGATGAAGAGTTTTTCTAACCGAGATGGAGCCAAAGTTTTTTGTTGTTGTTGTTGTTGTTGTTGTTGTTGTTGTTATTGTTTTTGTTTTGTTTGTTTTTTTGTTTTTTTTTTATCTCTATAAGTTGAAGTGGAGGATCACTCAACCTCTGTTTAACCAGGCAAATCAAGAGAAGTAAATGTGGAGTGACGGAAATGATATTCTAATAGTGAAATATGTTGTATATGCCATTTATGTCTATAATCATCCGCATCAGAGTAAATGCCCATGTTGTGCCCTGTTTGATTATGTCATAATTTAGATACCTTGATCTTGTCTCTGTTTTTCTTGACATGAAGTCAAATGAACCCTAGATAAACCATATTTTTATGCACTATGTTGTAAAGCTGATTTTATACAGTATATGGTACAAATGTATTTAATCAAAGTGCTGACTGTTTTTCTGTTAAAGTTAAATATTAAAGCTAAGTTTAGCATAGACATATACAGTATATTGAAAAGATCTCCTGTATTTATTAATTCAATTAATTCTACCTTCAGCAGTTTCCCTAAACATTACTATATAAGGGTCAAGATACACTGCTGTATATACAGCGGGTCAACATGACATTTACAATAAACCACTTACCAGGGTCATTTTTGGGCTTTTAGCCTGCTGGTGTCGATTTTGTATGTGCTCTGCACTCGGGCACACATATGTCTGCACTGTAATCACAACAACAATCTTTTACAGATTGCCCATAATTAGAAAAGCTCCACTCCAAACCAGCTCCATGTTAAGAGCATGATTGCAGCCAAATTGAGCAGTAATTTGTACGATGTGGATGTGGGTGCAGTATGAGGGGAGAAATATGATGGTTTAATGCCATTTTTATCAGGTCTGGTTGGCCTGCCTTACGCAAACTAGGCATGTGGAGCTTTGGATCAGACTGCAAAAAGAGTCTCTGTGTTGCATCATGTTGAAACAGACATCAAGCTGATTAAAAAAAGGAGGGAAAAAGCCAGAACCAGTAAACAGGTTTTCTGTCCTCAATAACCCCAGGAGACCCATCATGGATGCTAATGGAATCACTTGCCCTACTATTATACAAAAATCCAAATATCACCTGGCTGGCTGTGTGTGAAGAACAGATGCACTCATTATTATGCCACAAAGCTTATCAAGGCCATGATAGTGAGAGGTCCAATAAAAACTGTGCTACAGACGCAGCATTTATTCTCTACTGTGATATTTATACTTAGCAATGTCTTTCTGAACCTGTATAAGAGCCATGCAACTTGATCATGACCTCTGATACGGTCAGATTGCACTTTTCACAGCAGCTCATTAAAAAGGACACTGCATCAAGATCTCTGTGAGCGTTCCCCTTTCTATAGCTTGATAATTTCACGTTTTAAACGTATTCACACTTTTGAACCACATAGCATAATCTTAGTAATAATAAACATTGCACTAAACTTTGTGCACCATATTTACTTAAAAATAATATATTACATTATGTTACACCATTATGCATAGAGGCATTCAAGAAAAAAAACTACTTAATATCCAGGTGACATAACTTGATCCAATGTACGCGACTCTGTCCAGCTCCACTTTGGAGCAACAGTAGACCCAAATGAAACTTTTCCTACACATTATAGTACTCCCCATAGGAGAGACTTCACATTGATGTTTAAAATCTGTAAATATCAGTCTAACATATCAGTCAACAAACCACAGTGGTTGAAGAAAACGTTTTGTTTTCGCAAAGCCCATTTTTGTGTTGCCTCACTTGCCCAACTTTGACTACAAAAATCATTTGTGTTTATTTACATTGCAATGAAAGTGTTCCTTTCAGCCACATGTGTACCTTTGACTGTCCTTTACAACACTATGCCAACACAGTGAAATGTGAAGGTCTAAAACAGAGTGGAAAACCTGGGCAGCAAAGGTTTGATTTCACCCACTATAATAACTGCTGCCAGTCCATAGTGAAATTTTACTTCCATAATCCTGGCATTTTACAAAGAATCTGAAAAACCATTAGGATGGTTTTTCACATTCAAATCCTATTCCTTTTTTTCCCAAGGCTAGTGAATTGAATTATATATATATATATATATATTTTTTTTTTTTTTTTTTTTTTTTTTTTTCTTTCATGTTTTCATGAAAAAACCACCTTGTGGAATTTTTCATGAAAACATGAAAAATATCCTCTTAAGATCATCGTGTACGCAGCTCTCTTTTCTGCTCTCAGCAACCTAACAGAATAGAATGATGATGTGGCGCTATAAACACAGTGACAGAAATGGATAAGGAGAGGACAGTTTCAAGACTAAAGGTCACTACAATAACTTTAACAGTATGAGAACAATGAATATGAGTGGTTCATATGTCCACAGAATTTGAGTTAATTATTCACAGGCCGCAAATTCCAAACTCGAAAGTAAAAGTATTTTAAGATACGTTAGTTAAAGAATGGCAGGTCTACATTCCTTTACAATGAATACCAAAATTCTCTGCAAAATGCACAATGTGTGTGAACCAATGTGAAACACACTTCTACTGCTTAATACATACATCACAGTGCTCCGAGCGAGCGGAGCTGCTGTAAGTCTGGGGGTGAAAGTTATACAGGAGTTGTTCTTGCATTGGAAACTGAAGAGACAGCACAGGTAACAAAGAGTTTGAAGATTTTTGTCAGAGCGAGTTATAGGATAAGATGCCAGACAAGAGTGAATATTGGTCCTGCTTTCACTCGCTGGCGTAAACTGAGAGACGCCGAGGGTTGTCGGAGTGATAGTGACCTGGCTCTACTGTTGGACTAGTAAGTGGACATTGTTCACTTACAAACTAAACATGGTGCGTTGGAGCTGCTGTGTGTCAGGTGGTGTTATTGAAGTCATGTCATTCCCCGTTCATGTTGGGAATTCAAAGTTATTCACGTAGTGGAGTGGTTTTTTTCCCCCAAGCTGCAAATTATGGCTAACATGCTTGTTGAAGACATGACTAGAGTTCTCCAATACCATTGGTTTGTCAACAAATGCACATGTTACCACAGCGTATGTTTAACAACAGTTGCAACAGACAGTGCTGTTTTCCAACTTTAAGGGGATCCTGAGAGCAAAAACTCCATTGTGTCACTTTAAAACTACTGAGCGTTCATGTAAAAAAATGTACTGCAGCATTCATGAGTTGGAGTAATAACATGGTGGGTGTCACTGGTGGTTTGATGGTTTGATACGCTTGATTCTCAGTGGTCTCTGTGAATACAAAGAATTGACTCGACAAGTTACATTTCAGGCGTCAGAGCAAAATGTTGAATGCTTCTTTTTCAGGTGTCAGCTTAAATGCAGTCTATTAACCGTTTACAACACAACATCCCAGTCTTTGACAAAGTGAAATTCAGTGTTTATCTAAGGAGTGAACCTGTGTCTGTATTTTGACAGTTAAGACTATCTTGACCTTTAAAAAAATACACAGAGGCTTTCAGGGGAGTTTGAAGACCACAGGCAAAAGGGACCTCACATGGAACCAGCCGGACTAACAAAAATTCAATAGGTTCTTCACTGGGTCCCGCCTCATCACTGTACAAGGTTCTATAGTTCAACTGGTTCATAAGCTTTTGAGTAATACTGCTGACAGACACCCAATATTTACCTCCTAGGCAAATGTAAATATTGCTGTTTTAACTTTGTTGTTATGACCCAAGTGTTTGAGAAAGTACATGTCAAGTGATTGTTATGACCCATTAAAATTTATAGCTTCAACATGTGGTTGTATTAATCAGGAGCAAAATGCTAATTCTCCTTTCAGATGAATTTCATCCTTCAGGTGTTTATGAACAAAGACCCGCAGAGCAGCATCAATTCACATAACTGGATGTCTAATGACATCATTCTGAAATAAAGTTCTTTGGTATATTGCTCTCTCACCAAGTGACAGCTTCAAATCCGCTCACTTAAGAAAATTGATGAGATCCATTTCCAAAATGGTGCCCTTGACAGACATTGAAACGATGGCAAGCGTTAAGTTTTATGTGATGTAGTTGACTCCAACATAACCATACTACAAGCTCCAATCAACTAGTCAACCCATGGCATCCACAGAAGCTGCTGATGCATCTTTCTGCATGTGGCAAACGCATTTCTGAGTGCAACTTAATTTAAAAAAAAGCAAGACTAATGGGTTAAAAGTTGGCTACCCTTACCCACATTAGCCTACTGACTGTTTAAGATATGTTATTGACCCACATTTGTGACTGAATGGGAAGAGGGAGCTGCAAAATCGTTTAAACAAACAGACAAAGCATTAAAAAAAAATCTGAAACATGCTAAAATCCCTGCAGAGCACCAAAATCATTGGACTTAAAGGGTCCTCTTATGTTTCATTACTGAGTAGTGGGCAAAAAATATTTTCACTTTCTGCATTTCTTTTCTGATCTCGGTCCAACTCTATTAAACAACAGCTTTTCAGAGGATGCATCAACTTTATACTCCAGCACTGTTTGGAGGTTAAAAAGAGACAGAGAAGAAAACTGTCTCAGAAATTAAGTTCTTTAAGACAATCTTTACCCTCTTCTGTTCTTTATAAGAGATCAGTTTCTTTTTGTTGTTTTTTTCTCATAAAGCTGTGCAACGTATGAAAGCAGTGGAATGAAAGCCAGTACAATAGCATTATGGAACAAAAGCAGGAAGGAGATTGAGGGGAAAAACAAGGGGAAAATGGCATCATCTCTAAACTTAATGAAACAGCATCCTTTCATTTTTTTTTTCTAGTAATTATAATAAAGATGGAAAAACATAATAAACGTCTCCCTGCCCCCACCTGCTAACAGTAATTATAATAGACTCAACAATAAATGGTAAAGCAGTGCAGAGCTGCATCTTGGGAATTCTCAGGGGTCTGTGGATTAGCTTGAAAAGCCTGAATGATTAAAATACACTAATTAAAATTTTGTGTTCCTTGGTAACTCGTCTTCCAAGGCCCCTTGTGCTGGCAAAATGGGAATAAATGCGACAAAAGCAAATACTCTTTCGGACCTGAATAAATAAACAAGCCTAATCAACTTAGTGCTTTTACAGAGGGAGTTACATAAAAAACTTCCTTGATGACCTTTCCTCACACTCACTGCACTTTTCTCCATCGGGGCAATAACAAGGATATTTTGACTATGTTCTTTTAATCAAGCAAGATTTACCAGACAAAGCAGGCAGGTTTGATGTCCTATTACAGCGCTTTTGTTTAGTTAGTTCAGCCTCATTGTAACTTCTAATTATTATTTAGACAAAGTTTGACATCACTGATGAATTTGTAAGATGGTCTCTCTCTATGAATGGCATTAATGCTGCTCTGTCTGGATAACTTTGTCTGGATTACAGGATACTGCTGTTTACACTATCCAGAAGAAACTATCCAGGTTTTAGGAGCTTCTACATAATTCCTAGTCTTCACTATAGGTGTAAAGCATAAGACAAGTGTATGCTTGTTTTTAAGTCTGAGGATAGTGTTAATCTATAGTTAAAATATCAAACAGGAAGGGATCAAAGCACCAGAGGTTCCAGTTTCAATCAAATAACTGCTATGCAGTCTACAAGGAAACCAATGTCACTCCCTTTGTATTAGATGGTTTTTTAAAAAAAACAGGCAAATATAATATCAGAAAAACATGTTACATAAAATAAATCTATGTTTGAAAGAGGTAGCCTGTCAAGGTTCCTCCCATGGTTCACAGATAGCATATGCTGAATCCTCTTACATTATGCTGTCTCTGCAAATAATGTCAAACTCTTGTTTCAAGTCAGCAGAGACTATATTGAGATATAAAAGGGGATTGTCTGCAACGCACTCTCTTCTGTAGCACAAATGAGGCAAATCAGTGCGCTGCCATAAAAAATCTCAAGGATGCAAGTAAAATTAGTGTTGACCAAGTGAGGTGAAAGGAATTGTTTTTAATCTGCCTGGCCGGTTTGTTTGAAATAGCTAACACTTTTCCAGACATTCGTGCCTTTGTATTACATTGTAAAGCAGAAATCCTGGCAGGGAATCTGTCTCACAATCCGAGCTTCAGCTGTTGTGAACCCATGTGGTCGCTGGGAGTTGGCCCCTGTCTGCCGGGGTGTCAAAACAGAGCTGTGCTTCAGAAATGCTGTTATGCCTGCCGGGATTACCGAAGAGGCTAAAAAGATTCAAAAAGGATGCTTACAAATTTAATTACCTTTGCAGTTAACCAGAGCTTAGCAGCCAATGACCTGATGTTTCCACTGAAGACTAGCTAAGGGGGGGTGAATTGGAGATGGACAGGCAGAGTAGGCAACAGAGACTGGCAAGTGCGGCGATCCAGGGCAGCTCGGAGCATCCGGTGGGCATACTCAGTGCCAGCCAGGGCAGCAACAGCACACATGTGGCTCTATCTACTACTGGAGTGCAAATTAGATACAGTTGATTAAAATATTGAGTCATTTCACAGTCACTGTTGGGGGAATAAAAGAAGTGCGAGCACTGAAAATGTGCTGTGGTGTGAGTGTGTTTGCATGTATTAGACAGAGAGTGGGGAGGCTGCAGAGAGGAGAAAGACTGAGCTCTCTGAAATTTGAACAATGAACACATCTCACTCACAAAGACTGCCTTTGACAAATATGGCTTTTTCAAAGGACAACTTTAAGACACTTCTACTTGCAATAGCAGAGAATTCTCATCAATAAATCAGTTGATATCACAACAGTAAATAGAACAAGTGTTAGGATGAGCAGTACTTGGTTCATGAGCAGCTATGTTCCACATGGGCAGCATTTAACATACGGCTCTGTCTTGTTTGAACCCAAGTAAGAAAAAGGAAACCAAAGATCTTTGTTAGCCAAAAAAGTGAACACTAAAAACTTCTGCCTTGCTGCAATATAACAAAAGAAAATTAACACTTTGGGGTTGCCCTGGTAACCTAATTGCATCACAACACTGCGCACAGGAGCCAAAGTAACTGAATTTTGATGAAAAGGCGGTGATAATTTACGGCATTGAGAAATTAGTTGCCGTGGCGACGCGTTAATTACATCTCAAATTAACAATGCAAGTGTAGTGAAATTAAATATAAATCATATTTTCTGCATAAATTACAGGGGTTGATTAGTGCGGGCGCCAGGAGAGAGAGAGGTTGAGATTCCAAGGGCCTGTCACAGCCCCCTCCCTCCCTCTCCCTCCCTCTCCCTCCCTCTCCCTCTCTTTTTCTCTCTCTCTCATACTCAATGCCACCCCTCTCATCTTGACTGGTTCCTTTAAAGACAGGGACTGGATTACACTAAAGGACACAACTCAAACTGAGGATGTTTGTCGCATATATTAGTGGATCTGTCCACTAACACTTCTTCTTTTTTGTTTATTTGCAGAGATGTGTATATCAGGAAAAACGGAACAGTTTGTCTATGTGTGTGTTGTGGGATGAGATTTAAGGTATATGTCTCAAACTTCCACCAACTCTAATCGCTTTCAACTGCAATATAATGCATTTATAAATGCAACGCAAAATATAGCCTTGCATTAGTTCAGGCAGGACAGAGTAGTCATACGCCCCAGCTGTAATCAGCTGACAGACAGATGACCGCATTCTATTAATCACGCTCCAATCACAGTCCCTCTGTCACCAAGGTGGTCCATTTAAATAGCACTCATTTCTGGTTTCACCAATGCAGCCTCACACCACTGCCACGAGCACAAGATTTGATGACACCACCCAAGCCTCCACCTTTTTAGATCAGATTTTAGCAGACCTAAAAGTTTTAAATGTTTTTTTTTTTGGTGTCTTGTTTGGGATTACTCTTGTAGGTTCAGGTAATGGTTAATGTACACCAAATCCAAGCACTCAAATTTGAGCAGACAACAATTACAAAGTTCCCACATATGCATCATCTCTATGTCATGTCATGTACAATTGTGTGTGTGATGGACTCAGTGGATGTTAAGCTGTTATCCAAGGCTTTTGTCCGTGTGGGTAAGCCTGGAGAAGGGAGGGGGGGAAAAAAGCACAGTAGTGAAGAAAAGTGAGTCTCTCCTCCCCATGATTCCTCATGTGGCCCAACTTCTCTTTAAGCATCACAAACAAGCCTCAGGAGTAATGTCAAGGAGGGAGGGCGGGCGGTGGTGGTGCTGAGCTGAGAGGGAAAGCTGAGCACAAACACAACAGCAACAGGAACCAACTTGAGCAGTCTAAATTATTCATACACCAGATGGATACGTTTCCCAAGGATTTCACACTAAAACACAGCTATTGAACTTCCCCGTGCTGTACTGTGTCTATTCAACGGTCGGCACCAGGAATCAAGATAACTATCACTTTATCTAAAATGCTTCATGTCTGATTCATATCAGCTTTGAAGAGTGGAAGCCCCTCGACACCGTGATCTCACGTTTGTTCTATTCCACAGGCACAATGAAGGGGGAACATGTGCTCTTTCCTCTATCTTCAAAGACATAGGCACTGCTATGACCTTGTCTGAAGGATATTATACAAATCAAAG
Organism: Brachirus orientalis; assembly: GCA_016785285.1. Taxonomy (NCBI): domain Eukaryota; kingdom Metazoa; phylum Chordata; class Actinopteri; order Pleuronectiformes; family Soleidae; genus Brachirus; species Brachirus orientalis. The sequence goes on from JAFBJR010000150.1 coordinate 10,977,347, forward strand.
GGCCCTTAGAGACGCACGTCATGTATATCACTGACTACACCTCAGCTGCTTGATGCGAGCTTGTAGGCAGCCCAAAGGTGCTGGAATTAAAAGAACAAAAACTAAGATGTTATATTGTGGAAATCCTTCATTCATTCCCCAAACAAGTGATCTTTTCGATTGTGTTAAATCAAGTCAGGTCCTTCTTCTTTTTCATATTCTTTAGCCCAAATGAGCCTTAAAACTCTTTTTAACCCAAATACTTTTATTATTGGTGTGCTGTTTATTTAAATGTGAGAGCGAGCAAATGGATACTGGAAAATCTATCAATCTAGTGTGCGGATAAACAAGGCCCTTACAGCTCAAATATCCATACCTTAAATTAATAAAATAAAAAAACTCTGATAGCAGCTTGCTTAAAAGGACATTTTCCACTACTGAATAACTCCATAGCTTTAACAGACCAAATGTAATAAATTCCCTTGTTTGTCCAAATTTTAATCTTTACACTGATTCACTCATGTGACTATGAGACTCACCATAATAGATGGGTGTTGATAGTTTAATGCTCTAGTTTACCAATAGATGGATGATGGTTTTGTACACTCCCATGAGAAATATTGTTATTTCACAACGCAGCCAGAAATTCAAAGACACTGCATTTATAACAACTTGATGAAGCTAAGCACACCAACTTTTAATATATAAAAACAATCAGCAGCCATTCATAAAAAAAGATCTTGGGTTTCTCTCAGTGAAGGATTCAGCTTTCACACATAACATACTTATTCAAAAATGTTAATGTTATGTTTACAATGTTTCTCAAAACCACAGCTATTAGTGGGCAGAAAACTAATCATAAATACCTGCCAACTAATCCGCCCCCATAATAATTGTGTGTGGTATTGCACTCCCACCACCCAAATAATCAACTTTTAACACAAACCATCTTGCCTCATTTCACAGAAAGTAACTTTTTTACTGGAACAAGGAGGAAAGGATGACCTCAGTCCCTGGGGTGCTCCACTGCTGATCCATTTGAAAATGAAGATGACGACTTTTAAAATGATAAGACATCATTAAGAGAATAATTAGCCTTTCCAGTGGTCTTTTTTTGCACCATCCCCCTCTGGAAGTAATTTCAATGCATTTATACAGAACTGAAAGTGCTTGCGAGTGGGAGGGGCTGCTATTTAATGGTCCAATAATGTCTCAGCAAAAGCATACTTGTCCTCCCAAGACAGTGCAAAAAAAGTGACACAGTAAGACAGACCAGTTGACCGATTTAAGAGGCAGTTAAAGAGGAGTGATTAAAAAAAAAAAAAAAAAGGATGCATTGCAAGTTCCTATAAGACATATATCTACTGTGATACAACAAAAATAATCGACACAAAAGAACAAATGACCATGCAGACATTTTAAAAACTTTTCACAGGAAACACACCTATAGCTGTGATATTTTGCTGGATAAAGTTAGTTCTGTATGAGTGATTTTAAATGTCACACACAAGCTACTGTACGGAAAAGAAAAATACACAACCTAACAAGTTTAAATAACTATCCCTGCAGGATAAATGGCTCTCCAAGGGGAACCAAAAGCTGAAGGCTTTGAAACAGGGGGGGAAGGCTTTTTCAGCAGGGCTGCCCAGCATGAGAGATCCTGTATGTCTCACAGCTGAGCTTGTTTTATTGAAAGGTTGTTTAAAAGGCCCTGAACCCAAGAAATCAGTGGTCATGTTTGTTTAGCTTAAAAGAGAGCAGCATTTAAAGGCTTCAGCATAAAGAGCAGTCCACAAAGTGAAGAAAATTAGATGGGCTGGTGCCCATAGCAATTTAGAAACATTTTCTAGAAATTAATAAAAATGGCCTCAATAAAGCTTCAATTACAACCTGGTACAAATGTGCACAGTATAGGCCAAGCTTAACTGTACTGTGCAAATAAGTGCCAGTACCAGAGCTGTTATCAGGTAATGGATTCAGAGGAAGAGAGAGGGCCCTGGTGAACTTGACACTCCCATTAGGCCCCTACTGGAAAGTGCAGTATTTGATCAGGAGATGGGAATTGCGCAAAATGAACTGAAACTAGATCCCACATGACTTATTTTCCTGTTGGCTCTCAGCTTTGGGTGTCACTCAGACTTAATAAAGCTCTCAGATTTTCATTTTATCACAGAAAATAGACTGAGCAAAAATAAAATCAGTTGGTTTTGCCTTAATGGAGAAAAGTAATGGCGGGGTGAAACTGACACAACACATTTTATCCATAGTAATACCATCAAAATGAAAGCATATTCACTTCTGGTGTTTTCTACAAATCAATTCAAACTGAGTATTGCCCTTTTTTGCAGACTTTATTTCATAATGGTTCCAACAAATACAGCACTTTGGCAATAGCCTGTCACCTCGGGTGATACCAACACAGCTATTTCAGCCTATAGAGTTACAGTATTCTCTAACACACACTGTACCTCCTCCACCAACCTATAACTCTTATTTTATTTCCGCACTTTATACATTAGAGGTACATTACCCCCATCCCAGTAGATAGGATGAGTCCACTTTTACGCCCAGGTGTTACATTGCAAGGTTAGGTCATTTGGATGGCTATGACCTTTGATGGCTCCATCTTCAATGAAAATGATCTGGTAATCTACACATTGACATGAACACAGATGTCCTTGTGCTGTACATTCACACTCTGGTGATAAGGCTGGAGCAATCCACTCAGGAGATATTATGGAACTATTAATTTGGGAATTACAAATTGTAATTAGAACATAAGGCCACATTTCTCTGTCTCAGGTTTGGTGGGGTTCGCACAGTGCCACAACGGCAAGGCTAAATGAACGAGATTTTCTTTTCCTGGATTATCCTTCAAAGGAGCGTATGTTTGGGATGTTTATCACGCCAGTCTGCTAAAGAGAATGCTTTGCTTTTAAAGAAGTAATTAGATCAAGCAAAGTAAAAGGAAAAATCCAACACTAAGTCCCAAGTGGTCTGCTATGCATTTAATTATTCTGAGGAAGACAGATGTTAAATTGTGTATGCCCATCAGCGCTAAGATTTTCTGAAGATTTATCATTCATGTAAATCATGAATAAAATATTTCCTTGTTGACAGAAATTGCTACATCTGTTTGGCGAATCATTTACTCACAAATACAACAAATTAAGTAGACAAATCTGACCTACTGAATGTCTGTTTTCAACACAGAGTGGACATAAAATGTGACTGAAAATTTAACAAAATCATCATTACCACCTATTGCCAGTGTCAATGTTAAGGCTGATGTGTGGAGATTTTTTTCACAACTACAACTTTATACAGTTTGTTTCTCAGTAACAATACATCAGTGGCGTGTATAAAAGTTTGTTTTTTTTCCTATCGAAAATAAATAAATTGTATATCTGCGCTTCTGTGTTCCCCACATGTATGAATAAATAAATAAAAACAGTCGAGCATGTGTGAGAGTGTCATGGGGATCATGGACGAGGCAATGGTGGTGGTGGAGGTCGAGCAACAAGCCACTGGGACAGTAGCGTTTCCAGTCGCCCCTGGCGACCATCACATTGCCATGCTCCGGAACAGACAGGCCTGCTCGCTCAACAGATGGAACTAATGATGCGAAACAAAAGAGATCATTTCACCGTGGTCCTCCAGGAAGCCACAAAGAACTTTGAATGATGGAACCAGGGGACTTGTATGGGGTTAGATATGGGAAGGCTATTTTTTCCTGGAAGTGCTCAGCTGAATAGGAAAAAAGGGCTTCGATGTTTCTAACAGAAAGCAGAACATTAGGAAAAGCAAGTGTGATAAAAATGAGAGGAATTGTAGTCCAATTCCCAGCTTACTGAGGATCACCACTCAAGATGAATTTGTTTCAGATTTTATGCACTTTGGGGTTGCTGATTAAGTCACGTATGGATTCAACAGACATCTTATTAATGAAAAATGACAGGGGTTGAAACACTAGCAGCAGAATGGACATTTTAAGTTTTAATATAGTCTTCATGTTCTTGTAATGTAATGTTAGTCATTATTCTACTAACAAATCATACTAATAACCTGAACAAAAAAAATACAGTTATTTGCAGTCAGTTATTCACTCCTGTCATCAGGCTGATCGGTGGAAAATCCAAGGGCAAAAAAACACCAATGCAAATTTTACACAAGATGTACCTTACTATGAAAACAGTCTGGTGAGCACGGTTGTCAAATGTCTTGTAAAGTACAACTGCTTATGTGCGCCAACCTTTTTTTCCACACAGTGCTGGATGACAGTGTCCTGAACTGACAAAAAACAAATCAAATTTGAGCTGAGGACATTTGCATATCCTGAGGGACAGGATTAGATTTAGAGGTCATCTTTTATGAGCCAGTCCTCAGCAGACGCCAATGTAATGTTTCTATGTCAAGTACATTCACTTGAAGCCGACGTGCGGAGCCCAGTCTGTCTTCCAAGCAGTCAGACAGTCAGACAGGGAGCACAGCTCTCTATGTACACTACGTGAACTAAGAGAAGCCAAACACCTAGGGATGGGATTTAATCTGGATGGAGTGGAGTGGAGCCCAATCCACACCCATCCACACACGGAGGGGATCACCGAGAAAAGTTCAGCACCGACGCTGACACAAACAGCAGTGCAAGCCCTGTATTAGAGTCAGGTTAGCAAAGATAACACTATCAGCCTGATTCCCATGGGTACCAAATGCCGGGCCTTACTGGCAAATAAAGCTATAGTGCCTTGACTCCTTGGCACATTAGCTATGATTACAATGACCTTCATTATATCAGCTACCCATATTACAACACGTAGAAGGCGTCTCTCCCCTGAGTAAAGCACAGTGGGGGAAAGAATGAGGGAAAGCAGTGAGATTCTCAAGTAAGACTTTAGCAGTGAAAATCAAATGGTAGGACCTGTACCGTTCAATTACCACATCCGAAAGCAACTGCGACATAAGGGTGATGGTGGCTCAGTGGTAGAGCGAGCCATCTTTCAACACCAGGGGTGTGAGTTCAATTCCCGGCATGCTGGCATTTCCCTGGGCAAAGCACATAACCCCACGTTGCTCCTAAGAGCTGTGTTGGCAGTGTATAGAAAATATGCCACATAAATGCACTATATGAAAGTACGGGTGAATGGTAGTGTAAAGCAGCTGTGAGTGGTCATCAAGACTTGAAAAGCAAGTACAAGTACAAGTACAAACAACTTGTGATTTTTACATTTGCTGACTAGTTGCTCTACTATAAGACACTTGAGGTACGTATGTATCGTTAAGTCTCAATTTAACAATAGAGTTTCACTACCATCATCAACACTCGCACAACTGCTGAAAAAATGTCTTAGGGAAACATTTAACTATATAGTATTTAAAATCATTACAGTGAAAAACAATGGGAGGCATATGAAATCTGGGCATTGTTTGAAACTGTTGTAACTTGTAAGAAAACCAAATGCTTTGAAACAGTAATACAAGGATTGAACATTCAGTCTCCAGTGCACACAGCCAATTGCTGTTTAATATGTAACGATGTTGTTAACCTCTATTTCCTGCCCAGTCTGCCCCTCAGCAGGACACACTGTGAGCTCTTGGCAAATGTTGCCACTGCGGTGGGGACTCTCTTTCAGTCTGACCACCCTGTAGGCTGGGGGGATTCTCTCCCACAGCCCTGCTTATCCCTCCTTCATGCTCCTGCTGTGCATCTCATACTCCCTCCCTGCCAGCAGGTGAGTTAAAATAACAGACATTTCCCTGAGAGAGCCACTTCAGCACATTCACTTAGCATTGCCAAAACAGCCCAACATGGAACTGAGGGACTTCTGAGGACCATCCCTTCAACTAGTTGGAGAGTGTCTTTGTTTGTTTTTGTACTGATAAAATGATTGGGAGGGGACGGGCACAAATGAGCTTGTTATGGATTAAGAACAAATCAAGCGATATTACGATTTACGAGATGTTCCTCAGCAGCAAGAACACCGGCCGAGTAAATGAAACACACAGTATCCCTTCTCGGCCTCTCATTCACATATTTGTCAAAGTATAATTCCTGAGAAAGAATAGAGGATACAATAGCAATATAGCCAAGAGTGCACTTAACAGAATCAGAGTTTAAGCCATGTTGATCCCCTATGACAGCATGTTCAAAAAAAAAGGAAAATAAAATTGTAACTTAATTATAGATTTATAATGAGCCACTGCACCAGTGCCAAAAACAAGTCCCATACCAAGGCAAACAGGCACCTGCTGAATGCTCCCTGCTCATGGGTTTTCATAGCTTAATTAATCCAGGCCTTGGGGTATCATGACTCGTGCGTGCTGTTTGCGTGCATGTTTGAGACAATTAAGTTGTTCCAGGAAGCAGAGGTGTAACTTCAACATGGAGCACAGTCACACTTATTGTACCTTAAAGGCCGCTTTTTGGGTTTTCTGAAAATGAAGTAAATGATCCAATAATTTTTTTCCCCCCCACACTGTATGAAACACTGTTAACTCATATACAGACTACATAGTTTGGTCTCTCAATGCCCCTGTTTATATAAAGCTGTTTTTTTTTCTACCATCACCATCATTATTATTAAAAATATCTGTTTACAGTAATATTGGCCTACCATCTACAGTGAAGCAAAGTGAAGTTTTAGACTCACCTTACAGCTGAAAAAATCACTCCTGGAGTTGAGTCCGCTGTTATCGGCTCTGGCCAGTGCTCACTCTACTGCCATCTATTTTCTGTAGATAAACATAAAACAGCTGTTTATCACCACACGCAGTTTCTTTGAAACGAGAGATTTAAAGCACAGGGTTTTTGAGCAGATTGCACAAAAGATACAGTTTACTACAAATGCAGCCAATAACTTCAAAGCAATCACACAAATCTCATATCCATGCAGAACCTTTAAAATAAATACTATATTTTATTTTCAAAACCAGGTCAATGTTACAATCACAGTGTGATATAAATTTGTGCCGTATCTTGATAATTACAATGTCACCAGTAACTTTTGATCTTATGAAAAATTTTTTAATGCAGAAAATGAGCACTTTATGCAGACAGACACATTTAATCGAGAACGGTGACTTGGTCTTTCATCCAGGTGTGACCAAAGAAGAAACTCACATTTTGGTCGCAGCTGGTTAAAGCACAAAAAGAAAAAGTGCCGGCTTGATCAGTGAAGGTCAAGCAGATGAAACATGTTAACTTTAAAAGGTGCCATGACGAACATTTTCTCTCAAAATAAAGATGACATTTCCTGTGAACCCCATTCTTTCTGTCGCTGTTTGATGAAAAGCTGAAACAGGTAGCCAGAGTATATTGTAATATTTTTCTTACTCTAAAAAGTGCTTTAATGTTTTATGGAAGACCCAAATGAATGTGATAATGATTTACTAATGCATAAGAATGAATTGGGACAAAAGTATGAAATTCTTCTGAGTGCTAATTACCAGTTTGAATGAGCCTGATAACTAAAGAGATTCAGTATTAAATGCAATAATTACTATTGCTAATTACATTTCCAATTATATCACTAATGAGAAGGACTTAATTATCAGCACATTGGATAAATAAGAGTTTTGCTTTATACCCTTTGTGATAGACGGGGCGATGTGGTAACGACGTCCAGAGCAAGTTCTCAGACCAAAAACACACAGTAGCAAACTGTAACCCTCTTTTATCTGTTCAGCTCTATCAAGGCTAGAATGTTGTGCTTTTATTCTGCTGTGCCAGTCTTTACAAAAAGTCATGAACAGAGTGTGGGCATGTTGTTGTTGCATATTTATGCTGGAAACTAAAGTGGTAATAGAAAAAAGATCAATGATTGTGTGAAAGAAAGAGCCAGTATGCTGACGCTGTTGTGTAAAAACACATCTTTGAAAGCTTTTGTGCTTTTTTTTTTTTTTTTAACACTGGGGCAACATTATGCTAGAATGTTTGGTTCAGTGAAAATTGGGGATATTTTGTAATGATTTATTGCCTCCATTGATTTATTACTGCAGCTCAGGTTTGTTTGTGAGCAGCATGAGAGTAAAGGATTGACTTGATTACCTTTTTTTCGCGGGACGTAGATTATGATGCAAGAAATTATTAGATTTTAGTGGTGGATAAAAAAAAAAAACTCACGAGACAGGGAATTATATTGACACTGTTGGAAACAGCAGCCTTAGTGAAGGTTTGCACCCTTTAGTTTTTAAGTGGATTAAACAAATTTCTTAATTTAGATTAGTTGACTGGTCTGAAAGTAAAGGAAAAAACTATTCACGTTGATAACAATGTAATCAGTATCCTGGGGTGTGGATAAACAATGGTATACTGGTTTGCCAAGTGTGTCTATATTTAGTAGTGATAGCACCAGCAGTGTTTTTTTTTTCTTGCAAATTAACGTTGTTAATGTTGTTAAGGTTACTGTATATACTGTACGAGGTTCAGTGCGCAGCTGTCCTAATGTAAGTTTTTCTAGTTTGTGTCTCACCCGTATACTTGACATTTCTTCACTTGAAATAATAAATACAGTTCAATCAACCTGACCCAAAACTCATTTGAAAATAGTTGAAATGGTGGAGCATCTATGCTCTCGATTGAGCTTTCCACTTACAAAACAAAAAAATACAGTTAGAGCAGTGACATGCACTGAATATACAATAAGCAGCAGACTTGGTACTTGGTACATCCAACATAAACTGAAGAGGCACAGCATGCTGTATCTTTGATACGGCACAGTCAGAGTTTATGCTCCGCTCACAAATGTCTGTAAGTCTGCCGCACTGTGGCCTGTGAGGCTGACAAGGAATCGCACTTCGCGGGCATCAAAATGCCGGTGATTTTTTTTTTTTTTTATTCCTCACTCATATTCCTTAAGGGCGTTGCTCTACCTTTAGGAGAGTGGAAGGTAAACCGTGTGCGAATGCCAAGTAAAGGCACAGTGGATTAAAGTCATATCTTCCACATGGCTTCTTCCTAATCCTACCATCTGAGGTAAACACAGCACCAGGTGAGGCAACACACCTGTCTGAGACACCTCTGGAACACACAGGGATCTCCTCCTCAACACCCTCGGGACTCCTACTTCCGAGTAACACGAAACCTGTTCACAGTGGGTTCAGGTAATAGCCAGCACAGTGCTGTTTTCCGGTCTACTACTGATTCATATAACTGTATTCTTTAAAAGGCTTTTACCACATTTGTTGTTCTTCATGCACATTTTACATTACCAGAGGGAGCAACAGACTTCGGAAGTGTGTAAATACCAGCAGAGCTGTGTATGCTTCCCACATGTAGCAGCAGTGACTGTGATGGTTCAGTACACTCTAAATGATAGACAACTAGATTGTCCAATATTTATTATTTGACTCAAAAAGAAAAAAATCTGTCTGACAAGAACGGCGTGGAAACACAAAACCTATGACTGCTTGGAACCCTACAACAAAAAGAACTCAGTTTGACAAAAAGGACACCTTTTTTTTTTGTCATGTAATATACTTCATGCTTATAGTTTTCCAGCCAAACATGTAATCTGTGTTCAGATCAAAACTTGAACATCTGGTTCAGCTCTTTATGCTTTTCCTGTGTTCAAAAGCTGAGCAATAAGGTGATACTTGTGTGTGTTTCACTGCCAAGGAATGTTGCCAACTTTAGTTTCAAAGTCTCTCCCTTTTCACCTCAGAGGTAGGACAAGAGGAGGGACAAAATAACAACCAGAGAGGAACGTTCATTGTGTGTTTTAAGATGCAACTGATTTATAATATATCTAGATCATTACGTTAAAAAAACAAGAAAAAAAACAGGTTTTGATAAGTTATGGCATGACTGTTTTTCAATACATTTTTCACACATGACCTCACAACGGGGGGGAAAAAAAGAATGTACACACCCATGGTGCAGGTACTTGAGGTAAAACACAGACAAAAACCCTTCATGAAGATGTGCATTTCACAAGTAAATGGGACATGTAGCTTGTGGTATTTGTCTCAAACTCGTATTTTCCAATACAGCGATGACTGTGACAGTGAAGACCTAATTAGTAGACAATGCTACAGGTCATTCACCTGCATTTGGTTGTGTGTAAAAACCTTTGCCAGTTTTATGAAAGTATTTATGAAAGAAAAACCTGTACAGATTTATATAAATATTTACAAAATTTAAGGGACACCGTTTGCAGTTCTATTCGTTTTTATATGCTGAAATCCCCTTTAAAACAATGTTTAAGTAAAAACAAGGTAAAGTATATAGTAATAGTATAAACACAACCCCGAGCCAAGTCACTTGTGAAAGCTTTGTCAGAACATGTGAATGAGGGAAGGTTCTAAAAAAGTGCATATTTTGATTTTGGTGATAAAACAGTAATCACAGGAGCTTCAACGTGTTAACTGTTCAGTGACTGTGGCTGTGAAGATATTTGATCAGGTGACGATTCATAAACATTTGCAATGTGATGAAAATGTCTCATTAAAATAAATTCCTCTCAGGAGGAAACTTTACTCAAACGTAAGGTGTTTACAAAGTGTCCTTGTTAATTGATGCTTATTTTGTTGCAAATCAAACGTTATAAGCTCAGAGCAGGAATAAAGTGTTTTTCTCCAATAAACTGTTTCAGCAGTCGGTGGCTTTTATGGTGGTCTGCAGATTGGAAATTATGATTTCATGGAAGGTCATTCACTTTAGTGAGTGATATAAAGTAATTGTAAAATTTATGAAATTTGAGCTGTAAGTCTGCCATATAAAAACATAAAACACTTTTGTTTTGAGAACTATGCCATAAAACAAGTGCAAGAGAAAAAAAAACTGCAAATCTGAACCTGAATGGTGAGATTTTCTGAGGTTATTTTCCCAACAGTTGCCCTTGGGCATAAGTACAAGATAAATATATGATACAATATACACACCTTTGTCACGCGATGTGACTTGAGCAACAAGGCATCCAGGTTCATCATTACACTTCCTCTAAATTCAGTGTGATGCTGACTTGCCTCACTGTGGGTGTGTGTGTGAGAGAGAGAGGAAAAAAAGAAGAAAAATCTTGACAAGCTGCGAATTAGGACAGTTTGTAAAACTATCGTGTGCATATTTGCTTGATTTAAATTCACAAAGACTGTATTCAGTGTCTCTTAACCTGGTGACATTTGGCATCTTTTCCATGGATGGACTTTTCTGAGGGTTTTGTCGAAGTTGGACTTTTTTATGGATCAAAGCTGACAGCAAAATGTGTTGCATTAAAGGAAAAAAAAAAGACAAGCTTGACTTCATTAAACAGAGACAAATCAAAACTTTAAGTGTCCTTCTGTCGAAAAATGCTGAAAGATATTTTGTTCACTGGCTTTTATCACTGTACACATAACCAAACAATGTATATACCCCTACATCCCAGTTTTCTCTCAGTGAAGAAAACTTTGAAACTTTTTTTTTTTTACGGTGACCCTTCAAGTTTACAGAGGCTAGTTATTTGATACTATCAACAAATAGATTCTGGGTGAAATATCACTTTGTAGGTACCTTGGCAATTATGAAATGCCATTTTAAACCCAGGTAGTGGAGTTAATATTTCACTGCATGGCTCCACCTGTTTCCTGTTCCAGCTGAGGGGATCACGTTGACCACATTCAGGGAAACCATGATCACTTCACCAGGCTTAGACTTTGCCATCATCAAATTGTAGAGCAGCACTTTGTCCATTTAGTATCAGAATGGATCCAAATCAACCTCCTCAAACACATCTCAATAGTTTTCCACATCCAATGCACTCTCAGTGTTCGCACATGCCTGGACAAACCACATGTGTGGGGGGAATCGCTCCAAGGCTCATATTAACTGCTCTAAATGTACTGGAGCAAACTCTGATTTTATCTTCGCACAAGTTGTGGAATACAGCAGTGAAATTGAAGTTTTCATGGCCATGTTTGTTTGCCTTGCTGACATGTGTTTTGGGCCTAAAGCAGTGGATATGATTAGTGGTGAAGCATAAAGAGACAGTTTAGAAATTCCATCAAATTCCATCAAGCACACCCAATCTGTTGATTGAGTGAGCCTGAATTGGTGTGACTGCTGAGTCTTACCAATTTAAAGAGATTGTTGCAAGTCTAGCGTGTGTACCAGGAGTGCATGTGTTGATTATGTATGCTAGGAATGGTTCAGTCTTTTATTGGAAAATTTACACCCGTGCAGTGATTTATATAAATCAGTAGTGCCCACAAAGCAGTAAAACTCTAATTGTTTCTTCCATTTTGAAAGTCTAGCGTCCATTAAGGATGCAGCGAGTAATAAAAAGGACTTTTAATCAATCCTCTCTTGTTGATGAGTTGATGTGTGAATGGGCTATCCTACCTGGCAGTGCTACCATATGTTGATTTCTTTTTCTAATAACCAACAAAGAGACACGGCGCGAGGATTTCATTGAAGGTAACTGCATTTGCCATCTATCTTGATCGAAATCCTCAAAATAAAGAAAACAATTTATCTGAACTGGTTCAGGTCTTTTAATCTGTTGTGTTTTATGACTGAACACTTGCTAAATTAGAACGTTTGCCTTTTTTTTTTTGCACCACTTCAGCTATGTGTTTCCATTCACTGAAAAGCACTCAATAATCCTGACATTTGACATGATCCAATCCCCTCAATAACTAAACCAAAAGAATACAACCCCTCTCATCCCTTCAGTGCTAGTAACTCATAATATTATGAACCAATTTAAACACAAGTGAGGCAGCATGCTGAGTAAGTCCCTTCTGTCCACATTGCAGTCTCTGTTGTGACCCTTTCATTGCCAGACTAGACTGGCCAACCCCTCCTCGACCGGCTGGCATGGCCACAGTAAATCCTGGAGACTTTTCATGCTAGGGACCTCGGGTAATTAATAAAATCCCCATTACATGCCTTGTGCCCGTTGTTTGCTATTTCAACACCCCATTTGTGCCACGATTACAGTCATTATCAGTCACCGCCATTAATTCTCTACCCGATGCCAGAACTGCATACTAATAAATTGGGCTCTAAAATTTTTTTTTATACCTTTCAAGGAGTTGGTGTTGGAGATGGGCCAGGAAGTGCCACTCCAGATTAGGAGTCATCTGGTGACTCAGAAAGAGCCCTTTGAATAAAAGGCTGCTGCATCTTTGGAGATAGTTCAAATTTCCCCTTTGATTATTTTCCTTTCCTCTACAAAATGAATCTTTATTAAGCTTAAATCCTGAATAAAATTAAATTATCAGACTGCAAAATATTGCTTTCTTTTCTGACTCTATTCCCATGTGCATGCATGCAAATTATAATGCTTATTTATGCAAATGAGGTGTCATCTTTAATTAGTTTTGCTTGAGGGCATTAAAATACATGTATTCTTGCCCCAAAAATGATTTGTTTTGTTGCCGTGCTCAGCTTAGGTTCAAAATGAATGATTATGCCAACTAAAAAAGGTTTATTAATGTTGTAGTTTTCTGTCTTTTTTTATTCTTTCGCAAAATCATCTACTCCACCCACTTTACAGCAAGTGTGTATTCTCTGTGAAATCCAAAAGCCTCTTCAGGCACTATACTCCCAAGTGCTACTCTAACAAGCACTTGTGAAGGTCCCAGTTTGAAAACACATGGTATAAATGCACTTCCACTTATCAAATCTGAAAGCTGCATTCTTCATCAAGTCTCCATATGTATATGTGTTTTGCAACATGACTGTTTGTATAATGACACGTTATTTAACAGGAGATCTGCTTAACTGCTGTGCATTTTACATTCATATATGTGTCCTAATGTGATGTTTAATTACTGGAAAGAACAACGTGCTACATTCATGTCTATTTGCATTTTGTTCATACATCACAGATTTATACACTTAGAACATGACCAGTCTTGAGATGGAAAGCTGTGGTATTAATCACACGTTAATATCGATGTGAATTCAGACAGCCTGTCAGCTACCGAGACCTAGATCAAAACTGCAGTGAGCATGACCTGGTATGTGGTGTCTGGTTGATTTGGGTCTTATTTTAATATTTGTTTAAAAGGATATGCAACGTTACCATAAATCTTTGGCTATGTACTGTTTTTATGCATTTACTGTTGATTTACAGTCTCTTGTTGAGTGGCTATAGAACTGGAAACTGCTTTATGTCATTGTTGGGTCAGCTTTAGTAAGAGGCAGCCACTGACGGTGTCATGCAGTATTTCACTTCAGGTTGAAAGTGACCAACTGCAGCTCCAGTTATTGTTCAATATCATATCAGTATTCAGCATCCCTTCAACCGCTCAGATGAGCTGAAATGGCAAGTTGAGGTGCCCCCTCCCCAGCTTCTGCATATGATTTATGGAAAGGAAGCTAAAACCATTATAGCATTTTTATTATTATTGTTCTTTCAAGGCTAATGCAACAATAGATTTTTGCATGATTGATGCGTTACACTAAACATTAGAGGATTACATTAACTTTGCATAGAACAGCTAAATGACACCAGATTACTTATTATTTTTCCTTCCACATGATCATACAATTAATGTAGTACATATAGTATTTCTTGGCACATATTGATTACTGTACAATATAGCCACAGTAGGTAAACAGTGTATAATAATGCCAACTGTACAATATGGCTTTAGTTGTCTGCTATCAACACAGCTTTTGAGTGAGAACAATAAACTGTTCTCTCACTGAAGAAAACTTGGTGAATGGCAGTCCTTTGGAGATTAAACAAATGTAAGTGACTTTGATAGCCTCTCATCTGCCCCTTTCATTCTGCAAATTATTAAAACACTGGGCTCTTGTGGGAGGGAATATGGCATCAATATGCTGATACTTCAATCAGCTGGGAGGAAATTCCACATGCAATAAGGAGGAATCACTTCTCTCTGTTGTCTGCAGTTCCTACCATGAGTGTCAGCTGAAAGTGCCTATAGTACAGCCGTGAGCACTCTTTCATGGCAAGTGTGATAGAGCAACTCTTTGGACCACATCAAGCCTCTTTCATGATTCTTTGCACATTAAGCACATGCTCAGGCAGGGTCTAAAGGCTCAGCCCCGAGCCTGTCTTTTATAAGGTGTCCTCTCATATCATTACATACTGTATTAATGTTTATTTTTCAGAGCATCTATTTAAAACCCAGCAGTGAGCGCAAAAAACAAGTGCACTGCCTGAAAAGATACTTGACCCAAAAGGTTTAGGTCAGACCATCCTTTGACATTAACTGTGTTTGGAGCTCCTTCACAATTATGTGGATGAGTTCAGTTGTGTCTTACATCGAGCTTCACTCACTACGAACATTGTAAACCTCTGTCAAATAAGTCTCCACCTCTCCTACATATCGTGTAAAATCAAAAGAGATATTAGCGCAGAGCAGCCTCCATTTTCATTAAAAACTGCTCTGTAACGGCGCTTAAAGGCAGTTAGGCTCGAGTCAAAATCATGCAGAGAGAAGACACATCCTCTATTAACATGTTGACATACACTTTGGGGCCTTTTACAGGCATTTGTGTGTGTGTGTTCATCCTGTCCAGGACATTCAGGCAGTGATGGGCATCCAGCCAACTGATTCTTGCCCCAAAGTGCTAATTTGTGCCACTTGTGTGCACAACGCTGTAATTACCTGAAAACGTAAACTCAAAGCAATGCCTGACAAAGACAAGGAACTGTAATAAAACAGAGCTTTTGGAACTCAGCTGTGGTGAGTCTTATAAGACATATTAATAGTATGTTTAAAGGATATGGCACATTTCCATTTGTCTTATGGAAAGATCTTGGCCAAAACACCTGGCGCATTAAGTGCCTACGGTCTGAACGCGGTGAAGAAGCTAGTCGTCATGTTCCTTTATGAAGAACTGTCACCTCTAAAACATTTTCTATTAACTGAGCTCTGCAGCCTCACACCAGACCTTTCATTCCTTGATTTGAACGTCATTATTTGGCAACTTAATGAACTACAAAGATAGTTTTCAAAGCTTTTTACCTTGTAAATTAACTAAAACAATAAAATAGCAGTCCATTTAAACACATACCCTTCAAATTCAATGAGTCCTTATTTCGTTCCTCTTCCATGCATGAACGTCTAATATAGAAAAATGTGTGCTTGTCTTACCAAACCAAGGACTAGACCTATAGTTGAGTTATTGAGTGACAGATACGTTGTGCCAGTAGTCAGTAATTAATATTTTCATGTCTGAAACATTTCAAAACGTGGGGATCTTATGCAGCACATGGATCAGTAGCCCTTAAAAAGGAAGGTGAAACTGCCAAGCCATATTAGGATTATTTTACTGTCTATGTATCAAAATAAAAAGAACACAAAAAAAACTGGGTGTGATCAGTGGAAAAACAAACATTCTGAAGTTAATTTGGCCTGTGCTCAGTTCACACAGGAGTTAGTCTGATTGCCTCAAAGGAGGACATAATGTTATGTTTTAAATGTGTGGGTTTTCAAATTCCATAAAAAGTATGCTTGTATAGAGGCTTATTCCACATAGGTGTGGTTACTTTTCTCTGAAAACACAGTGCTTTTTTTTCCATTCACACAAATGCCAGGAGCATACTTTTGTTTCTCCCCAGTACTGGCTGAATACACGCCTGCAGGTGACAGACTGTACACATCCAAGCCCTCAGTGAGGTGACCAACTCTGTCTGGTTGCTAACAGAATGATGATATTTTATTAAGCAACCATCAAATTCCATACTATTTCACTGCATGTGCTTGCAACTGCTGTACAGGTGTCACCAAATCAAACGTTCGCAAAGGTTAACAAGTCATCTCAGGATAAAACATGTCAAAAGAAAGAAAAAAAAAATGTTCCACTTGAGAAAACTGGCCCTGCAACTTGTCCTTTTCCAGAAAACTGACTTTGCATGTAGGTAGATATAAAACATAAACGTGTTTCAGAACACGGAACAAGACACACAGGTTGCACTATTATTTACTGTTGAGAGATGCAATTATTTTAATAAAAGTGTTCAACCCTAAGTCAGTACATAACTGAGAAACATAGTAAAGTCATACCTAATGAGATCATGAACACTGAAGGGAAATGGCTGGTACTGTTCCTGTCTGTGAGAGAGAGAGAGAGAGAGAGAGAGAGAGAAAGGCAAAGCATGTTTCTGATTTTTATCAATATGTATACTGTCAGACACTGGTCAAAATCATTGGATCGGCTTTCAGAAAAAAAAAAATCCTCAATATCACATAAATGCTTCGCTAAGTACAGACTGTAAAAAGGAGCAGAATATTCCTTCTACAATTGTTTGAGATTTTAAAAAGGTATAAAGACAACTGTATTGGACCAATATCAATATTGGCAAATACTGATAGTGGTGACAGTGGTATCGGTATTGGTGTAAGACAAGAAAAAGTCCCTTTATAGTAAGACAGCTGACATCATGTTGTTGCATCAACATGATTTGATTACGGTGTTTCGTCACTTCTTCAAGTGGCATCATCAGAGCGTACACCACCAGTACAAAAATCAAACCTGGTTACCTCTGACTTGATAGTTCAACATTTTGTTTAGACTTCTTCAGTGAACTAACTCTTTCCACTCACAACTGCTATTCCCACATGTAAATACAATGTGACCACATAGGCCCCACACAGATAATGAGATTTTGATCAAATATTGGTGTGCTTTAAACTGAGCATAAAAAAAGACAGCAGCAACATAGACTATGCTGCAAGATTATTTTAAAAGAAGAATTATTTTTAAATGTCAAACATTTGTTTCTCAACTTTTTGTTACAATATTTATTTCTAATTGTTTTATGCATGCCTATCTAAAACAGGATAGCTATCATTTTTAACTTGGTCCATGTCTCACAAAAACCACAAGAATTTGAGAGAAAACAAAATGCCTGTCAGGGCGAGCATACAAGAGGCAAAGGGGGAATCTGGCATGGCCTAAGCAAAGTCATAAAAATATTTTCCCTTTTATTTAATGTTGTCCATAATTCATTGCCAGGAAAAGCTAATCAATAGCACCTTAATGAAAACTTGAGCCATATTTTATTTTGCCGCAGAGAAGTCCCGGATCAGCATTTGTTGCCTTGTTATGTGCTGGTTTTCACCCTTGGGCTGTTTGACAGATGTGCATCACATTTGCAGATACCTTAAATATTTGCTCTCTTCAACCACATTTGCTTTATCAAAACACCATAAAGTAGGAGGGAAATTTCTGGTGAGAGCAATGAAGAAGACTCAAAAACTGTTGCGTATTAAAATATTTTATTCTTGCTATTATTTAAGCTGAACATAAGAAGCATATCCCTAAACAAATATTGACTAGTGATGTTTGCCACACCAAAACCAAAAAAACCAAACCCTGCCATATATACAGTATATATATGTTTGTGTGTGTGGGGGGGGGGTGTTATGTGGTATTCCTTATTTTGTGGGGACCTAAATCTTTTAACACTGTCACATTATAGGGACTTGTCTTCCTTATGGAGACAGAACTCAAGTCCCAATAATGTAAATTACTACATTATAAGCTGAAGATATGTTTTAAAGTTAGGATTGGGTTAAGGTTAGGGTTAGGGCACTAGTAATTATGGTTAAGTCTCCAGGAAATGAATGTAAGTCATTTCATTGTGCTTTGAAGTCATGGAAACCAGGGTGTGTGTGTGTGTGTGTGTGTGTGTCAATGAATATAACTCATACAATATACAGCATGTGTATGTGATGCTCAAGCATTTTGTCTGACAAATGTGTTACTTTAGAACTGCACACACATTTCCTTGACTTTCTGAATGTGTTTCAGTAAAGTGATTAGAGAAATAATTATGGCATATAAAAACAAATCTAATGGTGGCTTAAGACATTTACACAGTACTCTTCACAATATTTCCAGTATATTTTGGATGAAAAGCATGAAAATGTATTTTATGCATGGTAGTAGTTACCCCCTCCACACACACACACAAGAAAGAAAAAGAAATTGATGTAATCCTGTGTTGAGTTACCCTCACGCACACATTTCAGCAGGTGCGCAACTTTCAGTAACATGAAGTAAACGTTGTCATCCTTGTTAATTATGCCTTTAAAGCAATTTTAATGAGAGTGAATCGAAGCTCTACTATTCATTCCTTTAGCTTGAAACAAAAATTAACTGTTCAAGAAAGAAATCATGCGTTTTTCAGTTTTAGTATCAGAGTGATGACTTGAAACACGTTTTGCCGCTGTTCAGTGTTCAAGTAATGCACACTAAACTTCAAACTTCGTACATGTAAACTGGCGGAGCCTCCTGTTGCATCCATCCGTAAGCTTTCAGAAAATGTGAAATATGAACCAAAGGATACAGTATAATTTTTTTTTTCTTTCAGCCTAAACATTTAGGTCGTGGGTTTACTGGAAAGATGCAGGCTTCCGCTCGTTGGAATTCAAAATAAATCACCAGTACTGTATGTTGGCAGGCTAGAGAGCATTTTCACATCACTTACATGAAATATTAACCATTTTCTCCATTCACAGTGATTCCCATATTGGAAATTCACCACAATCAACTTGTGTGGGGTTCCCATTAGATAGAATATCATTATCATTGTAGCATTCCATTTTTTAATACATGCAGCGAATTCTCTAAACTCACATATCAAGGGCTACATCATAGTATATTAACACATTATTTTCACTGTGTTACACTTTAGACATATGTTTTAGACACAGCTCAATGCATTTGATACAATAATTTATTTTCCCCTATTTCTCTAACTTATCTGTCACATGTAATCCAATCAGACTGGCATTTATGCGAGAAGGTGTAAAAATGTGGTAACTAAGAGCCGCATGAAAACTGACTGGTGAGATGCAATGCTAATTGTTTCCAGTGATCCTTGTCTGCGTACAGTAAGCTCTCATTCCAGTCAACTATCTATGAACTCAGACTACAATTACAAGGGAAAAGGTCACTTTTCATGCTCTAGAAGGCATCCTAATGAACTGGTTGCCACCTATTTAACACTCATGTCCGGTCCACTAAAACAGACTTTCCACTGACAGCACACTTCACTTTGTCTGCAAACAGGATGAGATGTTTTTGTTTTGCCATTTGTGTCAGAGGCAATGACTCTAAACCTTAAGAAACATGTTTAATGCCTGCATTCAGAGTAAACAGTTATTCATCAAAAAAATAATAATGCCTCAAAGGTCACGCCATAAAAAAAAAAAAAAAACAATATCTGCCCTCTTTCCATTGCGTAGTGCATTAGTTACTGTTAATGCCATGCAGAGCACTTTGAGGTGCTGGTTTGAAAAAAAAAACAATTGCATATACTGGCAAGAGTTCGAGACTCTGTGAGTCATTCCACTGTCAAAATCGCAACAGGCCGTCATTTTAATGATCAACTTACACTCAACATAAGTTTTTGTATCGATACTAAATGAGTGTATACAGAGCTGTCCAGTGGCTGCAAACTGTTTGAATGTATTTGCATTGTCAGCTGGAGGTGAGAGGGTGGAGACCTGCCAAGTGTGAGGCTCTGGGCCAATGCTATGACAGCTGACAACTCAGGCAGGCCATGTGTGCAGTGTTGCACTTCTAACAGCCAGATCAAGTAAATCCTAATCACAGAGTTAATATGGCTTTAATATGAAAATTCATATTTCTACTCCGAGTGTTTCATGTTCAAAAGGGAGCACATGTCACTTGGCATGCCTTCATATAAGACTAGGGCTTCCATCAGTCACTGATTATTGCAATGAGGAATTAAAGTCCCAAAGCACAAAGGAACGAGCACCACATTGCTTTGGCTGTCAGAATTAACTACTGAAACTGACCTCAGCCTATACATGCGGAAGGAGGAATCATATCCAATTAGTAAGACAGAAATATTCTATAACACAAGCACTCATTGTTGAGTAATATAGATTATAAATATGTGCAATTTTATATCACCGTTTTTGAATATGTACGGTAACTGACATCAATATCCACACCGTACTGCTTGGTTAAGCCACAGGCAAGCTGCAGTCTGACAGTAAAGGCTGGCTGAGGAAGGCGGTGCTCAACTGCTAGTCTTCGCTCCCTGTTTACGCTGATCCCTCGGGCCATTTGTTTGCAGCACTTCGTTGCCCCACAGCACCATGCATAATGCAGGGATGAAAATGTTAACAGTGGCAAATAAAATCAGCAAGGTGCCCCCACAAATCAGGGCAGTTTAGGAGCACATTTAATCATCCTTGCATTGGGGACAATGCATTGCAATTAATTGTGGCATTTCAAAGAAGATCAAAACCCCATTTTTCCAGGGCTCTTCACACTTCAATTCAGTTGCCCCATCCGCTGCAGTCCAATGGAAGTGGGCCTTGTGCATCTCTTTTAAGACATAATTTCAGCCCAATTATGTTTATGATCTTTCTTCTCAAGGAGATGAGATGAGAACTCTTGTTGAGAGTTGCACAGAATTGCATCAACAAAGCCCACCCAGCTGAAGAAATCCCAAAGAAATGGCAATGATTGAATATAGTCGCATGTACACACACACACACACACAAGTAGTGCAGTATAGACCTTGCATTTCTCCGGTATGCTCAAAGACAAACAAGTTACAACACCATATGGTAGTGCCAGAAAAATAAATAATTTACAGAAATTCATCTGCGGTGTGCTGACGAGCAACCGCATAAATACCAACACAGACAATCTCACACTTAACCCTCTGCTGGAGGGGGACACAAAGAGACAACCACAATATTGAGCGTTAACTAGATTGAGAACTACTTTGGAATTTCAAAGACTGGGACTGGTAACTGTCTCTGGACCGAAGGACAGTATTTCATGCAGATACAATCTGCAGTGCCTTTCAGCACTTCCTGAACACGAGACAGCCTAATCTAATGAACGGGGAGGGGGGGGGGGGCAAAATCTGCTCAGGCTTTTAGGGGGGGGGGGGGGGGGGGGCAAAATCTGCTCAGGCTTTTAGCCTAGTGCCAGCAAACCTCCTCTTGCATCTGACTGCAGTCCAAAAATCCACTTGTTATTTTTATTTCTACAGTATTTTCCCTGAGGTGTACTCTGCGTGGCTTGAGTCATCATTGTTCAAGAGTTGCAAAAAAACACACACAAGTGCACACAAGCTGGTGGCAAGGTTATAGTCAGTCAGACAAGGGGGCACTCGTATTCTGCCAACCCCAGGGAAAACTCACAGAGGGCCCCAGAGAGAGGGAACAGAGATGTGTCGTGTTGCTGACATGGCAGCCGTCAAGTCACACTAACCAGTAAGAGTGATGCGCACAGACAGCACTGAGATTTGTAGAATACTGTAGTAGCTTCTAACCCAAAACAGTGAAGGGTTTGAAGATAACATGAGTAACAACCCATGATTTCTCTCTTTATGACTAAATATCTGCAAAGAAGGCAGCAGGGCAGGATTCTGTAACAATAATTATAAGGCAAATGAGTATCTGTCTTCATTATAGCCCAAAGGAGTTAGTGTTACAGTAGATGTAAATGACATATAAAAGTAATAGTAAGCAGATCATTTTCTGAAAATAAATGTACAGTATATTTATACAGAAAATTATACCTTTTAAATTCTACCTTTTTCCTCAATGTCTTTGTATCTGAGAGTCAGCTAACAGGTGCCACACAGGTCTTTGTGAGAATTTGTGAATCACACAGACAAGACAGACAAATGAAACTAATAATGAACAAAAGTGATTTTACAAAGCTTCCAATGTATTACTAAAGCAGTTGCAAAGTGTGTGCTCAGCTCTTTCATATCAGTGACAATGATACAAAATGAATGAAACAGTCAAAAGATTCTTTTTTTTTCCTTTCATTTCATGTTTTTCTCCACTCTGTGGGTGCTGTTCAAAATAATCCCCTTTTTAGAGTTAATAAATAAGTTGCATTTAATCATAAAGTAAGTGCAATAAATTAAGAAACCACTTTGAGTCACAAAATGATAAGCTAGTCAGGAAAAAAGGTTGACTTCTGTATTTAATTGCTGGAATGTGGCAAATGAAGGAATCTGTGTATTGCCAAAGCAAAACATAAATCCTCTGAAACACGGCATGTTACTCTGAATGACCCTGACCTGATGCTAAACTCCCTGCTCTAAACTGAAGATGAAGCTGCACCACAAACCACAAAACTCTGTCACATCTTTAACTATTTTTAGACAGTTCAGCTTCTCTTTGTAAACCGACTTGGTGATTAAATTAAAAAAAAAATTGTACAATCCATAACTGAGCAAATGATTTATTATTTTCATCTTGAAGTAACACAATGGGCAGTATTTTGTTTCAGTGGATATCAAACCAAAAGATCACTGTCAGTATAATGGCAGCGCAGAAGCGGGGGATAGTGAAGAATGACAAGCGATCTGTTGATCAGTGTTGCAGGACAGAGACATTATAATGTCACAAGATAATGTGACAGACAGTGACAGATAACATGTTTTGTTGTACAAAATGAGCTTCATTGAAACAGTCATAACATTTTTCAAATTTGAACTTGTAACAACAAAGTAAGGTATAATTAAAGCTAAAAGCTGCCCGAGTCACCAAATCTGTGCAGCATTACCTAAGCTGGATTTAGTCTTCCTGATAACCGCACTTTGTTTACGCCAGTGATATCACAATATGTTAAACTGTAAAGGGGTGTGAGGCGCTTTAAAACTTTAAAATGCTGCTGCCATCAATCACTGTGTCTTTGAAGGAGCAGAGGTACAACAATATCCACCGCTAACATTTTCATGACTCGTGAAACTGCAGGCTTTTAACATGATGCTTCTCTCTTTAATGTGCACATCAGGACAAAGCAAGCCAACACAATAAGCAAAACAAAAAAAACAACAGTGGCCTGAGTTGCTCCATATCCATGATAAATCACTGCCACTTTTATAGCCTCTAATAAGTTGATGCAAAGCCATTTTTCTTCCTGCCCATCGTTCAAACATTTAAGGCATATTTATAAGGAACTTGTTAAAATATTTAATAATATTTAGTGGCAATTTCGGAGCAACCTGTCATGATGAAATTTATTGCCTTTAAGTGTTTAATAAGGCGATGACATGAATAACAAACTGTCAAAATGTCCTAATTTGCATAGACAGGCCATAACTCCTGATACCTTGCATTAAAAAAAGAGGTTTTTAACAAAACGAGTCATAAAAAAGCATTCAAAGTGAGTGATGACAAAGACTCTTCCACAAAGTCGCATCACAGAGACAACCCCCCCCCCCCCCATTACAGATGCTTCTGAGATCAAGTCAGCCAATAAAAGAACATATATCCTGCTGCTTTGACTTATTTATCCTGTGTGGATGAGCTCAAGATGGAACATCTTCTATAGGCAAGCTTAATTAATTGTGATAAAAGGGCTAATTCAGAGGCTGCACAAGAAAAGTGAGCCAAACAATAATATTCCCCACAAATCATCACTGCCCGTCAAATATTTCCTCCATAATTTTCTAATTCAAAGTCCTTCGGACGTGAGGCTTTTGTTAAGGAACCTCGTGGAGCCAAACAATCTCCCACGCATCGCTGCCATCCCGTCCACACTTGTGACTACATCAGATGAAATTGCAGCTGCTCAGCAGTAAACTCTCTTGTCCTCTGTTTGTCTCAACAAGATGGTGGCCATGTTTGATGCTGCGTCTTCTGCCAGATTCAGTGGTTTTAATGATAAGACTCTGTGACCTAGGGCTGCCCTGGCTGTCCCAGTCAGAAAAGGCCCCTGTTGACACTGATTGCAAGGCTATGAGTAGTCTCTCCCCTGTGCCCTCTCAGTGCAACTCTAATTAATAGCCAATTCATCTTCTCTGATCTGAGCCAGCACATGGAGTAATATATCGTTAGTTTGGCAAGCAAGCTATTAAAGTGTAATAACCAAGTACCAGCTCTCGATTTGGAAGAGTAGCACATACTTAACCATGAAGTGGAAACAATTAATTTATTGGAGGATCTCCTGTAACCAATCATTTACTTGCACTCACACTGTGATGCAAAAGTCATCTCCTGTTGTGTGTGGCACAAGTCAGTGACGTGTTTTGGGCCCACTGCCTGAAGCCTCTTGCACTATGACCAGTTATGTAAGCTTCATCTAAGCTAGACTTTCTGACATTGTGTCAAATGGGCACCTGTAAGGCAGGGAGTTCATTACCAAAAAAAAAACCCTGCTCATTTACAGGTGGCCTTATAACAGTTACAAATAAGCATTTCCTCAAGGTGAAATTCATTTTAAATGGTCTATAACACATTGATGACACTGGACCGCCGCAACTGCTGAGATGAACAAGGGTTTATGTTTCAACACAATAATTTGGCTTTAATACAGGTTGCAAAAGAAAAATCCAAACAAAAAGAGACCAAAAATCAAACCAAGATAATCCTCTGTATGAACAGTATTGCAGTCCCCTTTCTCACATTTAGCTTAGCTAGATAATCAAATAATTCATCTGTCAAACATCAGCGAACAGAAAACAGTGTCCTGCTTTCCTCCCTTATGATGAACCAGAAGGAAACGCTTACGTCACATTTGGCCAGTCCACCAAATTGACTACTTTCCACTTGAAATTTTCCAAAGTTGAACTTTCTATAGATGACAGTGGCATACATACAGCAGGTGAAATTTGCTCTTTCCAAAGCAGAGGGTAAAACACGTACGACAAGCTGGTATGCACCCATACAGTAAGCTAGTACAGTAATACAGTAAGTAGACGATACACAGAGACTTGTGATCCACTGACAACGCCAACATCTTCATCACCATCACCAGGTGAAACCATAAAAATTGGAAATAATGTGTCGCATGCCGTATAATATGATTAACTCCACCAAAACAACACATTTTTACTTGTCTTATCTCAGACAATTAGGGTATAGACGTACTCACAAAAACCACCCATGTATCCACTTCCTCAGTCATGCACCTTAGAACAATAAAGCCTTCCTGCAAACTTGTATAATTGCAGGAAATAAATGAAAATACAAAAGACTCACTATTGTGCTTTTGGCCTTCCTGTTAAGCAAACCTTTAAAACCCATTATTCGTTGAACTAATGACGTCTTTTTTTTTTGTCTCTTTAGCTTAATACACTATTAACACTATTGACTGGGTTTTTTTTTTTTTTTGGAGGATAGCCCAGATGGAAAAATAAGTACCCCCTTAAAGACCCAACTCCCCTGCTCATTCCCCCAGCTTTAAGTCCCTTATTAATTAAACTTTCACCAAGTCAGGAATTTTTATTAAAAAAGATAAAGACTGCTGTACCGTAAAACAGAACTATTGTCTCTGAAGCTAAAATTTTATTTCTATAAATAAAAGAGATTTTTAATACCATCATCTACAGCAGCAGAGGGACTGGGACCAAAGGATCCACATACTGCAGTAATTAGAGGGAGATGTTCATCCCAACTACTCTAGAATTGGTCAGCTTTAACCAATACCCTTTGCTCCAACTAAATAAATACTAAGACTCTTCATTTTAGCATCATGGGATATTATTTACTGTACAGCAAATAGAGTCAGTATCATCAGGCTCAGAGGAGACTTAAGTGTAAATATGTGTTTTGCCATTGCTGTGTGTCTGTCTCGCCATACATCTCAGACATCCTGGCACACTGCTGTCCAGAGGGGAAATTAAGCTGCAGCCAAATATTGACTGCAGTTTTATGATCAGTCCTCCACTTGATCAATCAAATCCCTCTTGTGTCATTAACTTTGCAACACTGTTTGTCAATCAGCATCATAAGAAGACTGTATTGTGCTGCTCCTGTAACGGTGCATTATTTTTTAACCAAAAATATTTGGTGTGTATTATTTAAGAAATACCATGAATCATTCTTAGAATGCTGAGATAGTACATTATAAATTATCAGCTGTCATTGTAATTAACCTGTTTCAGGGCTTATTCAGTAAAATAATTCATTTCATAACTTTTTTTCTACATAAATTATGCTATATAATCTGTAAGGAATTTATTATATTTAGATACAAAATGATCATGTGTCATCAGAGATTGGGTAAAAAATGTTTGTGAAAAGTGAAATACTGGCTTCATTTATAAAATAAAAAAAAATAAAAAAATTGGTTTGTTGACTGTTGCGACACCCAATAATAATAACAGTTCATACACACAGGATGCCAGCAGAACGATCACAGAGCAGCTAGCTGTTACACTTCTGAAGTACTGAACAATACTGAAGCTAAAAAGCCTCACTACTCCTCTCAAAAACAGCTCGACCAGAGGGGAAGAAAAATTAAGGTCTGCAGGGGAGATGAGTTAAATAAAGATGATTAAAGACAGATGTGCTAGTGTGGATACTTGGACCTCAAATTTGTTCCATTAATGTGCAAGCAAACAGACTGGATTTGAAAATAAAACATCAATTTGCAAACAAAACTATGACCACTTCTTGATCATTTGCAACAATTAATTTTTGTAAAATCCAAAAGTTTCTGTTATAAAGCCAAAAAATGTTGTGAGCAAATTTTTGTTTGCAAATTATGTTTTGCTTGCAAATTGACTTGCGTCTCATGTGTACAGCATCCTTTAAAAAAATTTAAATAACTTTTTCATCTTATAATAATAAGATTAATGTTATATTAGAACTGTCACTAGTCCAGTGCCGTTGTCTAATGATATGAGATAATGTTCTGTAGTGCTCTGTTTACTGACACTGTCCTCATACGTCCAGCACTCTGTGGTCCAGCTTGGTCTCCATCCCTCCCCGCTTTACTGCAACAGCAAAAGTTGTCAAGCTGTCGTTCTGAATGAGACTAACCAGTAAGTCCCACCCATAACATGCAAGATAAGTCACAAACAAAATTCAATTCATAAACAAACTTTTGAATTTGCAAAAATAAATTGTTGCAAATCATCAAAAAGAGATCATAGTTTTATTTGCAAATGATTTTTTTGTTTTCAGTTCCATCCTGTTTGCTAGCACAGCAAAACATAAATTTGCTTATAACAGGGAAGCAAAACACAGAGCTTCAGCCAAGGTTGGTTAACACTGTCTCATTCTCCCTCACTCTCTTTTGGTGGATATTTAACATAAATGACATTTTTATAGTTGATTATTGATGCCTTGTTTTCTCCTCTCACCATGGGATTGTTTCAGGTAACCTCTCCTTTAATAATTGTAAAATATGTAGCAGAAGTTTCAAAATCCATCAGAGGCAAGTGAGTATTTGCATTTGGTTGCATGTGTCTACTGAACTGATGAATGAGCTTCAATGTTAGCATCAAATACTGTAGGGCAGTGTTCTTTAAATGTGTTCTGCTGTTTTCAACCACAAATCTTAAGTGATAACAGGGGAAACTGCCTTGAGGAATCACTGTAAAAGATCTCAGTGCGCTTTTTTTCTAGATGCGTGAATCTGCAGAGAGGGTGGAGAAGGTGAACATGTCATCTACTCATGTGTAAGCTGCAGTGTGCAGGTCAAAACTATTTTTGTGACAGCCTGACACTGAGATGAAGGCAGCACTTAAACAGAGGATTACAGATACTCGCAGTGTTAAGGTGTGTTGAGTTGCCAGAAAAGTAATGCATCATCCACAGAGGATCATTATGCCTCTTCCACAGTGACTGCAGTAGAGCCAGCAAATCACAGCCAATTAAGAACCCTTCAAACTTACAAGTCAAGCATCACTTGTTGTGCTGTCCATAATGGGGTTTTATGGATGTGAAGCGGTTCTGATGGCTGTATTGGTCTTGTGTTGAATGTTAAAACTTTACACAAAAGGTGGTGTGAGGAAGACTGGTTGTAAAACTAAACTAATATACATTTTTTATTTTGGTGCTACAGGAAGAGAGGATAAAGGATGCTTTGGGAGTTACATGTACATTACGATCCAATTTTATCACTTGATTAGAATCACACTTTCCACTTATTACAATTCAGGCCTGTTTCCCAAATTTTTTGTGTCAGTTTACTGTTTCCCGCTAATGAGATGTCACTAATATGTACTGGAATGTTGTGTGAATAGACAAATTGATTGGCCACGAAGAACTTAATGATGTAAACCAAATGTGGGGGGACAGCTTCTAAGCACAGATTTTTGGAGACAAACATGGCTGTTGACAACATTTTCCACTCAGTTTGCCATTTCTGTCAGACTGAAACACTAAAATTAAGAACATAATGTTTCCAAGGTACCAGGACCGTTAACAAATCATGTCTTAATAGCATTTTGCCGCAGTTGGTCAGATTGTAAGGACACATTATGAGGGGAAAAAAATGCCACTTAGCTGAATGGGAATCCTATTTAAAAGAAAAAACTGTTTTCCAGCATGCATGCATATGGGGGAACAAATCAAACTATGTACCTGAGTTCCTTTTAACTAATAAAAAAACATAAACATTTCATGTTGCCCATTTACATAAATGCATCCTCCGATTGTGATGTGAATTTTGTTGTATTGTTCCTCTGTGCACATAGCAGCTTACTCAACCTTAATTTGTGCCACTGTGTCTTCATGTGAGCAGACCCCAGTCATTTTTAAACGACTCCATTTAAAATGCAATTTGATTATCTGCCAAATTGCTACCAAGTCTTTCCCTCCGCAGCTTAGGGATGGGGTAAAATTTTTAATTAGCATTTGTGCATAAAAGAGTGGTCTTTGTTGCATTCTGAACACAGCATCCTAGAATGACCAGCACTTTCAAAGAGTCATCACCCAAGTGATTTCAAAGTAATAGATCCAAGGGGAAGGGAGCAGTCATGGCACAGAAGCCGGGGGGGAGGAATCACAGAGGTCTTCAGTGGCACTGGAAAAAAAAACCCACAGGACCTGGCATGTTTAAATAATCTAAAACTTTTCTTTAATCATAGTTTAGAAAATTGGCTGGGACCTTCAGCAGGAGACAGCTGCTCTGCCCCACAGCCATTTAATGAGATTCACTAAGGATTTCCCTTAAAATATTTACGCTGTCCCATGGCACAGCAATATTGTCCTAGAATGGGGAGATAAGAGCCAAGGAGGTGTGTTAAAGTTCTCCTAATCAATTTGCTAATTACTGGAGCAGCTATAGGAGAGCAGAAAGGAGTCCCTTCTGGCAAGCTGTATTCTAATAAACGCTGAAAAATTTATTTACTCCCTTAGCCAGGAAGAATTGTGAAGTGGGATTACAGCAGCAAGCTGATTGAGACAGAGCTGTGTTGTGGTTAAGGTCGCAGTCAGAGCAGCGAGGAGAGGTCTCCATACATAAAAGGATCTCTCAGGACCTGCACCTTTGCATCTGCTCTGGGAAAAGAGATGGCAGAGACTGTTACAGACTTGGCACAAAAAGGCCTGACTGCTATAGCTACATATCAACAAATATTAATGAGACTTCTGGTTCTTGCATAATAAAACAGCTTATTGTGGGAGTTAATGCATATGCAGTATCGTATAACTGACTTCAACAGAAAATATATGTACATGTTCTGTATATAAAGAAATACAGAACTTTATCAATGGAAATATGAGTGATATCCTACACAGAGCAGAAGGCAGGGAGACCAGACATTATGCCAGATGCTTAGGTTGGGTGTTTGAAGCCACCCTTATGCCCTCTGGCACAGGCTGACCCTCGCTCCCATCCTCTGGAAGTGAGTGCAACCCTGGGCCTGTCACAGGACACAGCCCACATCCACCGGAGGGCTGGGGTCAAAATCTGCTCCACCTTTTCAATGCCACATTAACTAAAAGGCCTCTTCCCTCTCTAAGGCCTGTGGTCAATAGCATGTTGCCAGGAGGGAGGGCATTATTTAGGGGGGGCATTTTTCCCCAGTATGTTGTTGCACAAATCACCAAAGTGCATAAAATATGAAAATACTATATTTCTTCCTGTTGTCAATTATCCAATGAAATGTGTATCTCAAACACTAATTATAAAAGGATATTAAGATCATAAATATTGCTAATTGTGTTTAAATGTGGGTTATGCCTCTTAAAGTTTATAAAACAAAAATAACAATGACACTAGCTTTAGTACAAAAAGACTACTGAATATAAAGAATACTGTATGTTGTCTTTTAAATTCATAGTGAATAAGTACATTCAAACTGACAATTATGGCAACACGTAGTGGATTATAAGTACATGAATGGTTCACTCACCATGGTCAGAAAGTATGGAAAACAATCTACACTTGTGACCCTCAACAGTGGCCATACATAACAAAGCAGGAATGACCACCAATGTAACCTTTTTATAAAGTGAGCGACACAATTGGTAAATTTATGGCAGACAATGACTACAAGTACATTACATGTTGTGACAAACTATCCGATTGGAATTCATACACAAAGTCAGTATACTGTGTACAAAGCATCCAGCATGTAAATGTACTGACTGAAGTATCTGACTTGAGACACAAATAAACTAGTTATATAGTATTAAAAACTATTTACAGTAAATTTCCAGGTCACTCAACTCATTTCTCCAATCAGCTATAGTTTCACTAACTCTCAGTCTCTGCAGCAGGTTCTCTCAGGTTACTGAGCAAATAGATCTGAGCACAATCCCACCGAGGTTTGAGGCCAAAACAAAAAACACAAAAAACCTGTTGCCGTGACATTTTGTTCCCTCTCACTTCTGCACACGCCCGTCACAATGGACCGGTGTGTGGGGGATCTGTGTTCAGATCACCATGGTGATGGCTCTCTGCCTCCCAAGGCTCCCTGGAGGGGGTTGGAGGATTGATGGAGGGGAGGAGGAGGGCAGTAAAGGAGAGCAGGTTGTCAACCATGCAACCAAAACATAGTAGAATGAATGGAGTGATACAGAAGAGATTTCTGTATTGAGTCAGCTTATTTTATTCCACAGCCAGCGCAGCCTCTGACAGACCAACTGACACCACAGGCATCAAGGAGGCTGACATGGTGCAGGGAAAGTCCTTTACTACTTAACATTTAAAAGAGCAAAAAAATAGAACAAAATTGTGCAGGTTCATGAGCAAAGGTCTGAGAACATCTGTCTCTGGTTAAATCATTGTTATGTGAAAGAAAGGTACAGAAATAGCATTTTACTGAGAAAGACAAGAGGGCACCCAACTATATATCATCAGCTCAAATGTAATTTGCTTATTTGACTGTTGCCCCTCAACAATTAAGCCGACTGTTCAGAGTCATCATCATAATTCAAATATCAGTAAAGCTTGAGGATGGACAAGAATACCACTTTGTTTCCAAAACTCAATCTCTATAATTGATGCCATTACTTAGAAAAAAAAACATGCAGCTAATAACTAAACAACCAAAATTTCACTACAAAAGTTTCACAAAAGTAGATGCAAAACAATGTATAGTGAAAACACATGAATAACGTCACCCCATACACAAATTTTAGAATGACTAAATAGCTTGTACTACATGCTAAAAGATCTAAGACTGCATCCATATTACTCGATATTGCTTTAAAATGTAGTAAAAGGTATTGTTAAAACAGTTCCCTGCATTCACTTCCTGATTGTTTCTTATCGGCCACAGCTCAGCTATTAACAACCAATGAACAGTGCTGTTAGTACTTACTTTAACTTAATTTCACCACAGGTGTCTCTAATTAGTAGTTCTCTGTGAAACTGAAGCCTCTTTCACAATAAAAGACGAGTAACATCATTGTGATTGTTCTGTGCTTTAATCTGTTGTTTCTTTTTTAAATCACTGCATCACCCATGCCTAAATTATAACATTATGGACATGCCGGACACAAAATGGGTCAGTACTCCTCCCTAGTGATCCGTGTTAATGTTATAGTGGTAATTATTTTGCATCTTTTACTTCTTCACCAAAATGGGTGAAAAACCAATTTAAACCAGGGATTAAATGGGATTTTTGACCCGTGGGAATAAGAAAATAACTGTAGATGAGAGAATCAGCTTCCTGATTACATGGCCAGTTTGCCTAAAGTATCTTGTGATGTGGGTTTTTAGACATGTTATAATGGCAGCAAATATTTTTATGATATGGAGCTGAATAAATACACTCTGGATGCAGAGTGTATTTATCTCAAAACACTTTTTTCAACTTCAAACCTAATGGTATGGGTATAGCACCAGGTTGTAATTACTATTGCAATTACTATTGCAATTACTATTGCAACTAATGGCACATAAACAAGCTTGTGTTTAAGTTTCATTTCTTTTCTGAAAATAAAATCTGACCACGTTGAACTCACTCTAAGTTGTAAATCTGGTTTATTAATCAGTGGCAGATAAAGCCTACAGCAGTTTTCACCAACACAGTGCCCACAGGCACCTGACTGTCCACAGGCAGCCAATAGGGCGCCCACAGCTCAGGTCTAAATGTAGCAATGATTAAAAGTGATATGCAGCTCTATGTGAATTGAGCCATAGTTGGCAGACATGATGCTCTTTGTGAATAAAGAAACACCAAAGTGCCTGCTGGTAGGGCGCGTGTGCCCTACAAGTGCAGACCTCCACTGTGCAGACCTCTGTGGAGGTGAGACGCACAAGAGGCTGGACACACTCAGACGCACAGCTGAAGGGTGAAAATAATCGGTCTGCTGAAGACGCTAAAAACTTTCGAGACATTTTAACAGTGGAGATTTGCCCTAACTGAGGCTGAGATAGACTGTGTGTGTGTGAGATAGAGAGTGTGATGTGCTCCTGTCCTAACTGTCATGTCGTCACACATTGTCACGCAAAAATCATGGATGTCATGATCATTTAGTAAAATATTGACAATAAAAACAGTGATGAGTGATTGAGTGAACACTAAAATTCTAATCTGTCTTTAAATGGTAAAATACCAAATCTACCCTTCAGGCAGGTTTCAGTCTCAAAAAAGTTGGTGACCCCTGGCCTATAGTGTTTGTATTAAGAAAATTCTCAAATAAATTAAAAGGTTAAGGGAAAAAAATATTTCTTAATTCTTATTTACTATATTTTTAATCAATTCCCTAGTGCATTCCAGCAGAAAAGTCTCCAGTGTTAAACAATGTTAGTCATGGAACAACAATGAGTAGAGTGGGGGTTTTTTTCACAGGTACAATTTAGCTTGTAATGGTGATCAGTAATTACATGTTCCATTCATTATTCATTCATAATATTCATCAACATAGAACATGTTTCCTAATTGTGGCAGCTGACTTTTAAAATTAGTACAATAATTATGACTGAATTGTAACAGTGAATATTTGAATCAAATCTTGAGATTCCCAAACCTAATTACTACAAAATGCATTTAAGTATTGTTTTATATACATGGGATCTTTGAGATTTACTGTATACTGATCCATCAAACATTTTTTCTTATTTTCGAAACTGCTTTGGCTGCAATGTGTACATTATCAGAGGCCAACAGCAAAAACAGCACTCGCTCTACTAATTACTGGAAGTATATTAAAAATATTTTCTGGTGTGGCTTCACTGTAGACTAAGATTAATGTGGCAGGCATGTCTCACATCAGATTTGATTAATGAACAGAAATACTGTAATATTATTAACACTGTAAAATGGATAAGGTGGCACAACACTGGAATGAAAGTTTAGTACAGCATATAAATAAATGCTGCATTGGATTTCCATCAAAGCAACATGGCTGAACAACCACTACAAGTGGCTGGCAATTTGTTAAATACGTTAATTGGTCACCAGTTCATCCAATTCATCTTAATGCTTGTTACTGGACCACACTCAAAGAACAGTGAGTCAGGCATGCGCTCCAGCCAACAGTAACTTAGAGTAGAGGACCACATTCTCTCCTGTGAATGTTGCCAAAGTCAGAACTGTTCAATGTGGACTTTTAATCAAGGTTCATACTACTCACCACTGTTCAATAACGGCCTGCACCAGGTCTTCTGGTCAAATACTCTATATCTGTTTTTAGTCTGATGCAGAACTGTTTACTCACTGAATGCCAGGTGGTGCATGCACAGAAAAGCTACAGGCTGGGGGAAAGGGCTTAACCTTTAAACATTTTCTAAACGTCCTCCTTTTCTCCTTGAACATCTATCGTAAACTGTACAGCTCTGGTCCCCTCCCTGTCCCAGAGTGGCCAGCTGGGAGCAGCGCGCATGTGCTGACGTCCCAACTAACCTTGGCCAGTGTAAGGATTATCATGCATTTACACTCAGTCCTCCTTCTTTCCTTAAGACTTATTAAGAATGATAATGAGCTCGCAAAGGGGCAGCATGTCCCTTTCTCAACTCTGTGAAAGCTTGCTGTCTTTCTCACTGTTCACTTGCCTTATTCCGCTTTCTCTTCTTCCTCTCTATACTTTCTGCACTCCGTCTCTCTCCCCCCAGTCCATGCCCCTCTTGCTCTCTCCATCGTATTGAAAGGGCCCAGGACAAATTACCAAAAAGGCAATTTTCATCTATGAACTGCAGGATTTAATCGATACTTATTTCATGCCTTCAAAATCAGCCCTATATTACTGTTGTCTGTGTGATTTGTTTATTTTGCTCTGGAATATTCCTTCAGTCGCAGGGGGGAAATGCACGGGATGCAATTCACCTTGAACCTCCATTATATTGGATTTCTCTACTGGCTGATCAAGCATGCAAAAAGGACATTTCCTCAGCACTAAAATAAGAACAATAACGATGATTAAAAAAACATGCGTGCTATTTGTGCTGGCATAACGGTACGTGTTGAAGGCAGTATATTTTTACAAAGCAAAACACTATGGATGTGGTAGTCTCAATTTGTATACAAAATCATTACACTGGGGGCAATTGATAAAGCTTATGTGCTGGGAAACAAAAGTAATGGCTGCTGAAGGCTGTCAAATGCTGCCTGGGATTACAGACACTTATTTGACATCAAAGACCTGAGGTCCACAGCCAAGGTCAAACACAGAAAGAATACACATGGGTTTAATTCAACACACCCCTTGACAGATGCAGATGGGTACTTATGAGACATGAGGCATTTCAGTGACTGATAGGGCTGCAGGAAATAGGAACGTTGGAGGCATTGCACACTGATTAACCAATGAGATTCTGAATGAGTCGAGAGAACCAGGAGCACGGCATTACAGGCAACATTTCAAGCACCAATTTGGAGAGAGAGAGAGAGAGAGAGAGAGACCCAATCAAAAGGCCTAAAGGACCACATCCATAAACACTAACTAAACACACAAACCAAATTGTAATTAAAACAGCACAAATGGACAATTAGCGTCTCTGCTTTCACAGCTCAAGGGATTTGCCCAGCTCCTCTTTCACCTATAGTGACGATAAAAGATTAGCAAAAAATAAAGGCAAAGAGAGGAAACGAAGGAGAGGCAGAGAAAGGTGGCCAGGTGGATACTGCAGTGTCGCATCAGTGCCCAAGAGAGATGAGAAACTGTACCGGCAGTGTGACAGTGAAGACTGCCTGGTGTCCAGGTAGACCTCTACAGCAGACACATGTCGTCTTATTCCAGAGGTACAACCAGAGAGCACACACTGTGAAAAGCAGGAAACTGCTTAAACTGATCACTTTACAGCTCTGTTTGGACAGACTGTATGAAGGAGTGTGCACAATACCACTGCAATTCACTGAGGTCAGCTATTGTACCCTGTTGTGTCACCTGCTGTTGGTTATTATTTTTGGTGACCTCGAAAATAAGAGAAGCCACTGAAGGTAAATTTACATTTAGCCAGGCTAATGCTTTGCTATGCATATCACGCAAAATGCATCCTGATTTCATGTCGAAACGTGTTTTTTTAAGCTCGCCTGTTTAAGCATTCTTGCTTTGCATGCATGAGTACATCTGCAACAGTTAGGCTGCACAGCTGCTACATTATGAGGGTATTATGGAAAATACCTCAAAAGCACATTAGAAAATTATTTAATCCAAAACTGATTTGTGAAACGAGAATAAAGCGGTAGAAGATGAGTGAGTGAGTGATTTGTGAAACCAAAAAAGTCAAAGCATTAAAAGGGACATCAAGACAGTAAAATTGAAAAAAGACTCCCATGTTTACCTTGTGTTGTACTAGCAGTGGCATTTTAATATAGAAGATGGCTTTCCATGAATGATCTGTTTAACCAAAGACAGGAGGGAGGGGAAAAAAAGGATAATTAATTACTTATGTGAGCTATTGCACGGGAGAGACAATAAACCTGCCTGGTCGCCATGGATATGACATATTTGCTCTGGAAACAACACAATAATTAGCAAAGGAGAAAGATCCGGCGAGAATATGAGAACTCCAGTTTTAAAGTGCCAGTGATCTATTCCTGTCCTCATCCTCATCCCTGAGAATAACAACACAGTGGCAAACACACAGCAGAACACATATTTATAAATGCACCAATGTAACGTGCAGTGACCCTTTTACAAAAGCATGTGAGGATGTTAAAATAAATCACTGGTCATATAGTGGTGTTTTGTAGCGATCACAACAAACCAAAACACTGAGTCTGTTGAGTGTTTTTCAACAGATTGTTTGTTCTAGAGGAGGTGGAAGTCAGAAAACCTGCCTCACAGCAATGAGCAGGAACTGCAGAAAAACACTGTTTACCAAAGCAAATACAGTGTAAGTGTGTGTGTGGGTGCGTGGGTGTAAGTGTGTGTGTGAGTGTGTGTGCGGTTTAATTAATAATCATGTGATATTTATGACGATATTTATTTGTGTACTTATGAACAATAACCTGCTGAAACTCCTAAATAATTGGGTAGAGAAATTTTGATGAAGTCATGTTGACTGTCTTAAGCCCCCACAATTAATGTAATATGGCAACACATGCAACATTAAAAGTATTTATATACTATGTGTGTGTGTGTATATATATATATATATATATATATATATATATATATAAAGAGAGAGAGAGAGAGAGAGAGAGAGAATAAATTATATATATATGTGTGTGTTTATATATATATATATATATCTTTTTATATATGCCTTTTATAATTTATTTTTTTAGGTCTATAGTTCTTAAAAGCAGAACTTCCTCATTTCAGACTTTGAATATCAACAGCATTTATAGTAGTTCCTCTATTTACAGTAAATGACAGTGAGTGAAGGCTACAACCTGTTTAGTGGAGTTTCACTAAGTTTTTTTTTTTTTTTTGTTTTAAAATCAACTGTGACAGTTTCTGTACTTTTGAAGAAGTGACAACAAGAAGAAAAACAACATATACATACTGTAGCAGATGAATACATAATAATATTTAAAATTTAAAAAAAAAAAAAAAAAACACCGCATGACAGGGTTGTTTCCACGTTGTTTCCTCCGTTTACGCACGGACTGAGCGCGAGTGCGGACTACAGGAAAAGAAAAGTTGCACCTTTCCGTCTCAGCTCTTCTCATGTTTTATCACCTGCGGTTTTCACTCGGTCTTTACATGCAAACGTTGTGTTTTGTGAATTTGTAAAGTTTGAAAAGAGCGTGGTTTGCTCCCGCCGGTGTTTACAAACGTACAGTGGCTGCTGGAGTTGAGTCTGTGCTGCTGCTGCTGCTGCTGCTGCATCGACACTGACTCACTCACTCGCACACACCGCGTTCACCGACAAGTCCGTACATCAGGTCCGTCCGTCAACGAATTTCCCCCTAAATGTTTGTTAAACTGTTTCCAGCCGCAGCGTCAAAACTCTTTGGTGTCACTTTCCGCAGGCAGTGACGTGCTTTCGGAGATGAAATGAGAATGAAGTAGTTAAGAGGAGAAGAGAGGAAACTCTTACCTGAGCCACTCCGCTGTCTCTTCGGTGACTTGCAGCTACAGGGACGTGTGTGTTTGTGGTTGACAGACCTTTAGAAGTTGACACTTTCTCTTTTTTTTCTTTTTTTTCCCGTTTGTTAGTTTGGTTTTTGGGGGGGTTTATTGTAGCATTTTCTAATTTCTTAGAGGTAGTGTCGCCCGGAAGATCTGCCCTGGAGACCAGCTTCAAGTGGGAAGCGGAGTCGTTAATTGAATTTCTCAGTGGGCAAGTGGAGCTTGGAAAAACTGGACTGGAGTTTAGTGTTGGGCTCTGCTGACTTTGCCAAACGGATTTACACTTTTGCCAACTTTTATTTTAGAAGCGTGGTTTTGTGTATCTTAACTTCAAGTTAAAGGGACAGTATAGGTTTTTTATAATTGTTGTGGTTGTATGTGGTACTGATAAATGATCAACACTGACTGTCACACTACAGTCACAGTAGTGGGCAGTCACAGATCAGATAAGTGAAATTACTCAAGCTTCCGCAGTTTGCTGCACATGAAAAATTGTGGAAACAAAAGCAATGGCAGATAATTTTGTGACTTTATGCAAGAAGTAAATATTACTACAGTAATAGATGGGAGGCTGTCAGTGCATTTGCATGCATGTTAAAAGTACAATTTTAGTCAGACTATGACAATAATTCAGTTTTCTTAATCTCATGTAAAGGCAGTGTGACTAAAATTGAGCAAGTCTTAGTCGGACTAACGTACCTGGATAATGTGAATCATAGTCTGATTACTCCTGCATGTGTATGGTTAGTCAGACTTGGCGTTCTGCGCATGCACCAACATTTCCTCCCTGGTCTTTGACCCAGAAAGAGAAAGAGATGACATATAAACTGCAGTACTGTTGCTGGAAATCATACAGCAGAGGTGACTTTTTTTCAGACAAAACAGAAACCACAGGAGCAATGCGCAATCTAATCTGAATCACGATTAACCTGTACCGCAGGTACAAAACAACCAGAACCCCAGCACCATTCGCTGTTTGTTTTTCTGTGACATAAAGGTCAACAGGAAACTAATTCAATGTGATGAAAAGCATCCATGTATCAACAGCTACTGGCACTCTTCTATTAAGTCATCAAGTTGCACTTATCCTTCTGTGGTGTCCCCAAACTTTTGCGCAACCTACCTCGTCTATCTCGGTGAGCTAACTTCCAATATTCACTATGCACCACTAAATGGAAACACCCATGAATGTGCAGTTTCTTTAACAGAATGTTTTATAATTATTTGTGATATATAGTACTTTAACGGAAACCATTGCTAACACCATTGCAAAGGTAAAACAGTTTTAAGCTATTTTAAAAAAAAAAAAGGCTCAGTTCATGAAATCTATGGATGCTCGTCTGAGATGCCTTCATAAAATATTTGCTGCAGATCGTCGCAATAATGTGACTAGGTTTGTTGTATTGAAGCCAACCACCAGAGGGTGATCAAGATGGTTTGACTTCAGTTTTGGAAAGCTGCCATGTTGTTCAAAAGTGTAGTAAACAAAGGCAACTGTTGCCCTTCCCAGTTTATTTTGCTTTTCCATCAGGTATAGTACCAGAGACTTTTTTAGGACCTACTCTGCCGAGATTCCAAGCAAGCTGAGCCGATACTAAAATGTGACATCGTCAGACTGCCAAGAATCAAACTGAACAATGCCAAAGTGTCAGTCAGTTAAAAAGACTTAGAAATCCTGAAAACATTAGTTAATCTCCAACATTTAGCAAGGGCATTTCTAAAACAAAAACCCCTAATTTCTACTTGATTTTTAACGTGACTAAACACCTTCCTGAGAAGTTTATGTTCTTCACTGCTAGTTTTACTTCTTCAATATAGTATGATGTTCTTCTTTTTCAATTATTCTCCCATTAAGAGTAAAATTGTTGATAAAGTATAGTACGTATTAGAGCATATGCACCATCATATGACAGCAAGTACCTTCCAATAAGTCAAGCTCACTCTTCCTAATATGGCTTCCAAAACCAACATGCAGGCACTGGCTAAGATACAAAACTCAATGCTCCACTTGCAGAAAGACCAAATGATAAACATGAAGTTGTGTAAGCAACTACATAATAGAGAAATACTTGTCTCTCATAGACATTAGCTTAAGCTTAATGTGGCTATAAGTTTTTTACAGGAGTAATATAGTGGCTGCAGATGGCAAACAGTGGGTTAACCAGTCATTTAGGTATAAAAAAAAGTACTTAAACTTGCTTGCTGCAGCTGGAAATTATGTTTATGAGAGTGGTTAGACTGAAAAAAAACTGAAGCCATGATTCCAAAAAAATGGCCTGAAAAGCTCAGAAATGCTACAAACATTGGCTCAACAGTTGCCACTTCGAGCCACAGTCATTACTTGCAGTGTGTTCTTTACAGTGAGCAAATGCTTTCGCAGACCACATTGTGGTTTGATCACAAACAAGTCCAGTCACAGTTTGGCTGAATCTAATATGTAGTTAATGTGATTATTGTAATTGGATCATTGATATGTGTTTCAAACTTTAAATTAAAACCAACATCTTGTCACTTATCATTTCACAAGAATTGTACTCCTTATTGGGTGGTTTCACAATTAATCAACCACTATTTACAGCACTTCCATAGACTATTTCAAATGTTCCTTTCCTATTTGCATTCCCAGTGTCACCTCTTCTCTTTGTTTTTCTATTCACTCCCCTTTTGTATCACCTAACATACATCAATATTTCACTGTGAAATATTCTGAGCATGACACTCCTACAGGGATATACCATATGTATGTACAGTGGGGCCGTGACAATGTATTTTAAACTTGAACTTTCCTTATCTAAATTCCGCAGTCTTGTGAACTATTGACAAACAGATTATTGCCAATTAGCAGTTTTTTGATGTGTCCTGTTGTACATAATAAAGAATCAAGTGGATCAATAGCCAACAGAGAAGGTAGATAGTGCTTTAATCTCTACCTTCTTTGAATAGTTTGAGGATTTAAGGAGTGTGACATACATTTGCTGTATATCCACCACAGGATATTTTTGATTTGTTACACTATCATCTTATCCTATAATTTCAGAAATCCATTATTAATAAACCTTTGTGCATTTGAATTAAGAAGTAACCGGTCCTGACTTCACCCATGAGAATCTGAACCCCCACATTAAAGGCTCAGCTTCACAATTTGGACTGTACCATGTTGATGTTTTGCATCGGACGTTCATAGGCCCATAGGCACTTCATATACTTGGAACTCATATGTGCCCTATTTTATCATCTATTTTCCTCTAAATGTGTTATTGAAGATGAAATGAAACTAGCAATTAAGACCAATTACTCCTCAGAAAAGTGTTTTACATAAACTTCCATTAAATTAGTTATTTTTGGAACCAGTGGCTAATCATCGTCTCCCTGATTGACTTCAGAGAGGAAACCAGAATTACATTTTTGTATATGGTCTGCGATTTGTGGAAATGTTCTGGGGTTGTACTGTATTGTCCAAAAGGAAGACAGTTTTAGATTTTGGTGGTGCTCGAATTGGTGGTGCTCGAATAAGGATTGTTAACTCGATGAGATAGAAGAGTGCCATAATTTGCCATAATTTCAATTCACCTTCCAAAACACTGATAGTGTATTAATTAAAATGTCTCAACCAAAATATTGTCATTCTACTAATCACCCATTTTGAGGGGAATGATGCTTTCACGTGTGTTGACGCTGTGGGAAACTGAGTGGCCTCGGCAGAGGTTTGAACTCGAGCACTTCCTTTAGTTATTTCAATAAATTCAGCTTGAAAATCTTAAACAAACATTGAAGATCTCGCTCATAAAGTTCAGACCCATCTGCTATTATCTTTGGCTTTATGTTGTTACATAGTTTACACAATAGTACATGCTGGTGAAGCCACATGTCTATGACCACTGATTATACAAACATTATAGCTCTTTATATAGTTAAGAATGGCAGTGATCCATTAAAAACATTAAAAGACACAAATCTACATCTTCCAGTACCTTGGAATGTTTTATATTATACACACTACACTCTCATGCAAATTCTCCATTGTCACTGCAGAGATCCAAGCAACCCATCCATCAGTGGGTTCCTCCTGATGTTGCAATTCTGTGATATAGAATAATAAAGAAGTAAGAAAGACCAGAAAATCAATAGATTATTCTGCAGATCACTTGATTCAGTAATGATCCATTTATCGCCAGCCGCTGAATTATAAGGCCTCCTCTCAAGGGCGTAGCCACTCCACCTCTGCCCTGCTGACTCTTTTGCCATTGATAATTATAACACATTAAAAGCTAATCACATGATAGTACAAGGTTAAAAACATAGGTACAGAAGGCTTCCTGTCATTGTATATTCCCTGATATTTTAATATAGAAACTGAGGTTTACATGTACTGACTATACAATATATTCCTATTATTACAGTCATACTAGAACATTGGTATATATTGGCACAAACACAAATGCTTCTGTTATGACCTATCAGTGCTGGACACTCTTCAGATGTGGTTTGAAAAATAAACACACAGATTAGTGAGTGCAAGTGGACCATTTTTAAACATGCAAAATAAACTGTCAGTGCCTTGCTGTCATGTGATAGCATATCCCATCACTTTCCCCATCCCCATGGAGCTGAAATTCCTGTAATACAGTGGTTGAAAATTTGATTCTGCAATCTAACCACAACCAGCTCTTCAAGACTGATTTAAGTACTTAAATACACATATGAAGACAGTGAGAAGTGGCCTAGAGGTATTTGCTTTTCCATACAACCATCCTAAATACCTGTTTTATGTTCATCAATTCAAGCTTTAGGTTCACACTTATATTAAGTGATACCATTTCTTTATGGGCAACAAAAACAGTTAAATATGGGTGTGACATGTATGTGCAGATTTATGTGCACCCCCATGACATTATGAAAGTATGAGAAAGAGCCACTTAAAATAAGTGTTTTATGTTTGCCATTTATGTTGGAAAACTAACATTTTCATTAGTGAAGAAGACATGTCTCCCACACTGTCCACTGGCAGAAGTCTGAACAAGGGCAACTTATTTTCCATCACATTGCATGAGGAGGCCAGTGACCTGGCATTCACCTTAATTAAATAAAGACATGTACAAATGTCCTTTAGCAGGTGGCTGTCTTATGGAAGTTAACAGTGGT
Organism: Brachirus orientalis; assembly: GCA_016785285.1. NCBI lineage: Eukaryota > Metazoa > Chordata > Actinopteri > Pleuronectiformes > Soleidae > Brachirus > Brachirus orientalis. Next base: position 11,021,030 of record JAFBJR010000150.1, read on the forward strand.
GGCAGCTGCCTATGTATGTAAACAGGGAGCATTTTTGAAAAGTGATGGTGGCTGATGAGGGTGGAGGGGGTGAGGGGAAGATTGGACAGCTGTCACCATACCCACGTCACTGTGCTGACTTAGAGCTAATGCCTGATCAAGCCTTTGTATAAATTTTTTCCATGCATTTCAACGCTGTGTACACCTAGTGTTTGAGGCCGCACAGAGACACGTGTGGTATGACAGATGTACACGGCACATGAGCAGCAGAGGGCCAGAGCTGAAAAGCCGTAGCCAGTAAATTGTGAAGGTTTTTTTTCCTGTCAAAACCTAAGGTAAAAGCATGCATTGCTCATGACCTCAAAGAAGACAGCACATAGGTAAATAGGACATTGTGATACACAGATTTGTTGATGTCTTTTAATCCAGGGAAAATTACAGTGATATGAACCTCTCGCACACCCCAGCTTTTATTTTCTACCTGATTTCCACAATTATATGATAACAAGCCATTGTTTTAAAGCCAATGACAGAATCTGTATCCACTCTTCCACAGTGCTGGTCACTACACCATATGGAGGTGATAAGATGCCCAGGTAAAATCTAATTTTAATAAATTCCTAATCAGCTTGGAAGGATACTGAAACAACGTAGTTAATGGAAATGTGTAGAGTCAGCAAGGTCTTTCACAGCTGTGGTCTTTAATAAGATTTGAGAGGCATTGCAACAACATTGCAGTCAGTGTCATGTTAAGCTGCTCCCTCTGTCTGTAACTCCAGCAGAGGGAAAAGTGAACAGACAAATAAAGGAGATGAGTGGAGGAATACATGGTCATCTGTTTCAAAAGGGCTAAAATCTGATCTTGGGGTGGGGGGGTGAAGTTGGTGGTACTGTATAGGACATATCATCTCCCTCTGATCATTCATGCTTTTTAATTACAGAAGGTGAGGGGGGCCATCATTTTATCGTATTTGTTTTGCATCACTGCAAAAATAGAAAATGAGGGCTCGCCAAGCTGCACCAATTTACTTCATTTCGACCTTGATTAAAAGAAAATTAATTGCCACATCTCTCATTATGTTGCAGGCAGCATTTGATGACGCAAATGAAAAAAACTCAAAAATAAGACGCAAAGGCTCAGAGGGACTGTGAGCTTCACCTGGATAGTCAGGAGACAGTGTGCTGATGGAAATAAACAGACCCTTTCCACAAAGCTGCTGAAGATGAACCCAATGATTACGGATAAAGGATGCAATGACGCTTGTTTATTTACTAATTCTCTGTATTGGTACTGCATGCTTAATGCTAATTTTTTTTTTTTTCATATTTGAAAACACATAATTGTGTTTTTACTGCAAACCATTACTTTTTGACATCTGGATTATGAACCAGTAAAATAAGCAATTTCATGCAGTTTTTAGAGAAATCTGCACCTTGTAAATAGTCACAAACCTAAGATTTAAATCCTATTTATGCCCTTCAAGCCCCCCATGACTCCTCTTTCTGAGACGCCATATGTCTCTGTGGATCAACTTCAGAACTTTTCAGTAGCCGTGGTGTATGATTACATGAGAATTTTCTCTCAGAGAAGGCCTTCAGGAGAAGTAAAATGTTAAATGCTATTTTCGAAATGAAATTCTCCTTCATGTGGCTGCACCTGTTTCCCTTGGAGAGTAAACAGAGCAGATGCCTGATAGAGTGGGCCTGCGCCTGACACACACCTAATTCTAAAATATTTATTAGCTTTTGACACTCTTTAAAGTCACAGTCTGGGACAAAAGGTGCCCTGTTCCTCTTGCACTTGTTTGGCTATACTTATTCCTCTCCTCTCTCCACTGTGCTGCTTCAGCTGCTTCTCTGTGACTACAGTGACAGAGACATTAAATGCAACCTGCTCTAGTTCCCACTGGTGCTGACCTCACTCAGGTCAACCTGACACAGACATCTTTCCACAGTTGGGCCCAATCAGCAGCACTGAAATTAGTGTTTTGATGTTGTTTTGCTGTTGTTGTGAGCCTGCATGTGAATTTTTCATGTTGAGCAGAGCATTCAAGGGCGCATCATCCTAACTTGCCGGCATGTGTGTTTGGGGAGGGAACATTGTTTGGCATGTCTTGTCAAGCCATCATGAAGGCAATGAGGACATTTGAATAATTGATTGAAATAATGTAAAGTAATCCTACCAGCTTTCATTCTTGGCTCACCTGCTCCTAATGCTACGACTGCTCTCAGTTGACAGGGGACAAGGAGGGACATCTAAGGACATGGAAATAACATGGAGGAGAGCGTTTTTATCCACCATATCTGTCGTCTCTAATTTCCGGACTCTTTTTCACTTTAAATGTTTTGATAAACAAAATGGGAGGTTAAACCCCCATGTCCGCAACAATCACTGGACATACACTCCAACAACAAGCAAAATATCAAGCACTTGTGTTTACAGTGAATTTGTGTCAGAATCGTTTACAGTATGTAAGGTATGGTGAATTCCTTTTCTTATAAAATGCTGTTAAACTGGTTTTAATTGGCTTCTAGACACCTGTACTATATACAGAAGCAGATCCCTCAACTTTATAGTGCAAACTTAGTTTATAAGTATAATGTAAATGTTTACACCTAATTTGTATGAAATATTACAATTTAAATAAATTCACTAAGAGTAGATAAGAAATGTAAACTAGTGAAATTAACGTGTAGGAAAATGTTATCGTTAGGGGTTTGACGGGTTAAGCACATCAGTCATGCATGACAAAGCGTCCTTATTTACACTGTATTTGAGCAATCAGCTCAGACCCTGTCTCTCTGTTTGTCTCGTGCTGTGTGTGAAAGTTTTATGATTAACTATAATTATCCCCTTGAGTTCTAAAAGCTCCTTCAAATTTAACTTTCCTGCTCATACCACAATTAAAGCAATAGAAATATGGAAACATCATTTTAGACAATATCTAATTTCTTGGGGTCTTAAACATCTTAGAATTTGGATTTTACGCCTCAAAGAAACAGCCAGAGAGACACTGTTGTTACTCCAAGTGTCATTAACAGAGGTGCACCTGCACCAATGTTACAAATGGCAAAATGGCAGGTGCTGTTTTCATTATTTTGTATAATGATTAACTTTGGGTAAGTACTGTCCATCCATGCATGATTGCAGCATTAGAATTCTACATTTGAATTATGCTTTCAAAGGGTCACTGTGTAAGAGCTGACATGTGATTGAATTTGTCCTCAAAATAAATAGGAGGCAGCATATTCCTAGTAAGTCAGGGTGCCACTGGGTGCCACCATGTCATCCCTTCCTCTTGTGCCATAGGTGGACTAGCTATCAGGCATACCAGGACAAATCCTGGCAGTCTGCAGCATCAGTGCCCCTGTGTGTGTAACTGTCACTCAAATGAACATGAGGTCAAACTGCTTGTGCACTGAGATTCACTGGTCACTTACACCCCTCATCCTCACCTTCACTTTGAGTTAATATTAGTGTAATGCAGTTGTTCGCATGTTGTCAAACCAGCATGAATCGGGAAATGATGTTTTCCCCACAAAGGATTACTCTAATTGTGTAACTAGTAGGTTGTTTGCTTGGGCTCCTGTTGGACTGATGATAACAATTTCACATCCATGCTGCCTAATCAGAGAGACAGGGAAGATGTAGTGGTAGCCATAGCGAGGGAAGAGCTATGAGCAGTTAGTGAAGGTAAGACTAAGCTGCTTAGGAAATAGCTGAGCTGGAGGAAAGAGTTTGTGGCTGTGAGAGAATGGCTGCAACAGAGCTCTATACTGTAGCATACACTTGTTTTTACTAACTACTTCTTCATCCTGCCATGATGGACTGAGGGGATACGGCACAACTGCACTGATTCAAAAATGCAGTTGGATGGGACTACCTGGTTAGCAAACATCAGTAGAGATCTATCTGCAATACAGTACAATGTAATTATAATTTTAGTTAGTTTTTCAATGTTTTAAACCAAAAAAAAAAAAAATGATATCCACTCACCATTTACTGTATTAGATATGTTTGTTAATGCAAATATCTAATCAGCAAATTGCATGACGGAAACTCATTCAGGCATGTAGACATGGTTAAGAGGACCTGCTGTAGTTTGGATATAAAAATGAAATGCGTTTCGCAAATTTAGAAGAAAATAGACAATAAAGCACAGTAAATATGAGTGGACACCAATGCTGGTGCCTGGTTCACATCTGTGAATTTCCAGATTCAAAAAGTGTCACGGTGCCGGTCAAATTGCGAATCTGAAGAGTTTGGCAACAGCAGAAGACCACATCAGGTGCCACTTCTGCAACTGTCCTCTGTACCTAATGAAGCGGGCAGTTGTGTATATCTCCTTTAAACCTCTCATTGAGCTTTTGTCTATTTGCTCCTTAAGCAAAAGTGGGAGCTGTGGCAACAGTAAATGGATGTTTGTGTTACTCTGTCGAGGTGTTGAAAAGAAGATGGTCCTATCACAAATTCTCTGGCAAGCTCCACAAACCCCCCGCTCCCCATACTGCATTTGTTGAAACACCATAGTGACACGTTGTGTTCTTCTCAGTTTGTCGTGCTGAGTGCTACAGTACTGTATATCACCTGATATGGCGTTTATCCTTGAAAGCTTCACTTGAATGCCTCAAACTTTCCTGGCAGGGACAGAACTTGACATGTCCTTCCTCAATTCTGATGCTATTTTCAGTCATCCTCATTTAAAAAAAAAAAAAAAAAAAAAGGAGAGATGTGAAAGACAAACATTTTTTTAAATGATCACATACAGAAACGTGGTTTTTGTATCAGAAGGCAGCTTCTAGTTTGTCCTCCTCTCCCCACTTTGCAAAGAGCGCCCATTGAAAGTGTTCAGTTTTAGGACACAGGGGTCACACCTGTTGTGGAACTTGATAGAAGGCTTATTTATAAACTTTCTGAGCTCTAAATTCCTCCTTCAGAGAAAACGCTGACACACAAAGAGTGAGGGGAGGGCAGCTGAAATGCTTGTTTATGAACAAGCAGCAACTGGAAAATCCATATAACTCTGAAATGAGGAAATTAACAAGCCATCTGATCAGGGGAACTTGTGGGGCATTTAGTTCAAAGGACAAGCGCTTTGGACAATCAAACAAAGTCATTTCTGTGCAGAACGAAATCTAGATGTGTCATTTATAGTCATTATGGTGACATTATCGAGGTCTACAGTGCAAAGAAGACACTTTTGCCAATTAATTGAAATTATCTGGTGTAAAACCTTTCATATTTTTGAAGCTATAATACTGCGAGGGTCAACTGTGTTTTCTGGCAGCACAGTGCTCCCAACTGCTACTGTCGTGAAAACACTCTCTAAATCACGTCACGTTGTGTATTCTGAGTGACCTTCACAGAGTCTTTGTGGTAATTTCAAAACTAAACATTACACAAGGACCGCCTCTGTTGAACACTACACTTTGCTCCCAAAAAAAGGCAAAAGTCTCAATGGAGTCCAGAGGGGAGCGTCTTTATATATTGCCTAAATTTAGGTACTGAGTTATGGCCCAGGAGATATCTGGGTGGGCTCAAGTGACGTATGAAAAGTTCTGGAAATGCTGAGTGGATTTGTAGTATAAGAAGGAATACATTATGGTCGTAGGGGAGACGTCTGAAGTGACTGAGTGTATGACAGGTGCTGCTTGACAAGTGTCAAATATGTGTCCTTTCGAAACGGGAACGATAATATATTTTTATGACAGTTTACTGCTCAGGAGCCATTTTTGTGTTAAATAAAAAACATTAATCACCAACTGTTAATGCTAATTCATTTAATATTTTTTGACCAGATTTTGACCTTAAGTTAAGTTAAGCTAAAATGTTTACTCCAACAAAAGAAATGAATCAAATATTCATGCGGTATCAGAGGTATCACAATCCAAAGTAATTTGCAGAAATCTGCTTAGGTTTTTCAGTAGGCGGGCACTAATAGAAGGGTCATCATATTCTGCTGAGCCCCTCTCTCTGTCACTCTTGCCATGCCGTGCAATGTAATGTAGTTCCTTTAACATTTAGCAGGGTTCAAGTCATTTTGCACTGGTCAGGAAGTTGTAAGGACCAGATTGCGCACAAGTAAGCAGATACTCCACACTTTATTATAGACCTGTGGGTATAATATTAGTCATCTCTGCCAATACCAGCAAACCTAACAGGCAAATCATGTGACAAGGTGCAATACCAGACAAATCGATGACACAAAACAGATTGCATTGCAGAGATTCCTTTTGCTGACAGGCCACGGGATGGTTTGGGCTTTTAAAAAATTGCGACATCTTTTAAGGTGACCCCTAGAGTGCTTCTTATAAAATTACAAGAGACAGAAATCCATTTGCAACTGTGCTATAACACTGAGATTACATTGTTACTTTAGAGCCTCTGTGCAAATTAATTTGAGGTTCATTTCATGTATTATATAAATGGATGGTGGTGGGAAAATTAAATCCCAGTATTGCGCATTTCTATATATTGTTTTATTTCTGCAGAAGGTGTTTTGGTTCACTGTGCTTGCCATTCAATTGGCCAGCAGGGCAAGACTCTAGCATATTTAACTCTTTTATAGCTGCAGCTGTCAAAAGAAGGGAAGGACAAAAACAATCTCAGATGCTTTGTTCATGTAACTAAAGTACAGGACATCCACATAATAGCCAGGTGCATGCAAACATAAATACAGAAAATAATCATATTTCCTTGATTAAAAGTGTTTTTATCTGTTTTTTCAAAGTAATAATTTCTCCTGAGCACAGATTGTCTGTCAAATCATTGTTACAAATTCCAAGTCTGTGATTTTTGCCCCATACACAAACAAACGGTAAATGGTAAAGTGGATTCTGTATCTGCATTTTAAATGCACAAACTCACCTGGCAGTGAGTAAACCACTCTTGATGATTTAAGATCAGTGTAGCCAAGCTGCGCTGCAGCACTGTAAAAGAAAAGTTGTATTATTGCATTGCTTTAGACTTTTATTCCCAGCTATTTATCATGTTGTAAATGTAGTCTGACAAAGAGGGTAATGTTAAAACTTTTAAAAGTGAAGCAAGTGACCTAACTCTAAAGTGTGTGTTGCAATTTCATTAAGGCTGAAACATGTGGCAGCTGTTGACACCAGACTTACAAGCAGAACTGTGTTTCACTAAACATCTCAGACAAATGAAAATAATTACTGAATGGTTGTCATTTAAAACAAAAAGCATTGTTACACATTGCAAATGTGATAACGAAACAGACCACATTTTCACATACTTCAACCTCAAGAACATGACTTTCCACAAGAAAGAGCACATAAAAATGGTTCTAGTCTTCCCATTTGCTGGAATAAGCTGACCCAGAAGCATGAATATAATAAATAGCCACTAGTGGGCGACTCCAATGCTATGAGAAAATGAGCCTACTTCTCACTTAGCAGTCTCAGTCGCTAGTTTCAACACAACATGATGTAAATTTAATAAATTGTCATCCCATTTAGAGGAAAATAGATGGTTAAGTACAGCACATATTAGCGAACACCAGTGTGATTGACACCAAGTATTGTTAAATAGGTGCCGGGTTGCAGAGGGATGAATTATCTCAACATGGCACCAGTCAAATTGCAAAAATCAGTACTTCACTGTGGTTCAGTTAGAGTTCACATTCTTATGTGTGACACTGACATCTCTACCAGCTACCACATAGTTTCCACGTGTACTTTTAGTCACTGTTAAAAACAAACTATCATTGTTACCCTTGCCATACATCTCTTCTGTGTGCTGCACTGTCTGTCACACTTCAAATCAGGGGCAGTTGCAGGTAAAGTTGTCAAATCTCTCTGAGTGGGCTCTGGACCCTTGCACCCAACACCAGCCACACATATGGAAAGAGGGTACTTTATGTCAATGGGGCAGCACTGTCAGGTGCGAATATCAGAGCATCTCACACCCTATCTAGGGACCTTGGAGCCATGTGTCAACATGCATCGCACTGTTAGCTACATCGCCTGGTCATATTGGGGACAGGAAAGAAGTGGCGGAACAGAAGCACTCCAGATGTTCTTCATCAGTGGGCCACAGGGGAAGGCTGTTACCACAACACCTGGCTCATTCCGCTCAGAGCTTGGAGGCAGAGCAGTGGAGATGCTCTGCCACAGTCTTTGGCTATCTGACCAAAACCAGACTGTCACTGCTGCTGTATCATATAAACCCATTACTTTAGCAACTTTGGCAACAATCTGATCTGTGGATGGGTAGTTAATGTACTGCACATATTTGAACGCATGCAAAGGTTTGATTTTTCTATACATAGCATTAATAGAATGGAATAGTTGAGTTTAAAAAAAAAAATAAAAGCGAATATTCATTCTTTAAAGCATTTTTGTATCCCATGCAAATTAAACTGTAAAAATGTAAACATTAAAATACAAAATGTATTAAGTAGTAGTAAGAAAACTGAAATACAGTCTGAGGTTCCTCCATTCATTTTAGTCTGCTCTTGTCAATGGATTCAACCACAATGATGCCAAATATAGCCAAATAGTGCCATCAAGATGATCCTCATCTTGATGGCACAAGATCAAAAATAAATACGTGGCTGAACAATGCTCAGTTTCAAGAATGAATGAATGGTTCCTAGCTCCAATATTACATGAATACTATGTAATACAATTAATTATGATTGTAACACACCAAGATCTAAAACCCTCAACTTATTTCCATATGGCCTATTCTTCAAAGGAGTCTGTATTTTTGTAGAGTTCAGTTACAGCTAAGATTCAATGAAGGTTGCTCACAATACACAATGTGACGTGCTATTAGAGATTTGCAACTAACAGCCTTTTCTCAGGTGATCTGGAGGCTTCATATTAAAGAAATTTGTATTTATGTCCTTTTTGGCAGCAGAGAGCAGAGAAAGTGAAGAGAGCGGGGCCACAGGTGAAAAACGACAGATGCCACACTCAATAATATCAATGTTAAAATCTCCTTGACCTGTGGGTCATCAAATAGCAACCCCAATTTGTTTCATATTTTCCTTGCTGGATCAATGGCAGCATAAATTTGGGGCTCAATGACAAGAATAATTTAAAACAGATCTATAAACGATAGAATGCTATTCTCTATGCTCACAGACGAATAACAATTTTCTCGACCGACAGAATGAACCCCCTACAGCTTCAGCAAGGAAACATGCATACTATAATATTAGGCATGCGTGTGCATAAACTCACCTTGCCCTATAAGGTGGCTCTGTGCCTTTATCTGGTGAGTTCAAGTACATATTGAGATATTGATCTTTTCTGAATTTCCTAGGCTTTTCTGCTCTGATCAGCAAAGATGGGAAGGACAAATTGTTCAAAAAAACATACCTGAATAAATAATTATGTCAATGCTGAGCCACCTCCCCCCTTACTTATGTCAAGTGAGCCTGACCTTTTCATCACCTTTAGGGCCTAAAAGAAAACAAGTATGTCGTACTGTGTGCTGTCATTAAACCTGCTGAAACCCTGAAGTTTGCTTTCATATTGTTCTAAATGAGTTGGACTGAAATAAGACAAAAATGAGACCTCTGGTAGGCTCCCTTATCAAATCCCAAACCTGTCTGTCCAATTCAGACACTATTTCCCTGCTTAGAGGACAAGATTATTGGAGTTCACGCTAATACTGTTTTGCAAAGCATAAAAGCCTCTCACTGATAAATATTAATTTGAGCCTTCGTGATGTATTTGAAAATTCCAGCTAAAATGTCACCACATGGAACATTAATGTAATATTTCATGGCCTGAGAGCAATACTCATATTGATTGCATTTATTTGACTCTGGGGAGGAGAAATAATTCTTCAGTGTGGAGACACATCTGGTAGCCAAAGATGCGATGCACGGAATGAGAAAATGCAAAATAACAATAAAAAAATAATAGGACTTGTATTTAAATGCATTATCCCACGATTGTTTAGATACCAATGCCTCATTATAGCTGAGAAAAGACAGATGCACCCCGGTCTTTTACTGCTACCTCTGAAAGGTTTAATTTTCTATAAAGTGTTTAATATCTAACAAGAAGAGAGCAGATCATTTGCATCTAGCTATTTTCTCTCCTGTCTGCTATTTGCAGCGGGTCCAAACTGCCAAAATGACGTAAACCCAGGAGTGTCCTTTAGTGCTAATACTCCATTTTCTTTACAGTTTACTTTCCTCTTTTTTTATTTTGTGTCCATTTGCCTCACCACAGTGGTGAGTTTATGCAGAGACACATCCAACTTCATGGTGTTGTTTCACAAGGATCCTGTCCTTTGTTCCTATAGTGATATTGACTGGCAGTGGGTTGTGGCGTCTGACTGTCTTTGTGCCAATGAGCTGAAATGTGAGAAAGAGCAGCTTGACCCCCAGACCATCCGTCACCAGCCACACGGACTTTATTAATTGGATAAACAATAATTGGGCGTGTTGGGTCTTAAATCATTTGTGAGCAACCATGTGTTCCTGTTCAAACTATATTTACATTTTTGATCTATAGGCCAATGCATCCTGAGACATCCCTTTTCTGTCATTTATAAAGACTGATGCAGGAGAAAATACTACATAATATAAATTGCATGCATGGCGAAACAACTATGTTAAAAACAGATAAAAAAAAAAAAAAGAGTCATGTTCTTCTGCACCAGTCATAAATACAAATGTTTCCCAGTGTTTTATAAAATGACTCTATGATGTGATACCAAATAAAGACAGTAAGTTCATGAATGTGTCGGATTTTTGTTAAGGTGTCCAAAAAAACTTTTCTCAGTTTGAAGGAGAAGTCATTCCATCCTGTGCATCGGTGTTTGGCATACAACACAGCTAAAGCGCCCCCTACTGGCGTATGGCAGCACCAGAACTCCGCTCCATGCTTCATCAAGCACCTGAACAACTTGTGTTTCTCCTGGTTCTGATCTTTGCAGACTGTTTCACGGCAAAGAGGTGAGGAACCATCTGTGACTGTGAGATCACATTTAAAATGCTTATCAGGCTGTATAGATTTTCACTTTGTGTTCAGTAAATGTTATTCCATTTTTTTATGATGCAAATATTACATATTTTTTCTATATTTTGTATTCATAGATGTTACACTACATGCTTTTTATTTATTACCTTTACTTTTGACTGTCACACACTACATTTTTCCATTGCGGGACTATTAAAGGACTCTCATCGTAAAAATAAATAAATAAATAAATACAAAATTCTGCATGTGATGATGAAGTTATCATGAGGATTGATGAATTAGAATCTACTGAGGCTGAATATTCAAATGTTCTTCTAATTACATTTCTTAAATCAAAACTCTCATAAAAAGCAGGTGTGATCAGTGACTTGACTAAATTAGCCTCGAAAGACATTTTTTGACATTTAGTGGTTAATGAATGTTAAATTCAGTCCATGTTAGGTGCCATACTCGCTTAATAGGACCCTTTTTTTTTGGCTGTGGCGCCAGTAAACATTTTTCTTTAATTGTTTTGTGACACGACTGTCGTCTTCCTTTGTTATATATTTTTATCTGTAACTTTACAGCAAAGAGAGACAGGAAATGTGGAGGACAGATGATGTGACAGAGATCCTCTGAATTCAAACTGCATGGTAAGTAGCTTTGCCAGATGAGCCACCAGAATAATACCAGGATAATTTGATCCTACATCTGTGTCTCAGCGATGTGCCACTGGGTCCCACAAATATGTAGGTTTATTTTCCAGCCAAACCCCTAGCTGACTTTATCAGATATTCCCTGTCTTAGTCAGATACGTGCCAATCAGCAAAGCAGAGTTTTGTTGTGATGAAAACCTGCAGGGCCTCAAACAGAGGCAGGGATGAAAGTCTATACAGAAAAGAAATTGTTCTCATTCTTGTCTCACTTTTCATTAAAACTTTTAACTTTGCACAGTTGCACAGCTGAAATGTCTAGAGGGGTTTTTCCTTCATGCTTCATACCACCTGGAAGTTTTCTCAAAATTCAGAACAATAAACATTCAACCAAGGATATCCTAAATAATGAATTTACACAAAAACCCAAGACAACACCTTCAAAAAGCAAATACATTTTATCGCCATCTGTAGCCGACACCTGGGAAGCTGGGCTTTGTGTGTAACAGAGTGAGGAGGGAAATCATGGTTTTGGCGCAGACAATGTGAATATTTAAATAAGGAATGGAAACTGAGCTTGACTGTTTATTTTTCAATTCCCAACTCTGTTCATTAAAGCCTAAACCAAAAAAAAAACAGTAGAAACCTGACAGCTTTCTTTTTAAGAGTGAAGAAAAAACTTGAAACGACGAGTTTCAAATTAGAGAATAATGGCACAATGACAAGTAGAATACTCTCCACTTATCTTTATATGCTTCTTTGCACTTGTATGTAATTTCACCTTCTCTTTCTGTTGGAATGAAATGCAGGGAAAAACGGTAAATAATTTGGTGTCACATGAAAAAAACAGTGACAAAGAGGGTTTGTCTAGTCCTGAGCTTCAGGTGACATAAAACTGAAGTACGGTTTGGCCCCGACTGGGTCAGGCATCAGCAGCAGCATCAGTAAAGTGGCTGCACCATGGCAGGTGATTTAATGGTTGTCACAGCAGCAATAGAAGTGTATAGAGACAGGATTCCAGTCAAAGCTAATATTTGTGATGAATCACTGTCATGCCAGAGGTAAATGTAACACTAATAGACATGGGGAGATCTACTGTTAGCTGGTTTTGCTAATGAGCATATTCTTTCAGAGAGGTGGTGTCACTTCTGGGTGGTGGTTCCATACAGTAAGGAGAGAAATGAGGGGGCTTATATTGGATTGCATGTAATGAGAGTGTCATAGCCACAGTGCTGTGAGAAGCTCAGGGGAGGAGCTCAGACTCGCAGAAGAGTGAGGCCTGAGAGCCTGAGATGTTGTTGTAACACCATCTTAATTAATTTTTGTTGTAGATGATGTGTGATCAGATTGTGTTAAACAAGGAAGAACTGCATACATGTGCTACATGTGCAGAGGTCACAGCCAGTTCAGTTCATTTTCTAGTTTCTAGTTTTTCTTTTTCTTTTTTCTTTTTTTTTGCATTAGTTTGTCTTTATGTGCTCGTATTTTTTCTTTAAAAAAAAAAAGGGTTATAAATTCACCCTAAGTTTATTAAATATTGTTGCTGTCAACTTTTACACAGTGAAATGATAAGAAAATAAAAAAATAATATACAAACTCAAATAATGAATAACCCAATCTCCGAATAGAATAGAATAGAATAGAATAGAATAGAATAGAATAGAATAGAATAGAATAATTGACATTACACATTCACATTGTACAAAAGGTTGGATGCAATCCTACCAGTGCCTCTGCTTAGAAAAAAATGACCATATAAAATAAATATTAAGATCTGTACAACTCTAAAAACACACACACGCAGCTATTTCACACTCTGCTATTTTCTTTTTACGATCCCGTTAAAACACATTATTGCAGTATTTTGTGCAGTTATGGATCTTGGATAAAGGCTGTTTTTCAGTTCTTTACATGTGACACGCATGTTTTTATTCCTTTGTTTTACTGATGCTTAACCTACATAAAGAATGTGAATTACATCTAAAAGTATTAGTTATTATAATTTGCATTAACTAATTCATTGTCCTCCACATGAGGGTCGTAGGTGGAGCCAATCCCAGCTGACATAAAACAAAAGGTGGGGTCACACCCTGGACAGGTCGCCAGTCCATCACAGGATAAACGCACTGAGACACACAACCATTCACTCACACATTCACACCTCTGGTGATTTTAGTGTCCATTTAACCTCTGTATGTGTTTGGACTGTGGGAGGAAACCGGACTGGGGAGAACTCTGTACAGAAAAGCCATTTGATTGGATTAAAATCTATTTTGATAAATCAGTCAACCATTAAGTATAAATTCACATATTTAGCTTCTCGAATGTGAAAATTTGTTAATTTTTTTTAAACCATGCTGTTAGTTGGAGTTGAAGTATAGTTTTCAGGTTTCTGATTCCATATAAACAGCCTTTGGATGTCACTGGGAACTGCCTGTCTGTTCTGAGGATTGTCTTTTTGCTGAATGGCAACGTGTTTGGTTTCCTGTTCAGATCAGCCACCTTTACATCGGGTGCAGTGATACTCGGGTTCTTTTGGTGATAGAAGGTCACAGGGAAGTTGGTGCGACAGAGTGTCTGCGAAAGACCTGCATCCACAGTGTAGATAAGAGTGATAGTCTGAAATACTTCCTTTTATCAAGGAATGGTCCTGTTTATTTGCTTGCAGGACTATGTAAGAACATAGTTTTGTAAGGTTTGATGCAAAGTTAGATTTTTGTTCAATAAACAGATAAACAGTTGTTTAATTGTTGAGCAGACCTTATGACATTTGTTAACTTGTTTGTTTGTTTTACTTAATGTTTTGTTTCACTGTTTTCTCTACATTACAAAAAAAAGAGTATGCCATGTCATGAGTATTTTGAAGTACATTAGATCCACATTGTAAAACCAAAGAATTAGAGGACAGGGCATCACTGATAGAAGTTTGATTATTTACTTGGATGAGTTTGAGCTGAATTAAAAAAAAAAAAAAAATTCGTCATTCCTCATTATAGATTTGCAATCTTCAGTTGAGCCATCAGAGTCAAACAGTCATCCTATTTCATTTTAAAATACAAAATACCAAATGTAGATTTACAAATGTGCCTGTTTAAACCAGAAACCACAAAAAAGCACAAGTCACTGATCTCACAATTACTTAGTCCCTTTAGCTATCCACCCAGTCTTTGAACTCTATCTAGGGAACTGTGAGCATCTTCCTCCACTGAAACAAGACGTGGCAGCAACGCAATATTGATATTGCTCAATCCACTGAGTATTCACAATTACAGGACGCTCTGTTGCATTTGCCGAAAAAATAAAAAAAAATTCCAAAGCCTATCAAAGTCTGATGGCCTAATTTGTCTCGTTGGGGGTCTCACTCAATCTGCGTCATCCAAGTGACACACCGTGCTCCTTCGCTCAGCACTGCCTTCTAACATAGACAGCTCGAACCCTCAATTGCTTGTTTAACTTGACACATAATTACTGTGGAAATATTTGTGTATTTTGTACGAGTGCCACAGTCTGCATTGCAAACGACTGCCAAGTCCTCACAGATCCCACTGCAGCTATCGCAGCCAGAATCCCTGATTAAAACAAGATGCTTTCATTTGGGCCAGCTTTGGAAGAAATCACTCCCAGAGATTGGCCTTTCTCTGCCAAGCCCCTCTGCAGCAGGGTTTGCCATGTGTGGCAAAGCTGACATGCTCATTGTACTAAAAAAAAAAAGGCTTTATTTGGTTTAAACCCAGTAGTGCTACTGAATCAAGCCTCCTCCATCAAAGTAAAAGACCACACTGTGAGTCAGCCAGGGCCACGGGGTCAACATGAAACATGGCTCCTCAGAGTTGTTATTAAAACTCCATGGAGCCTGAGGTCGCCACTGTAATTTCCACTCAGAACCCTTTAATTTTACACTTATTAAATAGCTTTTTTATTAAGAGGAAGGTAAAATGTAAGTAAAAGATGCACTTTTGAGGAGTAGAAAATCTATTTATTCAAAGAAAATAAAAATGTAAGCCCTTAATGGTGATGAGGCTCTTTGATTTGCTTTTATATTAATGAACAAGATATTTAATCATTTAATTTGAATAATCCCATATTTGTCCATACATTACTTTTTCATTTAGAAACTCTACACTTTTACCATTGCAAGTTGTTGTTATTGGCTCGATCCTTCTTATTGACGGTCAGTACGTGCGTCCGCTTCCAAAAAATTCTTTGTTTATACGTAATTTTGTAAGTGTTGAGTTTGGAGGTTGTGCCTGATGACCAATTCATGAACTTATTTATATTGTAAATACACTTTTATTGAAAGCTGTGACTGCAGACAAATCACCCAGGGTGATGATTTCCTCTGACAGGTTTTCCAGTCACTCCAGCACAGCAGTGGCTGGACATCTGAGAAGTCTGGCTCTGGTTGACTCGTCAGCTTTGACTCACCAGCAGCACAAAACAACAACCTCTGAAGTGTCACTTGAGTTTTGCTATGATGCCAGTCACACAACATTTTTTGCTTGTTTGAAATTGTTCTTTTTGACTCCAAAGTAAATTTCTGGAGCAAACAAATTATGTTTCTGTGATTTGCATTTGCTGCTGTGAAAGAAAAAAACAGCAATAGTAATAAAAAATCCAAAGTAAAACACACCTCTTCAGTCAATGTTTGGGGGACACTTTCATGTAAACTGGGTCCTCTTTTGCAGTATTTAAAGCAAATTATCTTCATTAAATTTTGAAAACCATGCCACTAATTTGTCAAGCTGTGAATGATAATGAAGTTGTCTAGTTAATGAAGGGCTGAAGATACAGGCTTTCACAATCACAATCATCCTCTATATAACCCTTATGAATATTTAAGGACCTTAATTCTGTATATAATTGCACACCAAGGTTTGGTATCACTATAGCCTTCACAAATACAATATGTAATGGAGGAGACAGGTCTAGCTATATTTCATTAATCATTGAAATTAATTAACTGGTGATAATATAGGATGTTACACTTGCAAGATCCTGAGGGAAACGTGAGGGAACGCGTGGAAAGTGCGTGGATTTCTGTGAAATTTTATGTGTGCAATTAAAGTCTTACACTTCAAGAGCTTGTTTGTGCTGATCAGTGTTGGTATCCCGAGGCAAAAAGCTTTAAACTGTTTTTGTTCCACCAGCACAAAAACCTGAGTTGTTGACATGTATGACATGCATGCTTTGATAGAAGAAAGCTGTTTTTTTTTTGTTTTTTTTTTTGGTCTGTGCTACAACTCACAGAGCAGTGGTGCAAGTGTGACTCTGATCGCGGCGTTGGAAAAGTGAGGGTAAATGAGCTCCGTAGTGTTGTGATCCTACCTGTTCCCAGAACAGCTTTGAGAGTAAACTGGAGTGGATTTGAGTGTCATGGTGGAAATCCTCAGTCAAATAAAACAAAGTGGGGCTGCATCGATGCTCTGTCTTGTTTTATATGATGGCTTGAAATAAATGAACTTTAAATGGAACCTTGGCAGGGATGCTGGCTATTGATTGTTTGAAGCAGGAGCTGAAGTTTAAGGGCACAGCTTTCCTGAGGCTGGGGCTGTAACTGGAGTAATGAAATTGATTAGGCCAAGGGAGGGTGACAAGCCAGTAGAGTCAAGCCCTTGATGTAAGGAAACAAGAGTGCCATCTAATTGGGGTGTAATATGGGTCTTTAGAGGACATTAAGCACACAAGTGACGGAAGGGAAGCCACTCACATTGAATGGAGACAAAATGATGTGGCAGTGGTGTTATTATTTTGTGATTATTCACCCAGTTGATTGGATTAGCGGAGTCAAACCTGAGAGTCCAGCCAAGGGTCAGCTTATACCCAGACTATAGCAGCAGTACCATTTCATGCAATTTACACACTCTGAGTGCATTCTGACAGTTGTGTAAAATCTATAAATGTGCTATACTCAAGTATCAAGTAGTGATGAACATTTTCAACCAAAACCATTTCCAGTTTCCAGACACATCCTGTGAGTGGTTTTGGACTGAGGCATTTGTTTGTCACTAAAATATTGTTTTCACAATCCTCTGCTGTGGTTTAAGGCATGAACCATCTCACATTAACAACAATAATGTAAATTGTCAATTACAAGAAAGTCCCTGCCTAAAAAACTAGAAAATGATGAGTGACTGCGTTAACATACAGTATTTTCAGATAAAAGTAAATAAAAAATAAATTAGATTTAGAGGGTTTGCTGTATGTTTGGGACAGTTCGGAGAGGACCTTTAATTCAGCTCAAACTAATATAAATCTTCTGGTGTTACCACACAGAAAGAAAAAATAGATGAAATAAAATACTTAGATGAACATATACTATATAGTTACAAAAGACAATGGTAATAAAATTAACTGACTTGACGTTTTTTCAAGCAAGCTCAAAATGTGATGCCAGATGTTCTTATCTTAAAAAGTCACTTTTTAAAAAATATTAAGACCACACGTGGCCTTTTTTGGTATCATATATTCCATTACTACACGCCTATAAAACAAAGATGCAAAAACAAATTACATAACTTGACCCGCAAATCAACAAATCACTGCTTACTGGACTGTAACTGCTATGAACTCCAGCGTGACACTGACTGGGATCACAGCGAGTGCAGTCTCGTCCTGCCAGCAGAGGCCCTGTCCACTACAGGGACATTTATCTCTTGGCCTGAACTGTCTCACTCAACAGGATGGCCAGAAGTTACGGTGCATTACAAGCACTTAGCGCAACGATATCAAGGTTCACCTCCGATTTCCAATCTCAGGCCAGAATAGTGGGCTAGGAGGCCGTCATTAAAAAGCCATTACATGCCCATATTTCATATAGCAGTCTCTCCTATGTTTCAAGGTGTTAAAAGCTCAATGTATATTTCCTCTATATTTAAGGAGCAGGACAACGGAGCAGCACATGGCATCTCACTAGCAGCCATTGACCTTGGCCTGGCCAGCCTTCATTAGCTTTTAGACACTTATCAGTCATAACTGGGTTTGTCCTCTCCGCAACGTTTCCTCCTTCACTTCACTTAGGCTGGAAAATAATGGCTGAAATCCATTTATCTGCCATTTCCAACAAGTATGTGACATTAACAAATTGTCTACTTTTCACTAAGTATGGCCAAGGTACCCTCTGAATGATTCCTCCACTCTGCTGGCCAAGGTCAGACCTTTTTAGAAACGGCCTTTTTTAAACCCAGCTATTTTCTTTCCTTCCCATCTTTAAATATTCATTCTGCTTTTCCGTGCTGGGCTGAGATTTTATGAGCACTATCAGCCATATTTCTCCAAACACACATCTTTATTTGTTTTTGATTATTTATGCTCCACTCTAACTTTATAACTCACATCCCTAGGAAAACATTGATCCAAGAGGCAAATGAATCTAATTAGGACCTCTTTCTTCTGTGCTGAATATTGACTTGTTTTGAAAGGTGCCTCTCCATTTCAAGCGAATGTCTCTGGATTCCTCCATCCCAGTCTCTTTAAGGAAAACTCCTAAATGCTGATGAGATATTTTAGTCCATAAATGCAATCCTGTTCAGATCCATACTGGCGCCAAGTCGTTCATAATGTATCACATTAATTGCAGGATGTCATCAGTGTTCTAATTTCCACCTCTTAGGAAATTCTAGGCACCAGTTGTTTTGGCAGTTGTTGAAGACATTTCACACTTTTATTTATTTCTGAAATTTCTTAAACATTGCAGTTTTAGTGAATAGATGTGTAACCTCTGCGGTGAAGTTTCGTGCATTCTAGGCTCATATAGGCTGAACCTGTCAGTCAGCGTAGGCCATGACTATGTGCGATCAATCAGGAATCATCTCTGCTAAGAAGAATCTTTGTTACTGACACAGAAAACTTGCAGTCTATCTCGATCAGTGAGGAAATGGAGCCTGCTGAAGCATGCGTCATTGTACATTTGTCTTGAGTCACTGCAGCAGGGCTTGTTCGCAGCTTTATGTGGCTGGGTTTTGATGTAAAGCCTCTGTATTTCACCATTTTACACAAACCTGGTTCTAAAACATTCTGTTGCATTCCATGTAGTTGATCTCTATTTAAAATGGTCATGATTATTTTATTTAGACATTAATGGAAGTACATTTGGGGTGGAGGAGTGGGGTGGTGGTGAGGCATTTGCAATTCATATTCCCCTGCATGATTACATTAAGAGTATGTTCCGTCATATTTGATTAATGCTTTGTGTTTTCCTTAAAACAGGATTAAAATATGAAAACCGACAGAAATGAGGCTATTACAAAGAGTGATCAATTTTTAATAATCTACTCCGGGGAGAAAAAAAATGAAGTGCTGCTCAGAAATGCACAGATCAGGATTCTGCAACATTTTGTAATCAGTGTTGCAAAAACAACCTTTGTTTTAAGGGACATTAACATGAGAGGCTGCCAGGCCAAGCTTTTATGTTATGAAGCTTCAATTAGAGATATTACAAAGCACAGTTGCCAGGTGTACATGTTGTACCACTCTGCAAGGCACATTTATGTCAAACCCCACAGATTCAGCTCATTTGTCAGAACGTATTTACGTGTCAAAACTATTTTTTTCACAGTCTCCTGTGCAGTGTGCAGTGTATTTACTGTAGATATCTTTTAAATCTTTCTATAATTTACACAAGTAATCATAAAGTTTAATGCACAGTCTTTAATTTCAATGGGTGAAAGCAAATAAAGACATAAATAATTAAGAAATACAGGCTTAAATACTGGTTGTGCTAATACTGTTGAGAAAAGAGCCTGAACTGCCAGTTACAAACATTACTACATCGTCAGTTTCAGTCTGACATACACGTGGTTTGGATTAATTTCTTGCAGAAAGACACTCACTAAATACAAATAAATATGCACATTAACAAAAGAGTGTACAGATTCTTGTAAAAAAAAACACTGCAGGAAAATTAGCTTGAGCTCCTAAGTCAATGTTAAAAGTCATTTTTGAAAGAGTGAGTGTGTGTATGTATGTGTGAAGGAACCTGGGCCTCCAATTCCACTGTCAGCCATTTAGCCTGACCATGGGTGACTGTGAATTAAAAAGAGGGGCCTTTATGTGCGACCCTGCAGCACAAAAGGCTACACCCATAACTTACAGAGACAGGAAGGCCATTAGCTGCCTCTGCCGGGCCACCTTTACATAATATGCTCTGTGTGTGTGTGTGTGTGTGCGTGGACTAATCACTGAGCTGAGGAGTCAAACTGCTTTGAGTCCATACAGAGGGGAAACAAAGCAGGATGCACAAACTGTGGTGTTACCACTCAGAAAAACAGTTTCAGTAGGATCCTTCCCTAATGAAGGGAATTTAAGATCAGTAAATCCTCATTTAACTTCTATCATATTTGATCAATTGACCCTCTGTGTGCGTTTGTGTGTGAATGGAAGCCTGTTTCTCTAATACTAATCATGTCCATATGTTCTCTCAAATGGGGGGACAAATCAAAATGTCTCTGAAAAGCCAATTATTAATGCTGAAGTGGTGCTTTTTTTTTAGGGTGAGTAAAGACAACAAAGTATGATCAAGGAACCAAAACCACATGGGTCGGGACGATGATGCTCACAGAGGAAGTTCCAACAACAAACTATTAGCAGCTGTCTATGACAGGGTGTGAAGCCCATATGAGCTTTGCTTTGTCCCAGGATAATCCCTTACAAATGACTTTTATTCTAATCCATAGAGATTTTCCCTTGTCTTTGTAAATCTGCCGCAAATACTTTTTTTCTTTCATTTATTTTCCCTTATTTTTAATGACTCCTTTTATGTTTTTTTTTTTTTGCATTAGACCAATAAAAAAAGCAGTAGCCATGATGAGCAAAATTGAATTGTTTCGATATTGCTATCCTGCTTCTAATCTTTCAAATAAAGTGAAACACAAGTGCTTATCTAAAACAGTTAGACTCACTATAAAGTTGCTACTTGTTCAGAAATCAGGTAAATGATACTGTGTATCCTGCTTAAAAAGGATTTGCAAACCATTTGGCCTGACTGCTCTTCATATTACCTTAATGTCTCCCAAAAGGCCAAAGCCTAGAATGAATTATTGATAGCCATCATATGGATCGCACACTGTGGCTCCACATGCCTATTAGAGGGTTTTGTTCATTCATTTACGCTAGCTTGGACTGCTGCCTTGAACAACGCATCACTCTTCTTCTTTTACTTTTATCCATTAGCTGTTAACAATAACTGACTTTATGCAGGTTGCTGAGTTTCCAGCAAACAGTGAAAACAAAGTAACGTTGTGGCGATCATTTGCAACATCTGTGGTGAACTGAGATTGCTCTTCGCTGCCCGTTATTTCACCTTTGACATGTCTGGTTAGCCTGCAGTCCATTTAGGCTTTTCTATGTTTCTGCATGGAAATTGAAAAATGGAATACAACATTTTATGGTGAGACAATAGTTGGAAAGATAATTGCTAAGTTTAAAAAACAGAAATCTAATTGTGTAGATTCCCCATGGGACTAATATTGAACTATCTTATAAAAGGCCCACAGTATCCCAGCAATGATTTATTGCTGAATTCCAGTCATTTTCAATACATTATAGTTTCCAAATTGTGTTTAAATTGAGTGTAGAGGAGGAACGGCCATTAGGAGATGCAGAAATGAAGATTATATTTAAATATTCATGCCTTCGGTACCTTATTATTGAATCTGTACACTAACAAAATCAATATTAAGTGCAGTTTGACATAAATTTATTTATGAATTTCGACTTTCTAAGTACTTGCATTTTTTCACTCAAAAAAAGGATGAGTATAATGCTGTAATGATATCAAAACAGAGTGTCAGAGTGCATTAGTCTGGGAGTTTATGAACCCGCACATAAAAACTCAGAAGCGTCCCTGTGGAAGTGCTTACTAGGCAGAAATGTCGCTTTTTACAAACATCAGTCATTTTACAGGCCTGTATTGCAGAGCGCTCCGCGGCTATGGGTGATAGTTAGAGAAAGATGCAGTCATCTTGTTTGTCCTGAATGAGCTCTATGTAGCAAGCTTACTTGTATTAAGGCCTGGTAGTGGGACTGTGTAACATTTAATTAAAATGGATGTCTCTCGTTGTGCCTAACCTGTCCCCCTAACTCTGTCTTGTTTCCAGGTCATGTCTTTGTTTTGACAACAGCCCAACGTGACACTTATGACAGGAGGAGGCAATGGTTCAAAGGATTTTCTCGTGGCATGAGTCTTAATAGAGCCGCATAAAATAACATGTGATTGGCTGCCTCTTGCTGAAAGCTTCAAGGAGAATTATAAATATACTACCAGTAATAAAATATCAATGTAGTTCCTTTTTATATTGTATTTTGTCAATGAGAATGCTGGAATGACAGATTTTCCCACTTCTATCATATACGGCACATGCTCACATGGATGAATACGAAAATAAAATAGGATGCATTTTAAAGTTTACAAAACAGTTTCTCACTGTATTTTTTTAATAGAAATGTGAGCAAAGTTAAAAGGCTCTTTATTGGAGGAGCCACATCTCTGGACACAAGATGATGCCATAAAAGCAGGAAGGCATGAAAAAGCAAAACATCAATCTGAACTAAGAGGGGGAAGCAATAAATCAGAGAATCATAGCCTTCAGCCCCACCTTTAAAATCATTTAAACAGATTCAAAAAGCTTGATTCTACTCCAGTCTGTCTGTAAGCACCCTTATAAAGGCTTTATGTGCCTTAGACAGAGAGGATAAAACCACAAAACCTCATTGAGAGACAGCAAACGGATGCCCTGTTCCAGCGAAGTGGACGCTTTAAACACTAGTATCGGTATCAGGATCGCAAAGCGGAGACGAGTAAATAAGGATCAGGGAAGTCGTCCATCCAAAGTGTTCCTCTAATATGTTTTACGAACCTTTTCGGGTCTATGTTTCAGTGTTCAGGTCCGCTCACGTGCAGCATTAAAGGACATATATTAGTTTATCAGATTCTAAGTACATCTATAATATGACAATTTCTGTGCTTCTTTTCTTTTTTTTGAAACTTGTCAGCTGTTCTGCTTACACTCACTGTTAATGGAGAAAGTGGAAAAAGATGTAACACTGTATTAATCACAGCATAGTCTCGGACTGCAAGACCTGCTTTTAAGCTTCATCAGTGTGTTATGTACCTTATATAATTTGTAATTTTAACATATTTCTACTGAGAAATATGTTAAAAATAAAAAATACAGTTCAGTAATTCCAATTCAAAGCATCAGAGAAATACGAACTGCTTCAGTAGTGCAGCTCATAAAAAGTCCATGTCCCCGTTTTGTTTTTTTTTTTTCTTTTTTTCCTCTAACTTATCTCCACTAAAGAGCTGACACACTGTGCTGGCAAACATGTGTAAAGGAAACGGAAACTCCAATACGCCATCTGTCCCAGTGTCTTATAGCTCCACAAGATAGAAAAGGTTTTGGCACTGTCCGATGAAGCATTTAATGGATACACATCCAACAAAATTAAGAAAAAGGAAAGAGACGCGAGGTTCAGGATATTTTCCTGATATTGATACCCCTCTTCCTCTTATATTACAATAATGTGACAGAGGGAAAATAACTTGTTTTTAAGATACTTCACTTCACTCTTTTCATTTTCTTTTATTATGCATTTTATGCTTTATAGTCCACTTTGCATAAAGGAAATGCTGAAAAGAGTTAAAGTTATATACTATATATATACACACAGTATATATATATGTATATATATATACATATATATATATATTTCTTCCAGAAAAAAAGCAGCTACTACCGGTTACGTTTTTAGTGTGTGGAAACCTGATTGATGTCACTGGTAAAAACTGTGTTTGTTTGACTATTTCATGTCTAAAAATATCTGCTGTGGAAAAAGGCCGTTTACAGCAGGTTTATTCAAGACGTGCTGAAGCTTTACATAGACACGTTGTACGAGTGAAAATCGTTGACAGCTTGCAAATATCTTTCAGTCACATCATTCCAATTGAAATGCCAATGATCACAGAATTTGACAGACACAAAAACAACAAAGGCGGTGCCCTGAAGCTTTTGCATGGTACTGTAGATATACAAGACAACACTATGTCCCACACAATGATATAGGTCTGTCTTAAAAACATATTTTTTGAAATAAAATATGGATGAAGTGTATGAATAGATCAGTCATATTTTTTTTTTTACTAAGAAATGTTTTATATCTAAAAGAAAATGCCTTATTTGCTGAATAATTTATATGATTCGACATGACGCAATACATTTCAATAATTCCAGTCAAAAGTATCAGAGAAATTGCACCTGCTGCAATAGTAAATGTATGTGTGGCTAATTCTTGTTTTCGGCATTTACTGGCAGGAATGTGGTGATTTACAGTGGGACAAAAACACGTGATTTCACTTTATACTGCGTCTTCCAATACAGTGAAGAGCCATTAAAATGTAATGAAATGGCAACATGTCATTTGGCGCTTTAAGCAGGAAAAAAAAAACAACACATTTTTAATCAAACTCTCCGAAGAAAAAAATTATGTTATACAGTGTGAAACAGCTCAGTGCTATTTTTAATAATCTACACATCCTAGGCAAATAAAAATCTGATAATAAGGTAATAATTGTGTAGCTTAACCAAAATGTGCAAATTGAGGGATGAATAGTTTCAAAGCAGCTGTAGCAGCTTATTATCAAACGAGCTTTTACCAAGGGAAAAACACATTCACTTCACAGCCAAATTCTCATTCATATTTTTTGTACCTTAATATTACTTTTAGCACATTTGCGTAGTTAAGGCACTTCGGTTGAAATGGGATTTTCTCTATTTCTCTGTGTGTGTGTGTGTGTGTGTGTTCATAGTGAAATGTTTTCATTGGTCCCTATGTGTCCTCTGTCTGTTTCAACCCCTCAGTCCTCTTTCATCCCTGTTCACCCAAGAAATGGAATCATAAAAACCATTCATGCTAAATGAAAAAGGGCATCATAAAGCTGCATTACACTGGAGTACACTCCTCTGCACCTTCCATCCTTATCAATATCACCCTTCGTCTGTGCATGCATCCCTCTTACCCCCCCCTTCCTGTGTCTTTTGAAACAAAGCATAAAAGCCTTAGAAAGAGGCACAATCTGTCATTCCTGTAATATTAGATAAAGTCTTTAAAAGCTGAAGGTCTAGGTGTTTTTTTTTCTCCCCCCCCTTCAAGCCAGCATTCTTTAACACTGCTCCTCTGGATTACAGGCAAAAAGAACTATATATTATTTGCAGAAGAGCTTAGTGAGCAGAGTCTAAGCCGATACATATAAGTCAATTTATATTAGATTTTCCATACATGCATTTTCTTGTTACCGTCAATATGCAAAAAAGGTACTTACTAACAAATAATGCATAATGTACCAGAGGCAGGGCATCAATAACTGCATTTGAGCTTTAAAAGAAAATGCAAAAAGGCGGAGCATAAAGAAGGGCCATATAAAATAAACAACACATTAAACACGAAAACGTCAAAAATATAAAGATGGCTCTTTGCTCGGGAGACAGCAAGTCATTTATCTATGAAGAGGAAGAGGAAATAAAAAGCTGCCATCGCCGAGCTCTTGTGTATTTCATTTACTAACAAAGTCAGGTTATCTGTTTACAGATGATGCTCTTCCTCCTGCCAGACACCCTCCCCCTCCACCACCAGCACCAGCCCCCAGCACAGATGCTGAGACCGGAAGAAAAAGGCGACAGGGACAAAATCAGGCAAACATTTACACCTCTCATCATCTGAGCTCACCCTTTAAATGACAAAAATATTATTTCACAGCAAATTGTCTGCATTATTTTCAGGATTAAATATTAGATGTGAGTTTTTAACCATTGAAGATCAGTGGATAAAAGAATCAAACAGTTACTTAAAGCAGCAGTTTGGGAGAGCACTCGAATACAAAACCTGTCAATGTACACCTCCTTCGGGCACATCGGTACACCACATAACACATGTTCCTCTCTGCTGGCTGGCTCAGAGTGGAGAGGATGCTGTGTAGTTTTGTGGTGAGGTGTACTGTTGCTTCTGTTGCATTTTCTCCCACTGGTTTGACATTCAAGATCGCTCAATTATGTATGAACGGCAAGCAATATCCTTTACCATCAGGCCCCAATGTAACATATTTCATTTTCAAGGGCTGCAGAGCACAATCAGACCCTCTGTGTAATTACGACTTATTAAAAATGACTCCAAATTATCAGTGGATCTGTGTGTTGGTGTCTGGGCCCAAACCGAGAGCTGTTGCACTATATTACTTGCAGAATAATAATAAAAAAAAAATCCCATGTGGTGGACGCTCTGTCAGAAAAGATCCCTGCCCTTAAATCACTGAACACTACAAATAAATAACAGGAAAATCACAACCATCAACGAATTTGTAAACATACGTGTTTGTAATGTGACAGAGAGCACCTTTGGATGCATTTTTTCCCCTCTCGCTACAAAAATAAGCGGCTTTGGGGAATTAAGCATTGTTGGAAATGACTTGTTACCACACACTTTAAGCACTTTTGTGACTAGTTGTTGCTCCTTATATACAATCTCATAATGAGAAAACACATTTCAGCAGAGAAAAGACATTTCAAACAGCATGTTTACCCCTCACACAACATGGAGGAATTAAAAATGGATGAGCACCCCATCCATTATTTCAACCTCCAAATGGCAAAATCTGTATAAAGCTCTGAGTATCCGTCTGGGTGAAAATAAATAAATCAAATATGCACTTCAGTGTTTCCTGCTCTTTTTCAACACAGGATACAGTGTGGGCGCATCCTGCTCTTGAAAACATCATGAGCTTTCTAAATGTATATAAATAAATCAAGGGTTTTCAATTAGCCATTGCATCTTTTCTGTTAATTCAAATGATTTTGTCACTTTTCTGGAGCAGCGCATATAAAATTTAGATTACTCTCATACTTCTCCTAGCCCCGTTCTCCCACATGGGTTTTCTTTATCTGAACTATTGTAATTTGTGAACACAGACGTGTCAGATGTGATTTTGCTGTAAAGTCATTAATTATATGCAACATCAATGCAATGTGGGGAAAACGTTAAAAAATTTAGCATCGCAAGACAACTGGAAAAATGCGTGCTGAAACAAGGAAAAGAAGCACTAACATTCACAGTTTTTCAATGAATAATACATGCTTTCTTCCTGCTTCATAAGAACTCATCCAGTCTGACTTCAGTGTCACTTGGAAAAAGAAAAAGATGTTTTATGGCTTTTATGACTTTTCACATGCAGCAGTGCTGTTTGCATCCTCTCATTAAGGGAATTGTTGACTATATGAGTCATTGTTCTATGGGCTGATTGTATTAGCAGCCCGTGTGTACACAAGTGGAAAAACAGTAGGAGAGTGAAAAAGAGTCACGAGTCAAGACAATAATGTGTACGATTCAAACTAATTTGAACTGAATGCGAAATCAGCATTGAAAAACAAGCTTTTAAAAAAGGCCAGAAAGTTCAGATCCTTGCACACTTGCGACGTGAGGAATGACAATCATCAAATGCTTTTCTTAAAAAGCACTGGAGCGTTTTCTGTTAATTCTCTTTGCAGAACAAAGTTATAGACAATATTAACTGGCATGTAATTACCTCGCCAACTGCATTTTCAACAAGACTGAACAAAAGTAATCCAGCCTGTGTTTTATTGTGGCTCCCCAGCCGCTCACCTAATGGCAGCTGCGTGTACTATACATAAAGGTGCAAAGGAGGGAGATAAACTGTTGGTGCATCAAGTCGACGGCAGCAAACACGACCTGCCCTCTGAACTCTGTTAGCCAAGACAGACAAAGACGTCCATCGCTGGCCCGCCAAACAACTTTGCCTCATTTTGAAGGTATTTTTCATGGCTCCCTTTACACAGTAATTATATTCCAAATCATTATGTGTTGTAAAGTCTATTGACCCCTTGTAAACTTATATTTACCAAGCTGGAACAGTTAATGAAATAGTCTTTTAATTAGCACTCCTCTAAAGGGGGGAACATCTGAAGGGGTCCCTGTTTTGTTTTGGCTTTGTGGTTGACTGAATGGTGCAGATCTACTGTTCTAAGATAAAACACTAATATCTTAATTAAGACGTGCCATTTAACTGTTTGCAGTCAAAGTCAGCACCATTGTGCACACGTCTGTTCCAGAGGCAGCACCTGCAGTACAGGAATATTCACAGTGCCATGAATCAATAAAACAATATCATAATTTCTTCTTTTGTTGTTTTGTTTTTTTTTAGGGCCAGGTCGTTTTTCAAGCTTGACTGATTGAAAGTGGTCTCAGTACTCAAGGTAACAACTGGAGAGGGGGTGAGGGGGTTCTTTGCTGCGTGTATAATGCAGTCTTTGGCAGGCTCTCTCTTTGTATTAGATACATTAGGAAGGAAATGTGCAGTAACTTAAAAATGCTCATGTGAAAAAACATGGAATGTATTAAATTAATGGTCTCTTTTGCCTCAGGGCAGTAATGAAAAGGGACCCCCAATGAGTTCATTTTTCACGGCTTTGGTTATGCATTCAACACTCTAATTGAATTTCAATGTAAGTTTTAGAAAGTCTTTATTACAGTGACTCTTGATGTAAATTACATGTGATCTATCGTGGGACTTTCACCCATTAAGTAATTTAATTGTGACATGCACTTTCCACACACCTCATGCTTTTAGGCCTATTCTTCCTGATCTAAATTGTCAGTTTCTTCTATTATTGGTGCTGTTTATGTGGATTGAGGAAAGTATTCCTCATGTACTTAAAAGGAGTTATTGCTCATCCCCCCCTTCCTAAGAGATGGGACAGCAGCTGACAGCAAAAGTATACTGGAATACTCACAAGTCACAAGGATTTCTGAGATGTTTGCAGATGAATGCACACTATGCATTTCAAAGAAGATTATTAGATTTTTTTATTGTGAAAAGGAGAAAGATAAGATTCAAAGCAAAGCATTAAATTTATGTTTTCCAGCTTCTTCACAGCAAAAGTCAGCTGCTTAATAAAACACCATTTATTAAAGAAGGCAAAATCAAATGTACATTCAAGAGAAATCAACAAAAATTAAAGAATTTATCATCAGCGATTTTTTTTTAGGATTGTGCTGGTTTTGTGTCTTAAACTCTATGAATTGTTTCCTGGACCTGCTGCCTGAAAGCTGGGCATCACTTTTGTCTGTCTCCATCTAGTGTTTCAACCTGAACTTTCTGAGCTTTTAGAATATTTATCAAAAATCATCACC
This sequence comes from Brachirus orientalis, assembly GCA_016785285.1. Lineage (NCBI taxonomy): Eukaryota > Metazoa > Chordata > Actinopteri > Pleuronectiformes > Soleidae > Brachirus > Brachirus orientalis. The sequence goes on from JAFBJR010000150.1 coordinate 11,050,792, forward strand.
CCCCAGTCCTATAACATTCCTTTAAGAACAAAAAAAACAAACAAAAAAACAAGCGCACACACACGAAGAAGGCGGAAATGTTAATCACAAGCTCTATGTTTCTCATCAAAAGTATGGCTGTGTGTGGGAACACGTGAAAGTACATGAGCTATCTGAAATACTGGGGCTGAAGTGATTGGATCGTTAGTGGGGGGAAGAGGCTTGACCTGATATTTCCTCTGTTGTTTGGTCAGGAAAGGGACGTTATTGTAAAAGGGCTGTAAAGATAAATAACCTTCCCGTTTCCATGGTAAAGGCACAAACAGTGGCTGCTGAAGACAAAAGAGGAGAAGACAATAAATCCAACACTGTCAATTTTGTTTAGTTTTCAGAGTGTTTTTGAGGGAAATATGGTTTCAAAATAAGCCGTCACATCCATTTTTTTCCACGGAGAAAGGGAAATCAGATCCGTTTTTTACAGCTTTTTCTGAACGGGCCACAGTTTCATCTTGTGTATTTTTTTCCAGACTACGCCATCCTGCTTGGTAATAGGAATATCTGACACCATATTTTGCCCTTGGATCAGGAAACTCCTTGTACAGCTGTATACATGTTTTTATAGCCTTTGAAAGAAAGGGTATTGTTTTTAAATTCCTAAGATGCTTTGTCCAGCCTTCAAATTTAAGTGGAAAACCATCCCAGGCACTATTTTTTTCACAGGCTAAACAATCATGAGTGGACATGTACCACTGAGTTCAACCAGAGTTCATTTCATTAAAAAGAAATCCAAGTTTAAACATCACCTTTTCTTGCAATACAAGTGTATATGAACATAAAAAAAATGCAACTCTGTAGCTCAAGATGTTCCTCAAATTAACAACTTCAGGTTAAACTCTCTCATCACCACCATCGACTCCACGGCTGCTCTCTCTGTCCCCCCAACATTTCCCCATCTCCTCATCATCAGGGGAAGCAAGCCTCATCAGAGGCGAGGCATGATGAGGAGCGGCCTTATCACTCCAATACAAGAGCAAACACAGGAGTCTTTACAGCATGTCTTCACAGCAAGATAACTGCCCTTTAAGTAGCCCAAAGACATGACCAATCCCAAGTAGTGTTTTATCTTGACAGTTTGCTGCGCTTTGTTTGCCTTTTCTGTGAAGCCTGGTTATAAAAGAGCAGCCTCTGTAAGCTGTGACTGATTAGGATCTAATTGTTAACAGTCACTGTGCCTTTTTTATTATCAGCATAGGGTTGCCATACATGCAGTAGGTAACGGTCTTTTCAGTGTTATGAAGCGCTCTTCCCTCGCTGCTCTTGTGTGTTACTCAAGTACTAGTTAGCACTAAGGTGGCATGAGAGGAGCCCCCAGCTCGTCGACATCAACAACAACAACAAAAACAACATCAACAAACAGGAATTGATGGCGAGTGTTTATTATCTGGTTTAATTGCTCCTCATCTGGAGGATCTGACAGTTGCGGTTAATGAGAGCAGGAGTGGAGGCATGTGCAGTTGGCAGCGAGCTTCAGAGTCTAAGACGTGCAATTGTGTGCGTGCGTGCATGTGCATGTGTGAGTGTGGTGAAAAAAAAAGATTCGACCACATTCCAGCTCATAGCAACACAATGGCAATCATCAAATTCTTCATCAAATTGTCAGAGCAGACCACTAACTCAAGAAATTCAAATAAATCCTGAGGCCTCTTCGTACTGTAACCTGTGTGCCATAACTGCAAAAACTGCAATAAATACACCTGTAAACTTGCAGAAACACACACATTCCCAGACCACACTAGCCTCAAGCTTCTCTGCAGGCCGTGTACAGTAATCAGACGCCGAGCAAAGACAGGATATCACTGAAATCGAGCCTCTTCCTCAATTTTTCATCTGGCTTGCAGTAGACCTGGCAAAGGTCCAGAGAGGGACCTCCCTGACATTGTGCCTTGTCACGCACACACATCCATGCATGATGTGATAAAGAGAACATCAGGACCCGGAGGCCTATGGGATCCTCACAGAGGGCCTGCAGGACAAGAGGAGTGATGCTCTCTCCTCGGCAGAAAAAGGGTGAAATTGGAATATTTTTACTGATGCTATTGCCACATTACTGAATGTGCAGACACACATTAACACACATATAAACACAGATCACCACAACCACCATCAGAGGTTCATTGTCCCATTCATAAATTTCTCCTGTTTAAAAACACGGGCATTTTTCAAACAGGGCATACACGCCCCTTTTACTACTCCGACTCAGCAGGCTCACATGGGAGCGATTAGGGGCATACGCAACTTTGGCAAAGGTTCCTAGCAACCAGCTGCATCTGTTTTTATTTACCTTTCACTCTGGTGCTGGATAATGTCATGAGCACATCTGCTACTGTGCAACGTAACCGTGGTTACATGCGTGGTTGACCCATGATTCTGTAATTACCCGCCAAGCGAGATGAAGAGGCCCAGCAAACCACTCAAAGCCACACAGAGCCTTCCTCCCCCGCTTCCTCCTCCTCCTCCTCGCGCCTGTGGAGTGGCATGAAACTGTGTCTGCCTGAGAGCTGGTAGCTGGATAGCAGAGGAAGTTGAAGTGGCATTTAATGACCCAAAGTTGTCCACAATAGTAATTTTGACTTCATTTCTGTACCATTAAATTGCCAGTCATTTCACAAGACTCTTTCTATTATGCAGGCTCAAACCATGTTATTCTCATATGAGCTGAGACGTGATATATACTTATCAAATTTCCTGGTCTAAACTGACCTGATTGTTTGTTTGTGGTTACATGGCACAAGCTGTGCAGTCTATTACCCAGAGCCATTGCTGGAAGACACACTTAAACCAGAGATATTTCATTTTTGCAGAAAATGGCCAAGTCTGAACTATAATGATGATAAGTACTATATAATATCTCTACAGCGTGTTCATTGTTTAAAAAAAGATGACACCCATATGCACAGTCGGTAATGGTGGGAGAAAGGAAGTCACAGGTGAAAAGATTCTGCTTCAAGGAAGAAAATATCTATGTGATGTTTTACAGTTCTGAATTAAACCAGACAAAGTTCTCACTTTCTCCAAAGTTTGTTTGAAATTCAGAAAGTTCACATTATGAAGCATCTTTACAAAGCAACCTCAAAGCAGCCAATCAAGAAAGGACTTGTTTATAATAATGATGAGCGATTATGAGCAATAACAATGAAGACCATATATGGATCACTTCACAGAAGCAGTGTGTGTGTGGGGGGGCTGGGTGCCACCATGCTTAGCATCTCCCAGATGTGCAAACCATATGCTCGGACTGAAATTAAAACAAAAAAGAAACTGTGAAACATGAAAGGGATTTTTAACTTTGTAAAGACAGTTAACAGTCGGTACAGATAGGGTAATGGCCGAGAAAGGCCACATGAAAGAAGCAGGGATGTTAGCGTGCTTTTTTGCACCACTTATTCCATTTCCTGCTCATAAGTTCACTGAGCAGATGGGGACCAAAGGCACAAGGAAGTTTAGATTTTCTGCCCCACAGCCCATTGTATATGATGCATGTAACTGCGCAACACTGCACTGTTATCATTTACAGGCGCTTTGGTGCATACCAAGAGGTCACAATAACAGACGTGGAAAAAAACCGGGGACACACAAAAAAAACATCTTCAGCCACTTAAGTGAACAGAATCTGGTCCATATTTTTAATTTGACAATCTGATAGATTTTTAAAGCATTTAAATCGCTACACCGAAAAACATGCTACATTTTCCTTTCCTTGTGTGTATGTCATAATTAACATACAGCTCAAACAGTAATGCAGGGAAAAATAGCAACAAAGGGTGAAAGTAAATTCATTGCAAAGACATTTAATCCAGGTTAATTTGGAAAAGAGCGTCTGAAGAAAGGCTGCGCTCAGAAGAAGCAGTCAGAAAACACATTCAACACTGCCCTCTACTGCTAACACTGTGTGCTGTAGCAAATATACAAAGAGCATCTCCACCACTGCAGCTGAACACTGTGCAGTCAGAAAAATGATACGTTTTCTTCTCAGGAAAAAATATTCATAAAGCGTCATGTTTAGCCTGAGAATCCTGAAAGTGTGATATGTATCTTAGGCAAGAAGGAGCATTTTTAACAACTGCCTCTACAGTTTCTCTGGTGCCACCAGCCATAACAACTGCCGCGTCTTCTCTACATCAACCTGTTGTGCTGCTTGGGTAGACACATGTTTATTTAACGCCTGCCTTGGCTGTGTCTGGATAATGTCCACCCTCGGGCAACGGCTGGCAGAGGTCTGGCTGTATTTCAGCTTGTATAATCAACGTGCACATCACTGACTGACCGCAACCTTTCCTCAAAGACAGCAAACAGACGTGTACCATATGGAACCAGTGAAAATCAAAAACAAAAGGAATGAATCTGGAGGCCTTAAAGCAGTGGGGATATTAAATTACGGAAAACATTCTGACAGTTTGTCACAAATGTTGTCAGGATTCCTCTCTTACCAAATCCACTACAGTTTTGTTTGATTTATTGCTGTTCCGGACTCCTGTCAGTTGTGTTGAATTGTGGATATTCTTGCTATTTTACAACCTCTGCGTTGAAGCTCAAGTCTGTTACTGTTGCACTGGTGGAAGTGTAAGCTCAAACTCAGAAGACACATTCCCACGTTGACGCTTTGCCATCTCTTTAGTGTGAGAGTTTAAACTGCCACCCTCTCAACCAATTGTAGAAAATGCCATCATGTGGTGTCATCTCTTCAAATGCGGCTGCCTTGTTCTGTGTCTCTACGAGGACTGAGTGATTCAATAACAGTCATTCTGTAGTTAAATTCTTGGACAGGTCTGTGATGTTTGGATCAGGAGAGGATGTGATGTAAGATGCAGCAGGCCCAGCTGTGAGGGGTGTGAGTTCATAATTTTTTGGTGATTAAGGTGAAATTAATTAACAACTAATTTTTATGACATCACATTCGAGAATAACATGGTAGATTAATGGTTCAGGATCATTTATACAACTTTATTAACTTTCCCCATAACAAGACTAACATCTATCTCCGTTTCTTATTATTATTCACTAATTAAAGTGAAAACGAACTTACTGCCAAGTATCTTAAATGTCTGAACACCACATATACACTTGACACTAGAAGGCTGTTTTCACATTTTCACATTCACATGGAACTTAAAGGTCCAGTGAGTAAGAACTAGTGACATCAAATGGTGAGACTTCTCAGCTCACGCCTCTCTTTCCCAAGCACATCAGGGAACGACGGTGGCTTTTGCCGACCAGAAACAATGTCATTCTTCATTGTTTGCATTGTAAACTTCCACTTAAAACCGCAAGATGTACAAACTGATTGATTTGTCCTTCGCTGTACAAACGTAGCCTACAAGGCTCTTGCTTAAAGTACATACAGTCTAACATACTTATTCTAAAGGTACAAGAACCAAATGATTTCTATTTTAAAGTGCTTAGGCACTCATACACACATATTTGGGGTTTGCTCGATTGTTCGATTGCTGCCTATAATCTCTAATAAATGTTACATACTGGATTATTAAGATGTTCATTTTTAGGAATTTGTAAACTCATCAATGATATCACGTTATCAAATAGAGGTTTGGCTAATAGGTAGTAATGTGGTTGATTTCTTTACAACGATTAAATGGTAATAGTGAAAAATATGGTTTTAAAACAAAAGTTGGTCAGAATGCTGTCATACAGTATGTAAATGAAAAATATCAAAATCCTCATTTCTTTAAGCGCAATCCATCTCTTTGTTTTTGGCCTGTCTTGTTGTATATCATAATCATTTTGATTTGGTACCATATATCACCTTTATATTTATTTCTATCTTACTTCAAACAGTGTGAAGGGTGCTAAAGTTGAAAGATTAGGAGACTGACTGTGAGACAAACAAAATTAAGTGCCTGGTGTGACAACAGTAAAAGCCTTGCAATGGCTAGTGGTCAAAATATCATCTGATAATTAATCACCACTTTAGTTTTACTGTGCCCATCAGCAAAACACTCACCTGTGCATGGCAGTGTGTTCTCCATGGTCCAGTGCATTTTGTGATTTGTCTCTTTGAAGGTGAGCACAACATCCACCCTGTAGAAGGACTGCAGGAGCTGTTTGCTGCCTGCACAGGTCTGTAAAACAAACCCAGTTTTGATGTTTAGATGTTTTACAATAAATAGAATCCTTTTGAGAATAAACACAAAATCACCCAAATATTAGACACATACAGCATAATAACAAATGATGGTTGACTCTAATATGGGTCAGCATGCCAACTGTTGTTATAACACCAACCTTAGTCTGGAGTATTTGGGCTGTAGGAATGACCAGGGACACAAATTCCCTCGTCTCATGCACAGTGAAGTTATTGGTCTGGTTCACAAACACGTCCCTGACTGTCAGTCCCACACTGTCAAAGCCACCTCGCTTGGTCAAGCCCATGCGTCTCTTGAAAATATGCAGCACTGTCTCCTCCACCATGAATGTAGTCACTGAAATAACATCAAGAACAAAAACGTGTATGTTACATGGATCGGCAATGGAAGGCAATTACTATGGGATTTACTCAATAACTGTAATTAGTAACAAAAGTGAAATTCTTCCATTTTTATTTTCATGTTGTGCAACACTATACTTTTGATAATTTTTGAAGAACAAAATTCTACTTTTATAATAAACTCCGACAATATTGATTAAATCAGTGGTTTGAACGGAGTTTATTATAAAATCGGTGGTTCCTAACTTTTTTACATTGTGAGCCCTTTAAAAACGACAATGTTTGACTTCCACTTCCAAACATCCACTGAATATCTTTCCAAAAATGTAACACGTGAATGTGCTAAAAGCAACTGCTAATTTGCCACTAGTACTTTTACTCATAAATCTCCATATAGTGTATGAACTAGTTATCTAAATGTATTCAAAGCTGAGTACTTCTCCCATATGAAGTACGATAAATATGTTGAAGTCACAATGATGTAGCAAAGAAAAGGAATTTCCAGATCTTACACTCCTCCATACTTACCTTTTGGACAAACAGCTTCCATACTGTAGGCATACTGACCACTGACCAACTTCAAGGCCAAAAACTCAACTTCTTTTTCCAATACCTATGTTAATAAAACAGATAACAGAAAAAACACTGAGAAATAATTGTGGATTTCCTATGTAGTACTGTAAATTGTCACTAGGTGGTAGTATGATGCAAGAGCTTCCTCACTTTCACAGGGCTCAGGATGTCACTCCTTTTGCCTTGAACTGCAATGTCAGGTCCATTGATCACAATGTTCATCTGGATCAGGCTGGCATCCTCTATAGCCACAATGAGGTGATCGCTCAGAGACAATGACCACTGTAACTGTGACACAAAAGCAAACAATAACTCATGACAAAAAACCCCCAATAACAGTCAACAATAGATCTGTTTAATTTCATCATCCATACACGTCTACAAGTATATTTGCATAATTTAATAAAGCATACCTCATTATTCCAGTTGTCATGGGGAACTTGTCTAATCACCTAAAGGCATAAAAAATCTTATCAGAATAACAAGGCCACCTAAAATTCTTGGTTGAAATGTGGCAAAACTGCATCTCTAAAAAAAATTGTATTGTAATGAATGTCAGTGTGCATTTACCTCAATAAGGTCTGGCTTACAGTGGATTTTCTCCCTGCTGGGCAGCACAGAAACCATGGGACATGTCATTATGAAGCTGTGAGGTTGGCCTCCAAATCGATTTATCCTCTTCACCAAATTCAGCGTGAGAACATGGAAGCCATCCTAAACATTCACAGTGAATTCCGACATTTGTCATCATGATGCTGACTGCAAAGGTCATATGTCACTGTCTGTGTGTTTCTTACCTGCTGTTGGACAAAACATCCAGTGTAACTGACTCTAAAAATGAAGTTGTTGTCAGGGTCTTTGAGAAGTGAAAATCCACAGGCAGACAGCTGGAGGTTTAGGTGATCCAAAGAGGCAAGGTTGACTTTATGGAAAGGAAAAAAAAAGGTGAATCAGAAGCAAATAATTTCATGCCACATTCACAGCATTATTTGTTGCTTCTTACCTGACCCCACTTACCTTGGATTCGTAAGGCCCCAGACAACCAGACTCCCAACCCTTCAATTCTTGCACTGTGAATCCACATGTCCATGTATTCAGAGAAACATGCCACATCTCCCTCTGAAAATACAGGTTCATTTTTCAAGTACCATGTGAAAACACTGCAAACATTTGAAGTTACAATATGGCAAAATAAAGATTTACCTGTTAATTTTGTCACTGGATCAACCCATTCTCTTTTCTGATTGGACATCATGATGAGACACTGCAAAACACTAGGAGTGTAGATTGCACATTTTTAACATGGTGAAGCAAAAGTCTATAACATCAATGTTTATGCAAAAAAAAAAAATGTTACTTACATAGTTCTGAGAAGGGTGCCAAATCGTATCTGATCCATTGCAGGTCCACAGATGGAAACATCAGTGGGCTGTCTCACTCTGTCCTATTTGTAGCCAAAGTGTGGGGGTTAATGTCACTGGGGGGGAAAAAAATAAACACAGGTGTGTTTACTCTGACTTGTTAAAGGCAAGTGTAAAAAGGGCAATAAATAAGGACAATTGTATTTGCATGAATGGAATTTTGTTTTAAAGAAGCAGTAACCTTCCAAGATGAAATAGTTCATCGTGAAAGAATCAAAATGTTAATTATTTTTCTGTCTGTCTTTTTAATATGGTATCCAAATATACTGTATACACCAGGGGTCTCAAACTCAAATGACCCGGTTCCCACTGAGAGTCTAGTTTGATCAGTAGGGGGCTGGTATTTAATAGAAATTTGTCTTGATATGGTCACAATATAAACTTATTAATGATGCAAATGAATTTATCCAAAACAATTTCCAGAAATAAGTCATTACAACCTGACATTAAGTGGGGGGCCCGCATAAAATTACTTGGGGGGCTGCATTTGGCAAGTTTGAGACCTCTTATACAAACACACAAACATTCATACGCAAAGGGCATAATATACAAACAAAAACTAACCATTAGAAAACAAAGACAACATAATGGAATATTTAAAAAACAAAAACAAACCCACATATAAAACAGCGACAAAATAAGCAGAGCTCAATCAGTGGCTCAAATGATAAAGACCCAATATCATAATCATAATTCTCCTACTACGTTACTATGCGTGGCAATAAACAGATCATTGAGACGGGAAAACAATGGTTGGCATAATTCTTTGAATATATGTTCTTAACCATTTGAGCAAATTAACATTTAAGGCAGCGCCGTATAAAAACATTTGGAAGGACGGGGTGAAGATTAAAAGGGCACCTATTGCCCAATGGTGGGGCAGGTATATAATTTCCCACATCCTGCCACAAGCTCCCCATGCACACTACTGTTTTTAGGTATATAATAATGTTTCAAACTGCTTATTTAAGAATCTGAAAATGTTTGTATTCAAATAAAATTATGACATGATACATTGTAGCCCTGTTAAACAGATTTGTGTAGCTCACACCTTTTGTTTTGGGTTTTTATAAGGTTAAACTTCAAAAGGGTCCACTAGGAGCTTGAAACCTAAATTTAAATTAATGTAAATGAAACATGTAAAACAGTAAAATGGCGAAAGGGTTATGTAAGGTCTAGGATTTAAGTAAATAATGTTTGTTTGTTTTTATTTTGACATCCCTATAAAAATAACCAGTGTGCTCTCCCAAACCGATGATGTCATTCTTACAAGGTGAGTGGCATCATGGTTTGCGGCCATTTTGTTAGCTTCCTTTGAGGATACGGTGGTTAGCTACTTTGCGCTGACGATTGAGTGCTTGAATTTCAGTTAATGAGTGAACTTTTCGAATTATTTTCTTGGGGACAAATATTCAACCACACGCTGACAGACAAAGGAAGGCTGTGCGTGTTTGCTGACACCGCAAGAAACCAGATGATCATTCATCTTTGTGTTTGCTAGCTTGTTAGCTCAACCGGCTAACTCGTCTGCGCGTGTCGTCAGATGAAATTAGAACACTCCATGATCACCACTCGTGTAATATCACACAGCTGTGGGTTGCGTTTTCACACAGTTTGCGATTGACTGCTCTTGTACGTCGGTTGCTTCGCCCTGTTAGCAGAGAGGATCAACGTTTCTAACTCGTGTGCATCATCTTGGTGTTAGCTGATACTAACTCTGAGCTCCGTCAGCTGATTTGCTCGTGGACCAGCGCTCAGTGTCTCAGACCATGTCTGAGCTTTACATCCGTGTGGCTGAGGATGAAAACGAGGAACCCATGGAGATTCCCTCGGAGGATGATGGGACTGTTTTGCTGTCGTCGGTGGCGGCTCAGTTTCCAGGGGCGTGCGGGCTGCGCTACAGGAACCCGGAGTCCCAGTGCATGAGGGGAGTCCGGCTGGTGGAGGGTGTCCTGCATGCACCCGAGAACGACTGGGGAAACCTGGTCTACGTCGTCAATTATCCCAAAGGTGAGGCGTATATTGGTGTGAATGAATTCAGCGTGTTCGTTTCTGTTAGTAGATACAGATACAGACACAGCCAGTCTGCAAACACTCCAGTTTATTAGGTACATCAAGCTACAACTCTTGCTGTTATCCATGCAGTATGTTACTGTTAATGCTTTACTAGTGAGATTGGTGTTAATTGAACTTGTTTTGGAAGCAGTATTGTGGTTGCTTTTGTTAACAATTGTTTTTAATATTTAGTCTAACCTCACTGATGTATAAATCATGTTGTCTAAAGTAACAGTGTTAACACATTTTGCATAGTGGAACTGAAATAGGGCTTCTGACATTTCACACCAGTTTGCATTTTATGGACATAACAGTTGATTAATCATTATAATAATTGACAGATTAATTATTTGTGAATAGAAAAATTTGTGAGAGCCAAAACAAACTGCAAACTTCATGCTGCCTCTGTTACATTTGATGTAGTAGGATGTAGAGGGTTTTTTTTAACACTGCAGCTCATTACTGTTTACTTGGGGTCCTAATTTTTTCAGCAAGATAGTGGAGCTGCTCTGAACAAAAGTTGGGTCCATAAATAATTTCATCAGTTTGATGTACAATAACCTGAATAGCGTTCACTGAACTCTGACCTGCACCACATCTGAACCATTGTATGAAGTGCTTTGCAGCCGGCAAATCATCAAATGGTAAGCTGAAAAATGACAAACACTCAATCAGTGTTCCTGTGGTGAGCTTAAGCTGCTGGAACTCACTAACCCACCCATCGGTTATTGGTTTGACTTTTTCAGGTGTGTGTTTTCATTTGATTGACCTTTCATCCTCACATAAAATTGAACCTGTTCTCCACAGACAACAAAAGGAAGATGGAGGAAATAGATGCTGCTTCAGCTGTGAAAGTTAAAAGGGGATTTCAGAAGACATCAGATCTCATTGTCCTCGGGCTGCCATGGAAAACAACTGAACAAGACCTGAAAGACTATTTTAGTACCTTTGGAGAGGTCATCATGGTGCAGGTACGTCCCATGGCTGGGAATTTTGCCTTTTTGTTTTTCTTTTTTTAAATCAGTATTTCTGAGTCTGTCATTAGCAGTAATTAAAATAAAATTTGTGGTTTAGTGTAAATTGTGAACAGACATTGCTCTTCTGTGTTGGCTGCAGGTCAAGAGAGACGCAAAAAATGGCAACTCAAAGGGATTTGGATTTGTCCGTTTCACTGACTACGAGACACAAACCAAAGTCATCGCCCAGAGACACATGATTGATGGACGGTGGTGCGATTGCAAACTTCCTAACTCGAGGGTAAGCTGATGAGTTTCTTTAGCTCAGAGTAAAGCCTGGTATAATTATACCTTGCTGATGTAGGGCATGAGAAGGGACCACCTTGAAGGGTTTGCCAACACACAGAGACAGAGCTCAGTTATTTTGTTAAGAAACTCTTCAACTAAATTGTTATGAATGTTGGAGTACATCAGATGTAGAAATGGCTCGAACACAGCAGTGTTTACTTCTTCCTAAGTTTAAAAGTGATCTGTTGCTATGTAATCAAAGATGTCTTAAAAACAAATATGAATTAGTCCACAGCGCGACTTTTAAACAAGATCCCATCGTAGATGATGTAATTCACGGCTGTCTTTTTGTCCTAAGATGTGTCCCGATGAGCCCATGCGGAGCCGTAAAATCTTTGTTGGCCGCTGCACAGAGGACATGACACCTGATGACCTGAGGCAGTACTTTATGCAGTACGGTGAAGTCACCGACGTCTTCATCCCCAAACCTTTCCGTGCTTTTGCATTTGTCACATTTGCTGATGATCAGGTGAGGTTCATCTTAAATGGCAGGTTTAGAATCATACAAGCTGAGGAAGTTGATGTGTGCTAAATTACTAGATGTAAATGTGCATCAGTCTTATTGCGTTAACCTACATTGCAAATTACAATCTTAGCAATGTTGGTAGTAGGACATAAGATAACATAAGACCAAATTCTAGTGAAGTAATAAGTGCATGTGATAAGATCTTGACTGCAGTGGTAATCAACTCCTCACTACTTCTTTCTCAGGTCGCCCAAGCCTTGTGCGGAGAGGACTTGATCATCAAGGGTGTCAGCGTCCACATCTCTAATGCAGAACCCAAACACAATAATAGTAGGCTAATGATGGAGCGCGCACGGTTTGGGGCTGGTGGGTTCAGTCAGGGTTATGGCAGTACTCGTGGTGGGCTTGGCAGTGGTAGCAGTGGGGTTAACTTTGGGGCTCTCGGTCTTAACCCGGCAATGGTGGCTGCTGCCCAGGCAGCTCTGCAGAGCAGTTGGGGAATGATGGGCATGCTGGCTAACCAGCAGGGTCTGACCACAACCGCCGGCACAGCCACTACAACCCGAGACCAGACCTATAGCTCTGCTAGCACCAGTTTCAGCAGTCCCAGCTCAGCTAGCCTCGGCTGGGCTGCAGGCACTAACGCTGCCTCCAACAGTGGTTTCAGCTCTGGCTTTGGTACATCTATGGAGTCCAAGTCTTCTAGCTGGGGAATGTAGATAGTTTAGAGTTGACCTTTCTTTTCTTTTCTTTTCTTTTTTTCTTTTAATTTCCCCCCCAATTTGGCTAATCTGGTAAGTATACCAACAGGGGGCGCCTGATTATCTTTTTTTTCTTTCTTTCTTTCTTTTTAAAAATACAGTGCTTTTTTCATTTTGGTAAAGACAATATTTGACCTTGCTTGTGATGAATGATGCAGTCCTGTACCTATTGGGTGAAGAGTTCAATTTGTTAGCTTTATTTGCCCCACTACATTTTGTTTTTGAGAAATTGTTCCACAGGGATAATCAAGCATGCAAGACAAATATTTAAACATGCACGGGTATCTCAAGTGCTTCTTGGCCCTTTGTAAAATGGGCTTGATATGATTCTGATTGTGTATCTGTAAGCAGTTGATTGCATCTTTTTTTGTTTTGTTTTGTTTTGAAAACGCCTTCATGAAAGTTTCTTCTGCAGTTCACCAACTCTTTCCCAATTTCCCTGGAGGAAGCGCCTCATTGGCAGCAATGTTCGACAGATCTCGGTATCAGTTCCCCTCCTCCCATGTGTAAATGCTTTGTCATCAAAGAGCACAGCTTCACTCTGCATATACTGTATTAGACGGTGGGTGTTCCTTTTTTATCCTCTCCCCTTTTCATGGATGTAGAGATGATGTCTGCTCTTGTCGCTTTCTGAGATCAGTGAATGGGATTGGTGTTGGACAGAGTGAGAGTGCGAGCGGGAGATCAAGTTGAAAGGAAGCACGTATGAGAAAGACTGCAGTTTTTTTTTTCTTTTAAGACAAATGCCTGTGTGTTCAAGGACCTGTGACTTTGTGCGAGTGTGAGAGGCAGAAGAACGTACGAATGTGTTCCTGAGTGCATCACAAGGACGTTAATTGTGTCTTGAGATCTTATGGTCTGTGCGTTTCTGTCATCCATAATTCTTTACACAATGAAATGTCAAGTGCAATGAGTATTTGTATCCTCTTGGCTTTATCTTCCTGTCTGGTTTGATGTGAAAGCTGTCTGCTTGTGTTTAATTTTCTTATTGTTGTGACCACCCTCTGTGTGAAAATGTGTTAGTGAAGCTGTGTGTTGAGGGGGAAAAACTGAAAGTGTGTTGAAGTTTGCAAGTGAACCCTGGGGTTGTTGTGGTGAATGATTGACAAGTTCCCATTGAAAGTTTGTGTTTGAAGTGGTTATGAATGCATCTTCTGTTTTGTGAAACCAAGGGAAGTCTGAAATAAAATTGAGTTTGACTAGGTATAATACCCTGTTCACAGTGACTTATTTTTTGACTTGACATGAATTAAACTGCCGACACTTTAATTCACATGTATAGGGACCTCGGACACGGGCAGCCCAGGTTTACGTCTGAGTCTGGAGTCAGTTGTGGAGAAGATGAAGATATTGCAAACCAACATTGGGATTGCTGCACGACTGCGCAAATTCTGAAAAGCATCCTCTTCACCTTACTATCAAGAAACCCCGGACCATCCCTCACTGAAATTCAGTGGACCATACTCAATCGGGCTAAGCTATTTCATTACACCTACAAGAAAGGTGTTAAGGGTAGGACTAGAGAAGTTTTGAAACTTCTGCCTACTCCTTGTTTTGCCTTATCTGAATAATTCACTTGGATTCTGTCTGTTAATGTTAGTTTCTTTGTTTGCTAGATTGTTTGCAATTTCTCTGAAATAAATTGCTTCACTCAATGAATTGTCACACAAAACACTTTGAAAGTCACCATCTTTTTCCACGTGTGCAACCCAGCATCTGCCTTAAATCTGAAACATGCATGTCTGTCAGTAGATAATTTATTCTTTGTCCTCCACAACGGTGACCGACAGCTCTTTGAAGTATGAACTTGTAGGTTTCTTTGTAGTGAAAACAAATTTCAATAAGCCAGGAAGTGTTCTTTGTTTTGTTTACCTTGATTGTAAAGTGGTTGAAATGTGTGAGCTGACTGATTTTTCCAAGGGACTTGATGAACTGAACATGCCAGCAGAAATCCACACTTTGTATACTGAAAGAGTTTAGTATTGCAGTGTAAAATAAAAGCTGAGTTTTTAATCTTCTGTTGTCTCTCAGTGTAGATTAATATAAGCTTTCTAAACTGAGCTTTTACTATTGTATTCCCCGTCTTCAATTCAATGATGTTCAGAACTGGCCCTGCACCTGTTAGTGGTGATGCTTGTTGGTTAGTTGGTGTAGTTGTAAGTATTTGACTCTAGGTGGTGCTGATGTGCAATTTAATAGTATATTAATGACTTCCTTAAACATGTTCTTTACATTTGCTGTCTCCACTAATTAAAGAACATAGACTTCAAGAACATAACAGCTTAATTTACCACAAATGAAATAAATAGGATTATGAATCTGATCTATGAACTGTGCCCTCAGTTTTACTTGAAGATCAGATAATAGTCAAAAATGAAATTTCTTAAGTTCTTGGAATTTGAATTATCAAAACTCTGGCTCTGAAGTTTCAAACAAGGCTGTGGAGGCTCATTCATTTCCTCCATGAACATAGGTAAAAGTTATCATTACAATCCATTACAATTATTGCCCAAAAGCACAGTTGACTAACTCTGAACTGAACTTCTCTGCTGCTGTTGAACTTGTATGCTTTCTTTCATTTTTGCAGGCCATTGTGGAGGTGGTGTGGTTTTTTATGGTAAGGTACTGGACTCACTGTACCCAAAGTCAGGTTTAAAGTTGGTAAGCAGCACTGCAGATGATGCTGACTGTATCTGCAAACATGGTGCCAACACTGCTAAGATGTATACAATCTAAATGTTAATGTAAATTCTCTTTAAAAAGTTTTTTTTATCTTTTATTAAACTAAGGTTTTAATACTGTGCAGAGTTAATCTGTCAAACTGTCTTCCTCCTCACTGCATTAGTGTACTGTTCGCTTCAGTCTCACTCTGTGCTGCTGGTATCTCGCTACGTTAGGAATAAATCCAGATAAATTAAATGTCAGAGGACACTTTCTTTTTAGGTTGAATTTGGAATTCAGTGATCTTAAGGCTGACCTCGCCGATAACCTCTGCCACACACCTCTAGTGCTAATGTTTCTTCTGCTGCTCCTCTTCAGGATCAAACCTCTAACATGAAGAGTCCAACCTCAAAGTGTGAAAGAATCTCCAGACGTTTGTACTGAAGTTGGATGTAAACATGGATGTGATAATCACTTTCATTTTCTTGATGTTGGCATGTCAATGTGTTCATGTGTTTAAACATGTCTGTGACTGTGAAACCACTGGGTTCTACATTATTTTGGAAGACAATGGTTTCTTTGTGCGGTTGGTGTAGTGGTTAGCACTCTTGCCCTTGCAGCAAGAGGTCCTGGGTTCACAACAAGGGGCCCCTCTGCAAGGATGCATGTTCTCCCCATGGTGCGTGGGCTCTCACCAGGCACTCCAGCCTCCTCCCACAGCCCAAAAACATGCAGATTTGGGGATTAGATTAATTGGACACTCTAAATTGCCCATAGGTATGAATGTGAGAGTGAATTGTTGTCTGTCTCTATGTGGCCCTGTGATGGTGTACCCTGCCTCTCACCCTATGTTAGCTGGACACAACCCTTGGTGGATAAAGCAGTAGTTTTATCTGATTTTAAACTACAAAACAGTGTATTTTTTTTTTAGAAGACTTTATCTTTTAAACTGTGGATCCTATTTTTTGCATCACACAATTTGTCACTTGTTGCCACATCCCAATCCTGTTTACAGAAGCCAGAGAGTAAGGGCCACACAAGCTAATTATGAAGGGATTGAAATCTTTATTTAGCCTAAATACAGTACAGTGCTTCACGCTTCACCTTAATCCTGTGTTAACACTGGACTAACAAGACAGACCAAACACTTCTTTTTTACTCCCCCCTCTCGTGACAGAGTTACTAAGTACACACAGTGAGAAGTTATAACACATAAATCTATGATTCCACTTCTTGATGAATCAAAGTGCAAGTGAATGTCGTGGTGTGTGTATGGTAAATATTCACGTGTGATAAAAGGCGGAATGATCGACATCTTCTTGCACAGGTAACTTGTTCCTCTGTCTATCGTCTTGTTTGTTTTTCCACTGACGCGAGGATGGGGCTTAAGCATTGTAAGAAGACGAGGAAACATTTCCACCATAGCCCGTCCAGTTGGTGTGGATGTAAGTGCCAGGGTTTGACAGCAGCTCATATGTATGAGCTCCAAAGTAATCTCTCTGAGCCTGAGGACAATAAACGCATGTAAATAACACATAGATACAAGCTTGCTTTAGAATAACAATGCAACTGGTGACTCATTCAATTAGTGTTATCAATCTGCTTGTTTTGTTCAACAGATTTTTAAAACTACGTGATATGAACATATTTCCGAGCAGTAATATTTTAGCATTACTGTTGAAAAAATGTTTTCTTCTAATGTTTCAGCTCTCTGTTCATGTTCTGGCAAGTATTTAAAAACTGTGGTCAAGAGCAGATTGATATAAAACAGAAAACTGCCGGGGTGTTAAAGCCCATCATACAAACACACACACCTGCTGCACATGGTCGTTGTAATCTCATTCATGTCCACACTTGACCATATGGTGAGAAGACTTAAGTGTCCACTGATGTCTTACCTGGAGCAGGTTGGCTGGCAGCTTCTCGTGTCTGTAGCCGTCATAGAAGGACAGAGCTGTGGTGAAACATGGCATGGGGATACCGTGCTGCACTCCAATGCTCACTGTTTTGCGCCATGACTCCTAAACACAGATCAAAGAGGCTGACAATTAACGTGAGGTTATTAATTACAGGACTATTTTTTAATTTGCTGGTGGTTTTTTTAAGAAGACCGTACAAAATATAAAATAAGCCTGATCTAAACTAGTGTAAAATGACCTTAAAGAGTCCGATTCTACTGGTGCAGGATTTAAGTCGGTATGTCAGGACGTTTTAATATCAGGTCAGATCACATGCACTGTCTTATTCATTCAAAGAAAAAAAAAAACCAAACTGACGCTTGACATCAGCTGCTTCTGACATAGTGGACAACTTGCAGCTTTCAGTGTTTTTTCACGTAAAGTCATGTATGAGGACAGTTGTACAGTCCTACAGGATTACTATGTTTTTGTTGGGGGAAAGTCTCAGAATATAGTTTGGATGAGAATGAAACCAAAAAATAAATTGAATGTGTCCTCTGGGCTCAACAGTAGCCAGGAAAATCACAGGTGTAAATAATCAAATAAATGGTGACTGAATTCTATTTAACTCACTTTCAGTGTGCATGCTGACTCTCTGTCACACTGTCCTGACTTACATGAACTGAGCTGCCGTAATCGTTATCAGTGACATCTGTCATAATGTCTGCTGTGATAAAAGCCCTGACCAGATAACAGTGGTTCTCTTGCTTCACTCCTTTCCTTTCTGAAAAGAGGAAAACCTTTTTTTTTCTGCATCTTTGTCAATGTGGCTATTACAGGTTGGTTTCTGGCCACTTCCTCCTTCCTCATACCTGACAGTCTTCCACAGCTTTATTGAAGAAGCTGTCCAGCAGCAAATTCTGCAGCTTGGCATTTCTGTCAAATGCCTCTTTGATTTTACCCAGGAAGACACTGTTGGGAAGAGGAGACTGAAGTGTTAGCAAACAGCTTCAACATAGAAACAACTGCTTGATTCTTATGCTATATTAAATATACATCTGTTCATTTTATTCCCCAAATTCTGCAATCAGTCCTACATTCAGAAAAAATGAAATGCCCAATGAAATGCCATTTTGACACAGATTGACTGGTAGCTACACGCCAAGTTATAATGTTGTATTTGGTTTAGGTCTATGCAATGTGATCTCCCTTTTAAACAAAGCAAACCAGTGTCTCAATCATTTCCTCATTCTTCTCTCCGATTTTACAGGAAGGGTCATAGTTTCTTTTATCTATATTTCTCACTTGAGCATTACGACACAGGGTGGAGACAAAGGGTAAAATAACTTCCTTTATGGTAAAACCTGCGACTTATCCTTCTTCACCCCAAGGTTGTCCAATAACTAGTCTTTCTTCTTTCTTAGTAAGTTCAGTCTTACACTGCCTAACCTCAGTTTTCATCATCTCAAAAACCCCTGTTAACATTTATTAACACAAGACAGCAATGAAGCAACCCTGTGGTGTGAGGACACCACAGGACAAAACACACCTTCTGATGATGCAGCCTCCTCTCCACATCAGAGCGATCCCACCATAGTTCAAGGTCCAGCCAAACTCTTTGGCTGCCTGCTGCATCAGCATGAAGCCCTGTGCATAGGAAATTATCTTGGAAGCGTAGAGAGCCTGAAAAGAAATAAGTTGTTTTAATTAAAAATTTTAATTCTGTTTATGTATCACCTCCAGATATTGTATACTATAAAACACTTTGTAAAGATGCAATTTCATGAGTGCAGCTGAAAACTAACTGTCCACTTTCGTGGGCAATGAATGACATTTATTTAGGCTGCGATGAGACACGCACTGAAGTCCCGACATTCTCAACAGATTGTTTGGAGGGACTGAATATGTAAATGCAAATGTATGAATGTATGAACGTTCTCCTGCTGTTGAGTCAGCATCTAATCCAAACAATCTCACGCTGTGTTCATCATATGATGACAGAGGAGGTCTGGAGTTTTAGTTTGAGGAATTCATGTCTGAAAACTGATTTTGTTGCTTATGTCAAATACTGACACATGAGTTGCTTAGTAAAAGGTTGACAGTGACTGAAAGTGGACGACCATTTTTTCAGTCTGTCACAGTACAAACACTGCATTCTTATGTCTGCTCCTGTAATAATACTGATGTGATTTTTGAGCAGCTGTGGCTCTGGAAGTAGAGCAGTTTGTTTGTCAAGTGGTTGTAACATTATACAGGTGTATTCATCTTACTATATTTCAGTACCACAGCTTCTCTACATATTTTCTTCCCATGATTACTATCTATTCTGTGAAGTACCTTTCTGATGTCTTCGAGGAAGGCGGCCTTGTCGCCACTGAATTTCACCCCCTTTGGTCCTGTAAGCTTGCAGCTGGCTTCTACTCTCTCATCCTTCAGCGAGGAGAGGCATCTGGCAAAGACGGCCTCCCCTGAGACACAAGGAGTGAGGGACAGGATGCAGAGAAAAAATTAGGTTAACTGCTATTTGCATTGAACAGCACGGAGCAGCACAAGTACAAAAATGTAGGTTTTCTGAAATGTCTCACAACTGATTTTACATAAATTCTGTTGTTAACTACAGGAATAATATATTAAAATACTAAATATACAGCTGTAAAACTGTATATATGGTTCAAAAAAGGTACTTCATCAAAAACAGCACTAGACTATTGCCAGATTATAAACTTAAAACTACATTTGCCACTGAATTATGATGAGGAGAATACAACTGTTGAGTAAGCATGACTTGCTAAAACTGAACAGCTTTGTGATGCAACCCAGAGGCAAAGATACACTTACACAACACACAGAGCTCCACACTTAGCTATCATCACACAATGAAGCCTATTCTCTGTATCACTCTTATCACAACCAGGTGTCCAGCACTAACAGAGATGGAGTTAACAAATACAGAACCACAGTTATAGGTAATTAATGAGTTCTGCTACATTATCACACTGGTACATATTGTATACAAATATCCTTTAAACTCTTCTGTGCTCCAACAGGTGGCTGTTTAGAGCTACCGAGCAGAGCTGGTCTAATAATTAACGATTATTAATCTTGTATTCTGACATTCATAGCTGTTTCTGAAACACACTGTCATACAGTGACAGTAAAGACCAAAGCCAAATCCACCTTATGTCACTTGAGATGAACAGACCAGTAGAAAAGCTTTCAATCTTCTTAGGGGGCAGACACATATCCATCCAGTTCCCTAGAAGTGGCTCACTAGTCATGGTGTGTGTTAGCGGACTCAGAAACCTGAACATTAGTCCAATGGCACTGATCACCTGCCCTATAATATGTTGAGGCTACGGTAAAGCTGTAAACTAACTGTGATGCAATACGCTCTGCCACGTCATCATGACAAACACCATTTACTGAAAGAAACATAAGGAAACTAGACACTCCCATGCCATTAATCTCCTTTTCTCTCACCGATCAGAGTAACAGGTGTGCCGTACTCCAGGGCAGAAATGGCCGTCCACTTCCCCGTGCCTTTCTGCCCTGCACTGTCGCGGATCTTGGGCAGCAGATGTGTTCCATCAGTGTCCTTATATTTAAGGATGTTGGCTGTGATCTCGATCAAGAAGGAGTCCAACTCTGTTTTGTTCCAGCTGTCAAAAGCCTGCCACAATTTGATAAAATCAATTCTTCTGCATTTTGTTTTACAATGACACAATAAATTCAAATATTACATCATACAGGGAAAATAAATCTTACCTGTGACATCTCGTCATGGTCCATGCCCAAAACATCCTTCATCAGGTGATAGGCCTCACAAATCAGCTGCATGTCACCATACTCAATTCCATTATGGACCATTTTCACATAATGACCTGCACCATCATCTCCAACCTGCAGAACCAAGACAGTCAGAACTGTATTTGTGAGATAACTTCGTAGCTACTACAATGCTAATCAAGGTGGGAGTCAGCATTATGTTTCTTGAAAAACAAACCTCCACTCACCCAGTCACAACAAGGTTCCCCTGTTCCAACTTTGGCTGCAATGCTCTGGAAGATGTCTTTTATGTGTGGCCTTCAAATGAATATTTTATACATTGAAATTGATGAATAAACTTTCTGAAAACTCAGAGATATTTACAGATTGGACACATTTCATTTTATCAATACAATTTCTTTATCATCAGCTCAATTTATCTAATGAAATTGTGAGGAGTTATAAACTGTAAGAAAGAGTTTGTGATGACTGACCAGGCTTCCTTATGTCCTCCTGGCATTAGTGAAGGTCCTTTACGTGCCCCTTCCTCTCCACCGCTGACTCCACTGCCAACAAACAGCAAGCCTTTTTCCTTCAGAGTCCTACACCTCCGCTGTTCAACAAAGACATACAAGAATTATAGCTTATCCTAAGGTAGGTTGCCTAAAGTCCAGATGCCGACAGCAAACTACTAAAGACTCCTTACCGTTGTGTCCCTGTATTCAGAGTTGCCACCGTCAATAATGATGTCGCCAGCTTCAAGTAGAGGAACCTAAAGAAACGCAAACATAGGTCATACCAAATCAGTTTAACAGAATGCAAATATTTAACAACTTTTAAAGGTGAGCACAAAGAACTAACCAGCTTGTCAATGAAGTCGTCCACAGCCTGTCCAGCTTTGACCAGCAAGATGATCCTCCTGGGCTTCTTCAATTTGGACACCATGTCCTCCAGAGACTCAGCTCCAATCACTTTGGAGCCTTTGGCCTCGTTCTGCAGGAAGTCATGCACCTTGGACACAGTTCGGTTGTAGGCACAGACCTGTAGGAGGGGTCTGGTGATTAGTGAGCAAGTTGGCAGATTCAAGTTATGAGGATAAACATACAGGATGATAATCATTTTACTGCAGCAGCTGCTTTAGATGGAGCTACATTTCACAGCGGTTTTGTACACTGTTGCCAATATAGAGGGCAACCTCCAACAAGAGGATGTAGGCAAGTTTTAGTCCATTTACTTTAGCGGTACATTGTCTTATCACTTGATTTTTATTAACTATAATATTGTTAACTCAACAAAGGAGGCTATTTTTTCATCTGTGTTTGTCTGTTTTTGCCCATCTGGATGTGAGCAGCATAATTCAAAAAGTTAAAAAAGAATGGATTTGAATGAAATCTTCTCAGGATACTGGTTATGGACCAAGGAAAAATCTATAAGATTTTGGTGGAAATCTGGATATATACCATTTTTGTCATCCACAGAGCGAGACTAAGGAGGTTTGTGCTCTCCAAGTGCTTTCTCTAGTTTGACAATGCTCTGTAGGTTCTACTAATGTACAAACACACCATACCAATATAAAGTACAATATATTTATCATTTTAATGTGCTGCTTAAGATCAAGGTAGATGTGACAGTGGTTTAGCCCATAGGCTGCCAAAAAACAACCATAGGGTTGAATGTTAGAGGTTTTTCAGCTGTTAGACTTTGAGAATATTTGGATATTTAAACCTTCGTCGACTATGTAGAGCAAACGTAGCGTAATGTGGAAAGCGGCAAAGGCACAGACGCCATCATCTTACCACAAAGCCATGATCATTCATATTCATGATGAGGTTCTGTCCCATGACAGCCAAACCAATCAGTGCGATGTCTGCTCTGTGAAAACACCACACACAACTAATAACCACTTGAAATAATATTATAAACTTGTTATGCGAGTCATGCTTTATATATGCAAGGATATGGACTGTCAAGGAAAAGAGAACATGGCATACCGAGTCACAAACACTATATTCATTCAAATTTCACGTTACATTTTCTGTCTCATACATTCCTGCTGGAAACTGCAGTTACAGTTGTTAGCCAATATGCTAACAGTTCCAATAAGGGGGGGACGAAAATAATCTAAAAACTCCATAATTAATTAATCCAAACAAGAGCTGTAGCTTCTTAATTTTCCAGAACAAACTCAGTAAGAACCACTTACTCAGCCATTGTTTCCTGTAGGTAAAGTCGCCGCAAACTAAGTTCAGGTGTTGAAATGACAGCGAGGCTCACACGACGATGATTTTCACTCTTTTACTTCAACAGCCACTTCCTCCTTTTGCACTCAGCGTGACAGGCGCGAGGGGATACTAGTGCACCCCACCCAGTTTCCACCAATCAGAGGACGTTTGTTGAGCTGAAGCCATGTTTGTTTCATATTGTGATTGGTTCAGGAGACTGAGCAGAGATATCCGTTCTCCTATTGGTCGCTTTGGCTGTCACTCATGCAGACTTTGCGGACTGAAAGTGAAACTACTGATCACCTACTTCTCCGGTGACTGTAATGATTACTAATGAACGAGTTTCCCCCACAATGTCTTATCTTGAAAATGTCTCTTTACAGAATACCTTTTATGGACTCGTCAAGGGCATATGCTGGATATAAAAAAATAGTCCTTTATACAGCAAATTTTAATTTCAGAGTAATTTCAGAGTAACACTTCAAGCCAAAACCTATGAATTAACTGAAAGTATAGCAACAAAAAAAGGTAGCAACTGGACTTAGTTGCCTTTTTTTATTGCTACACTTTTGGATACCATGACCTGGATGACTGAGAATCTTCACAGATATGAATTAACTGGGCTGCCAACATTCTTTTTGCCATCACTGATTAATAGCAGCTGGAAAAAATCTGCACATAATAAGTTTGAGTTCCAGAACATCGATACTTGAATGAAAGGCAAGGATTAGTGTATCATGATAAAGAAACCATCAATGATTGGTGTTTTACAATCAAAATTGTGACAGCTGTTTTTTTTCTCTTGTTCGTATCACAATATATAGATTTTCCCATTTTCTGGACACGTGCGGTCCACCTCCTAAGAATAGTTTCAGCAGCAGGAGGTAACATGTAAAGGCAGGCAAAGGTGGGAGTGATGCTGTGCACAAAGAAGGACAATCAGGCAGTGCTCTGCTAATGCACAGTTTGCACTTTTATTGTTGCCTCATTCACTAAACAGTTCAATGGTGTAAGATTACCATACACAGAATTAGGGTATCTGCATGACACATCTATGCTATACAGCGAATGGATTATAATTATTACAAATACAGTAAACATATTTACATTTTAATTCAAGCTCCATACAACACTGATATTTACAAAATAAGTATGAAAATGAAACCAGTCTGACAAATAATGTACAGTGTTAATGTGATTTGTTGGTTTTGTTTGTTTCCTCATGAACAAATCCAAAGGGCACTCAGTTAACTGATATTAATGGTCAGAGGGTAAGATGGAAAATATCATGGTTAGTTCTGTTTGAAAGGCATCAACTGAAAAAAAAAAGGTGTTGCAGTGAATTAAGACACCACTGTAAACAATAGTATACTGTCATTTTAGATGTTACTGTAGCTACTTCATATTATATTCCCTGATATTAGAAAAAAAAAGTTAAAAGCCACCTTCATTTTGTTAGAATGCGAATGGCTGGCTAGCATGAGCAGTGAGTAAATATTCTCCAAATCAAAAGCAGACTTTTTCTAATCAAGAGGAAGCACTCATGTAAGTCACCTCCTCGGACAGGTTCCAGTGGGTACACCTTAGTTCTCTTTTTTAAAAGATGGAGAAACACACACCTTCATAGTACATTCAACACTCGCCCACTTCAGGCAAGAAGAGGCTGCCACATCGTCTTTTGGTTCATTCCGAGTTGAACAACTAAACCGTGCAGACTTAAATTGATCAGTTGAACCTTTTCTTAATATGTGCAAAGAGCTGCAAACTAATATATACATTGCAATTTGCAAACAATAAAATAATGCATATCTGCAAATGAGTCAAGTGAAAATGTTTGCTCTGACATGTTGTCATATAAATCCATCACAAGTTGAGGTACATTCCACTTTGAGCCTCGATCTGTGCACACAGTGGTTTTTTTATGTCTTATCAAGGTGTGCATGCTTTTTTTTCCTCAGAAACAAGTCAAGCGGATTCTTCTTCTTCTCTAGACCAGCAGGTTGTCTGACCTGAGGGCAGAGACACTTTGCTGTTTTCCATTTGGTGGTAAACATTTTCTGTCCCCTGTAATTCCACTAAATATCACAACAGCCAATTGGTTCCTGTTTCAACCCATGTAACCATAAGGCTTCTTTCATACGATACAGAGGGCACACTACTGGTTGGTTGGCCAGAGTTTCACAGTGCCCATCTGTTCTAATTACTGTTTTACAACCTGCAGACAGACAGAGGCAACCAAAATGTCATTCTCAAAGCTGCAGTGCAATGTGCAGAGCAAATATCTTCATAAACAATATCAGAAATAAAATCTTTGAGTATACGTCATCCCTTTAACATTACATCTATCTTTCTAGTAAACCCTTTGGAAAACAGCTATGTATTGTAGCCTTGATATGTGCTCTTTTCAGTGTTCCTGATACTCTGCGTGTGATCTGCCCTCGCCTTGCTATAGATATGCGTTAATGTGCAAAATAAGGTTAAACACCAAAGTAACGTAAATGCCCTTGTTACATTTCCTTTAAAACCTCACTATGGAATGATTAAAATAATAATAGACAAAAAAACATGTTAATACTTCAAAAAAGTAAATTAAATGTAACGTCATAATAGTGAGGGTTAGATGAGTTAAGAGGTTTTTCGTTCAAAAACATAAATAGAAACTTCACTTTACAGAGATTTGACACTAGTGTGACTGTGAAGGGAGTCATGGGTTGAACTGTACCGATGTGTGACCTGCAGGCTGTGAGCAAGCTGCTTTGTGAAGGCCAAAGCTCTGCAAATTAATTCTCACTTTTATCTTATTTTACGTATTTCATCACATATCACGTTTGTGTGGTAAATTAAATGTCAGTAAGTGTTGAGACTGTCTTGAGGCATGAGTCTCAACATTATAGAGTAAGAAAAACCAAGAGCTGAAGGAGCTGAGAGGAATGTCTTCAATGAGAGTTAACTACTGCTCTGATCCCAGAAGAGACTTTGTGCGCAAATTATGCTTTCTCTGTCCATCTTTCTCATCCCTTAGAAAGCCTATTTTTTTTAAGTCGAAATAGCAAATAGGGCAAATATCTGCTCCTGCTTAAATAATCCATTGATATAAATTCACTACAGTGAATTAAACAAATTATTTCAGCATGTTTCTGCATTTAGCTCGTATTTCTCATGTTGACACAAATGCATGATCGTAAACTAATTAGTCACAGACACAGCACTATTGGGGTGTATGTACACAGACTGAGGAGTGGTATCTAAATGTCACACGGATGACACCAGACATCCAGTGCAGCCCTCGTTTTTCACTGAGATTGGACCTTAACAAATTTTCCACATTTCGATTGTGACTGTTCAGGAGGCAGTACAGGGGAGCTAAAGTCTACTTTAGGAAGCAGCAAAATAAAAAACAATGAATTATTAGCAGCAATAATTCTAGAAGTAGCCCTGCCTTCTGTCACAGATCGTGAACTGATACTTCATTAGGAGATATTTGTAAAGTTCTCCTTCATTGTTTCTTATGTTATCTTATGTATTTATACTTTTTTGATGAAGCAAACTTTGTCATCCCCTGAGGACTGCTGCAGTTACCATGTGGGCATAAAATAACAAATAAAAATAATAAAATAAAGATAATCTTTTCTAGGGAGACAAATAACACTGAATGAGAGGGTTTTTGTTTTTTTTTTGTTTTTTTTTTTAACAAATAATTGGCAAAATGAAAATTTGTGGCCAGAAGAACAGTTTCTGAAGAATCGTGCACACACAAGTGGACTATTACAACATGCTACTAGTTAGGGAGTCAGGGCATGATGGCAAAGCGGAACAAAATTGGACCAAAACATTGTCATAAAAAACAAAAACACAAAAATCTGAGGAGAAGATAGGGAAGGGGAGTTTGCAGAGGGTTGTTGGAGGGAGAGAGGAGGCAAATATCTCTGGAACTGAAACTTTTAGTTGCATGAAAGGAGACTTAAGCCACAAGTCTACTTACAAGAGAAAACCATCAAGAATCACAATGATTAATAAGTGTTAACACTCGGTATGTTCAAAGGCATTTCAGAAACAATGGTAGCCGTGGTTTTCTGTATGCCAGTTGACTCACTCAGTTCTTCATCAGGCCACTGCGCCTCCTTGCCAGCTTAGATCTGTGGGAATTTTAAAACAGATCTATTTCAAACGTACACAGAGCAGTATCTTTGTAAATACTTTGTAACAGAAATGTGTGTTTACCTTATTGTCCCTGCTAGCAGAGGATTAAATGCGTACAACCAGTCATTCATGTCTTTCTCGTTGTTGGCCTGCAGCAGGATTCCTCGATGCTTCGTACAAACAGCAAATGTGTTGGGAGTCTAATGAGAAAACAGTAAATATTTTTTTTATGTTTCTTAGGGTTTTGTTAGATTAAGTGCTTGAAGAAACTTAATCGTTGTTGTGTTGTTTACTCTAAACTGCACCTTGAGCATGGCCTGCTGGTCTTCACTGTATTCCACCTGTGCTGTTGAGAGGTTGAGGACACCTCTTTCCACCGGGTCCTTATCACTGTTGTAGATGAAGACGTAGGGCCGGCGCACAGCTACAAAGTGTTTCACCCATGAGTTAGAGCGCGGCTCCATGAAGCTCAGGAAACCCTTCTTGGACACAACAGACCTGAAAAAAATGACCAGTAAAAATAAGTTTTTTAATCTTTTTTTTTTTTTGAGGAAGAATCAAATCAATCGAATTGGTTTCCAGCTGAAATAATCACATTTAAAAGTTTAAATGTATTCACATTCTTTCTTCCTGCATTAGAAAACAGGATAATCCATTTTTGTTCTTGCCACAAGATGAATTTCATAATGGCATTTTAAAATTACATTCATTTACACCGTGGCAAAAGATAAGAATGCATTAAGATAAACCTAAAACCTTAAGTCCAAAGGTTTTAAGGTGGCTGCACTCACCCTGGTCTCATCTCTTCAATATCAGGCACCAAGTTGAGGAACTCATTCTTTCCAGCTCGTGCTAAATAGGACGCCTCCAGAGATGGAACCATCGGAAAGTTTTCATAGTCTGAGCAGGAAGGACTGGAGGCACGAGAGCTGTTCTCTGGGGTCCTGATGAACAAAGTACAACAAATGAACATCGTTAAACATCCTATAGATTTAATTCTGGTGGTTAATAAAACCTCTATTTATAACATAAAACAATTGTGTATAGTTTGATAAACATTTTACCTCTGGTCTAGTGAGCCACAGCGGGAGTCAGACAGAGAAGGACAGGTGGAGGAGGGAGTAAGGGTGGCACTGCTGAAGCTGGTCACTGATGGATCACGTCCAATGGGTGAGATGTCAGACAGCTGGAGATAAAAAAAAAAAAAAAGATATATAAAAATATTAATTAAAAACACTAAAAACCTAAAAGAGAAAATGATACTAACTAATCCAAATTACTTTTTAGTGAGACATTACAATGTAATCATTGTACTTTTATAAAAGAATTAAGTTACACAAATAAAAATAGTTAAAGGGTTTTATAATAAACTTTCACTTCTCACCTTGCAGTCACTGATACTGTTGACCACCTGGTTGTACTCATTGTTGTAGGTGTGTGTTAGGAGACGAAGGCACTATGAGAAAACAAAGATGAGGCTAATCAGCTAAGGACAGACTTGCAGGTAACTGTGGAGCAAAGAATAAAGCATCATATCCCAGGATGCTGAATTTTTTTTCACCTTAGTGGCCAACTCCTTCTCACGATCAACCAGACTCTCTATGTCGGTGGAGTCATAGCCGCTGCTCTCGCTGGGTGTGATGGCGCTTTCAAAAGTGGTGCTGGAGATCTGGGAGGATATGGAGGTGGAAGTGGACAGGGTGCCAGAGCTCATGCTCGGGGAGAGCAACTCGCTCAGGGACTTGGTCGTGGGAGCTGTGCCCACTGGAGCTGCATCTCCCAGCTTCTCCCTCAGGAGGAGCAGGTGACGGGTCTTCTCCACCTGAGCAAATGACAGTGAAGGGCTCATGTTCAAATTTATGAAATAAGATTTTACTCAAAAGAGTCGGTATTTGACTTAGCATGCAGCATGTCCACACTTTTACTTTTTGCATTTTTCATTGACATAAAAGTTAATTGTGTTTTTAAAGGACCTACCTCATGCAGCTGCTCCATTTTCTCCAGTTCCCACTGGTGCTCCAAGATGAGACTGTCTCCTCTGGGCCTCCAGCCGGCCAGGTTCTCCTCTCCACGCACATATGCCACTGATGTGTCCAGAACCTTCCTCCTCCTCCGTTGCATTCCTGCTCAGGACAAAAGCACTCATCAGGGCAAGGTTCACATAAGAAATTTCACTGTGAAAAACATTTCATTTTATGTCTGTTCACCTGGGCTTCCAGTATCAGACATCTTGCACAAGCTCAGCTCATAGATGCCGGTGACGCGGTTGCTATTATTAATAAAGAAGGATCAGTAAAGTTTGTTGTCAGATATAACACAGCAGAACCTTTTAGTTTTAGGTGGAAATGGTAGATTCTTACCAGTCAGGAGTTTTGGAGTAACCACTACCAAAAAAGTTTCTCAGGGAACGGGGAGGGGAGATTTTTGCATCTCGGGAGTAGAATACCATGCAGATGTCTTTGGTAATAATAGCAGGCTGGATGCAATGATCCAGCTGTGAAGAAGAGGCATGGTATGGACATTTGTTGTGCTGACATCCAAAGTTGCAAACTGTAAAATTAGACAACATAGTGACAGCTGTGGCTAACCTCCAGATATGCAGACAAGGTCATGTAGGTCTTCTCTCCATAAGGAGTAACTCGATTAAGCAGGAGGGAATTGTGCAGAGAGCTGTCCCACACTGCCTCAAAGCGGTAGAAAGTCCTGAAGGCAAGAGAAAACAAATATATTTACATTTATCTGAAAAGCAAAATCAACAGTGTTTATCTTCTATGGTAGGGGGATCAATGTGTATAACATGTATTAATATAAAAGCAGAGCCTAAATTTGACAAATTACCAGAAAGCGAGTCAGATTCTATTGCTTGATGACTTAAGTACAAGTCTGACAGAACACTGTATAGTGAGTGTTCCTCACACTCATCCCTAGTCACAACCAGATTTAAAGCAACACACTGAGGTGAGATCCTGTCACCAGAAACAGTGTGAGCAGGAGCTCCAGTAGTTAAATGAGTGTCAGGAATGTGTTGAGAGTGGAGCGAGCTGTGTCCTACACAATTGTATAATGCAGTAAATAAGGTTTATATATTTATGTTCTGCTACCATACAAACAATATGCAACTATACATATGCATAAATCTAAAGATATTCAATAATATGTGGCTTTCTTGCTGCTATCACTACATTGTTTTGTAGATCTACTGTTTGTGTACCTGCATTATTCAATGACTGATTGAGAGGCTCTGTCAGACAGGTTTAAACTGTTTAAACGTCTCTCTGGCAACAGAGGGTGCTCTAAGCCACAGACCCAGCCCAGTTGATGAGTCATTTGCCTTTGCTGTGATTAAGTTAATACTCCTGCAGCAAATAATAGCTTAGACAAAAGGATTCATTTGGAATACATAGATCAACATACCTTTAAATTTTGTATTAGGGTGAGAATCTCAATACAATAAAATGCAGTAGTTGTAACTGCATTTAGCATGAGCTTTACTTATCAATGAAAATGTTTCTAATATGTTTGCTTCTAGATACTAAATACAGATATAAAAAATATATGAATAAAGGCAAATGTAATGCAACATGTAAACAGAACAAGACTAAATATGGAGAACTGAGTTCTATGGATCTAAAAGGACTAAAAGAGAAGCATAAAGGTCTTTCAGTGAAAGAACCTTATGTTCTCTGCTCACTGGTACCTATCAATATCCTTATCAATAGAAAGCCTGAGCACAATTGTGAATCCAGATGCAGCAGGAGAAAAAGAGAGTAGACAGAAAAAAGGGAGAAGCACAGAGAGTCAGGCAACAATGGAGCAAATTAACAGGAAATGAACAGCAATGAAAATGGATATGCTCATGCCATGATTTCAAGTGTGCTGTCAGCAAATATGAAGACAAGGATACATACATAAGCAGAAGAAAATATTTTCACAAACTGTTTCTAAACTGCAGCTATTGCATGTTGTTATTTATTCTGTTAAAGATCAAACATATAACATTCTACATGATATCAGGAAACAAATATTGTCTGTATAAATGTATAGTAAGATGCTAGTGTCACACTCTGAGTGTAGCAGCATGTGTACACTATACTGAAGAAAACACTAGACTCTGGCCTATATAAGAATATGCTGATAGGTTCAAGTGTGGTTGTTTACCATGTTACAAGGCCATTTGAAAATTGAGTTTTGAAAATTCAGCTTGAACAGCAATAGGCATAGTGAGTAATGAGCTGCTTGGTTGTGGCAGAGAGCAGGTAAAAGCCCCCAGCTGAAGACAACTCTTGGAAATTGTTTCTAAAGACAGCTTCTTCTTTTGGCATAAAATCCCTCAGAATATTAATCTAGCATTTATGCACGCTGCAAAATGATTTAAAAATAACCTGGAGGTAGCCCTCGAGCCCCTGGACTAGTAAATAACTTGAATCATACCTTGTGATAGCTCGCCGGTATTATTTGTCACAATGTCTTTGCTCTTGTCTGATATCTGACATGCATGCTCAACTGTGACAACTACTGGTGCTCTAGGATTGCATAGTGGACCTTTAGTATATTAAATATAATGTATCTCTTTTAATTGGGGTGTGTGGGTGTTTCAGCTACCTGTTTGAGTTGTGTGATGATTTGATGTTCTTGGCAGAAATGATGTTGAGGGACAGGACAGCATCAGCAGCGCTGTCGTCCACTTCTGCTTTGTTCCTGATGCGACCTGGTGGGACATAGAGTAGCAACAGAACATATCACTTGTCATTAAAATGATTTATTTGATGGCACAGAAAGTCTTGGAGAGACTAATTCTGCAGAACAACATACTGACACAGTGATCAGCTGCAAGTTTCTAAGTCTAAAATGCGGGATTATTTGGTCCATCAGCTGCAGCTACAGTATAAAGAGCCACAGTCTAAAGCAGAAAACAAATGCTTCCCTTAAGAGAGAAGTCATAAATGAGGAAACCGAAAAGTAAATTTAGTAAAATCTTACAGAATGACTTTGCGACAAGTAAAGGTGTTCTATAATAATTTCCTGCTCTCCTCTACTCTGACACTCTGGTGTATTTTAGCAGTGACGTTTTTTTGTCTCTGGTGTTAAGTGTCTTTGTGTCTCTGTGGAAAGACTACTCACCCACGACCAGCTCACGGACGTCCTTCCAATGAAGCTCACTACCTTTCTCATGGATGAGAGTTACTGTGATCCTCCGCTGGATTCCCTGCAGCAAAGACAACAAGAGCTTAATTATTACAATTGACAACAGCTTCCTGCTGTGGTCTACGTTTCAAATGAAGATGAATCTTTATTTACTGAAGTAAAAGAAATATGATGCTCCATTTTGATTTTGTATATTCACAGGGGAAAAAAATCTTATTAGCATCTATACAAAAAACAAGCTTAGAATTAGTGAAAGTTGTTGCAGGACAAATAGGAAGCATCTGGATGTGGTGCCTAGTACCTGGTGCAGTAGGTAGGTGCCATGACATGGCAGTCCTCCACTGTGATCAACCACTGCTGGGATGTATCTGAGGAAGTGACAAATACTACATTAAAGAGAGGACTACAGTATTCTGTAATCAAAACCTTTCATGAGCCATGGATTACAGCAATGACATGAAAGGATATTTTACACAATGGTTATTTCACTTCATATGACCCTTGGTAGTGTATGGGGTTCTGTGTACATCTATGATGTCTCAAGCAAGATACAACAGTAAATTCAATTTTTATGAATAGTTCTCAATATTGCTTAATTTCTTCCTTTAAGCAATACCACGGACACTCACTCTCCAGTGGGCTCTAGCTCACTGATCTCAAACCAGACCAGCAGGTCATACTTGCTGACGCACTGACCCAGGTTGGATTTGGTGATGGTGTTCAACTTAGTGGCTGGAACTGAAACACAAACATACAGAAGCTCAATATGACAAATTTGACATAATTTCAGTGGGGACTGTTGAAAATAATACAGGCAAACTATATATACGTATATATATATATATATATATATACATATACAGTATATATATATGTATATTACGTATATATATGTGTGTGTGTGTATTAAATGGAATGTTAAATACAGATGAAATATGTCACCAGGTTGCATCAGGAACAGTTGTACAATAACAACAATATATTGCATTCAAAATTATTAGTTAAACATACTACATGGACCTAAAAGACATATTACTCCACGTCAGACAGCTTCCGTTAAAGGAGGGTAATAGGGTAATTGTTGTTTAATATAGTGTAAATTGAAAAAAAATTAAGATAATACCACATGTTATTTGTCCTTATAAGACTTTTCTATAAAGGCTAAAGCCTCTGGAGCCAGATTACTGCTGTGAAAGTATTGTTTTATGGTGTTTTACAGCAATTGACGTCTGTAATCTTGCATTACTGCCTCCTTCTTCTTCCTTTGCTACACCCTATGCTAGTGATCATCTACGATTAAGTAAATACTGATTTTGTTATGTATTTTGTTTGTTATATATATGGCTTACCTCATGGTGTCAGGTCAGGATAGGTTTTTTAGGGGCAAGGGAAGGTTGCAATTAAATAATTTAACCTACAGGTATAATGACCTGCAGCAAGGTGCAGCACATATCACTACTACAGAGCCTCATCATACTATTGCTTGCAGCCACAAAGCACCACAAGAGCAAAGCACAGCACAAGTCTAATCACTAAAAACCCCTATGGATCTAAGCCTGGGCTGTAAGCTACTCCACTGTTTGCTGTACTAACCATGATGCCTGGGTACAATTAGCACAGGGTCGTTAGGTGCTGGGAGGAAGGGGAAGTGACAGAGCTGGTCACCATCGTCCTCCAGACAAGCCACGGCAGAGGACGCCAGGGCGTTGGCATGCTCGGACAGCGTGTCCAGTACCATGCCATTCACATAGCCGCTCATCAAGTAGCGGATCAACTCTATCTTACGTGTATGGTCTAGGTTTACAGTGACATGGTAGGAATAGTGAGGAAGATTAGAAGGGTTGTTGGAAAAAGAGATGTGGGAGGAGGACATAGTTTGGTAAGAGGATTATGGATGGTGACATGATGA
Source organism: Brachirus orientalis (assembly GCA_016785285.1). NCBI lineage: Eukaryota > Metazoa > Chordata > Actinopteri > Pleuronectiformes > Soleidae > Brachirus > Brachirus orientalis. The sequence continues at coordinate 11,085,593 of JAFBJR010000150.1, forward strand.
TTAAATATGAGCCAAAAGAAGCAAAGAAAAAGAAGAAAAGTGGGAGGAGATGTGAGGGATGGTTTTTTAAGCATAACAAAAACAGTAGAAGTGCACGGAATTGATGTTGACAGGTGTCGAAGACACTGAAGTTTGAGCATATGGTGGGATGACATTATAAGGCTTACCTGGTTTAGACAGAGGCATTGGAATAGGATAGTATTTCCTTGATGGTGTTGGAGGACTGTTATAAAACAAACAAAACATTACTATACTTCTAGTAAAATACAAGTACGGTTTATTGTGTAACATTAATTATTGGCAGAATTTAAATACATTACCTTTTAGAATAAGCATTTTATAAGTATATAAGGCAAAAGCCTTGCTTTACATCAGAATGTTTCTACAGCAGTCCAAATGGACAAACCAGCCAGAGCTTGTGTGTTGTGTTTGAAAACAAAAGTAATCAACATTCTTTCTGGTATTTGAAAGCCACCATAGTTTACTGACGTGCTTGTGAAAGGGAGGGGTGAACGGAGGAGTCCTTTGTTTGTTACAATCTGCAGTCTGACCATTAGATTTCACTTAATCTTACACACTGGAACTTTAATAAAGAATTCTTTAAAACTGTACAGCAATAATAAAGCAGCTGGAGGAATTTCTCTTTTAAAACAACACCCACCTGATCAAGTCCTGTCCATGAACATGTAGTGGGTGCTGTTGGTAATGGCCAAACACTTCAAACACAATGGGTTTTGTCTTGAGGTACTCAATAAATGACTCTGTGACCTCGACTGAAATCTGCTCCAACAGTGCAAAAACAAATTGTCAAAATTAAGTTGCATTACATTGTTAAGATAATATGCTTGTGTGTATGTGTCCACTCACGTTCTGGACATGATAAAAGCCCAGAGGAGCTCCTTTGCCTGTGTTCTTCAGGGGCTCAGTGGAAAAAGCTTCATCATGACGATGCAGGAAACTTTAACGAACACAAAATGCAAATCACAGTGTGCTTAGCTTCAACTCAAAATTTTTTATTCTACACTAAAATTGTGAAAAACTATTGTAATTTCAATTTATGCAGCTACCACTAACTTTCACTATTACTTATCAAGATATAAAACATACAGGCAATGGTTAAGATTTGATGTTGTGTTTCAAGTTGCCAACTCACTTGAATTGACAGAAGATATCAGCATACTCAGGTGGGACACCACTGGCTTGCAGCACAGTAACACGAAAGGTAAAGATACTGCCCACCTCCAGCTGGCTGTCCAAACCATTACCATGAACCAACTTGGTCTCTGTGATGTTACCCAGCTTGAGGTCTGAAAAAAGTTAAGACAGTTACAGAGATGTGATTTGTTGAAAATGACCTGCAACTGCATTTGGGATTTTGTCTTTTAATAGGCATATCAATGCTAAGCTCTCACAATACAATCAGACTGGTTTGTGCACATTATGATGCTTGTGATTTGTAGAGCAAAACAATGAACAGCATTTGTACACATTCCTTCACAAAGCAAGAAAAACTCCATTGTCTCATTTCCATAACTAAACATTTTAGGCTTCCCTTTGTATTCAACAGGACCATCTGCCAACTATGTTTTCAACTGGGGCTGAGAGGTTAAAATTTATGGTCAGAAAGGGGAAGGTCTGACAGACATACCCATGTCATTGATTCTATTGAGCTCCTCTGAGGGTGTGATGACCTCTGAACTCTGGCCCTGTCCCTCCACAATGCGCAGCTCTTCTAGGGACAAGCCAGAGCGAGTCATAACCGTGGAAGAAAAGTCATTCTGAATGGGGAAAAAAGAGAAGAAACAAGAGCTGAAGGAGGAAGATGAGCATACAGATTGTAGACAAGTGCCAAGAAAGATTCAGGACATACCTTTTTGAAGTATTCATCATCAAAGGAAATCTTGGCTGTTCCTGACTGTCTAACTCCAGACCCGTAGTCTGGAGCCTCCTCATCAGCTGCAAAGAGACAAACATTCCTCTTAACAGGATTTACTCACAAACCCACATGGTTACACCTGCAAGCATCAAAAGAAATACAAGAACCAGAATACATTTTCTCTTTGGTATAAGATACATGTCCTGCAGGGCCCTTTACTTTCACAGTGATATCAGAGTAAATTTAAGATTAGATTTTGATTAGAATTGATCCACATATTTGGTTAGAGCAGATGTTTTAATTTCTACAATAACAAAATGATTTTGACAAAATAAGCAACATATTATTTTGTAAATAATACATAAAACTGATGCATGGAAAGTGATAATAATGCTTTATAATTATTTGTCTGAATCACTGTGAGTATTTGCTTAATTAAACTCAAAGAGAGTGCAGAAACAGCACATAACCTGTATATTCAGCTCCACTATTCCTCTTGCTCATTACAGAATCTCATTAATTACTCACCAGCTATTGCCTGGACACCCACACGCAAAAAACCACGCACCGCACCCTTCTCTGTTACTATGGCAACACGATGAACCAGAGGTACAGGGTACAGCAGGTTGCTCAGGTACACAAACGCTCTGCAAATAAAAACAAGGACATAAACAAGAAATCCTGGTGCAGTGAGGAACAGCTGTTGCAGTCACATACTGTTGTTATGACAGTGTATTATTTTTTATGCTTGATAACTGCCATGTTAGCTGTTGCATTAAATCTATTAAAAAGAAAATTAGAGATGCACATACTGTATTACAAAGACCATTTTCTAACAGCTTTTATTGTGTGTGAATTGTGAACAAATAGCTAAATATGCTTTGTATACAGTATTGATCAGCACATGTTAAAGACAACAATAATAAATAAACAATATTAGTGACAATTACTTTGAGGGACAAGAAAATAAAAATGAAAACAGAAGGTTGAACATAAAATCAAACATGATTCAGGAAACAGAAATCAGGAGCAGGTGTAACCATACACTATTTTGAAACTGCTCGACAGGCCTGATGACATACTGCCTGAGATGCAGCAGTAAAGGCTGTAAAGGAGTGTTTTATTGTGTTGTGTTAGTCTCTCACTCACACTCCCTGACATTTTGTTTTGTGGGCCTTGATTTGTATTGCTGCACCCCTGGTGACCCTCTTCCCTACCCTCTGTCCCTCTGCACAGAGACTCAAGGCCAAGGCAGGGGGGCAATATCAGTAAATCCTGTGAAACCTGTTAAATTACTGTGACGCAGTCAGGGTGATGCAGAACTATGGCCATCTGCCTGCTCAGATCTGTCATTTTATTTTGAGATTAGCACACTGTGTTTATATCAAAGCTACAGTATGATGTTTGCAGCACTAAGGCTTCAGCCTTGATACAGCATATTGTTACGATTTCCAAAGCTGCTGCAGCACATTATTTTATCTTGACATCCATTCATAAACACAAGTAAGTATGATTATGTGAGTTAATATTACCTACAGTACATTCCAAAAGCAATGTTACAACCAACAGGGCTATGAAACAAATTATTCAACCACAGTGTAATAAATAAAACAAGAGACAAATTAAACAAGGCTTGAAGGATTAAAGAAAAAAATAATACAAATACCAGCAAATGCATGTAAAATCACACAGATGGGAGTTAATACAGTCAGTACTGTGATGGTGGCGGGGGATGAGACATGACGCAGGGAGGAGGTGGAGAAATATGATAGATGGTGGCTTTTCTTTTTTTTTTGGGAGTGAATCTTTATGAAAAGCAGCACATAAAAAGAATGACTAATCACTTTGAATTGAACACTGCTTCAGTACGTCTGTGCTAAGCTGCTATGAATACACTTCATCATCCAATTCTGAAAATTGCCTTTTACCAGAGGGATTTCATGATAATCAATTAGAGATATTCTCTCTCTCTCTCTCTCTCTATCTATCTATATATATATGTATACGTATATATATATATAATATTTATTATTACACATTTTTTTCCATACTGTTTCAACTGAATTTTTGTTCTAATTACACCCCTGGTCTCACTTGTTTCACAGAAGTAAATCCAACATCCACCCCCACTCCTATCCCTGCTCGTGTATATGAGAATGCCAGTCACCAACCTTCCCACCAGAGTGAACCAGGGGGAGCGGTCATAGAAGGGATCCTGGCCATCACTGAAGATGTCAGAGCCCTCCTCGGTGCCGGCATCCGAGCTGGTGTCATCCACAAATGCTTCATCATCAATCAAGTCAGACATCTCGCTCTGGCGCTCATCTGCCAGCTCGGTGATCTCAGAGTCGGTGGTAGAGAAGGTCGGCGAGGGCGTGCGGTCAACCAGGTGCTCGTTAACACAACCGTGGAAGATGGGGGAGCTGAGAAGGTTGGTGGTTTGGGGAAAACAGCGTCAAGAGCCGAGGGAAAGTAACAATGCAATAACGAAGGAGTTAAATAGGCCACTGCACTGCAGCTCATTAAGAACAGCTTTGAGGTAATATAAAAATCATTGTCTCACAACTGAACATTGTCTCGTAACAAATTATAAAAGTATTTGATACTACATGCAAAAAAATATTATTACACTTGAACTGCAAAGTAAGTATCAGTTGCAGATGGCACATGACCACTGTCAATCACTGGGGAAAATATTTTTTTCCCCTAATAATACTACTTTTTAGTTTTGCATCAAAAATATTAATTTCATTAGGAGCAGCAGTGTTACAGCAGTTTGTAGACTTTTGACACCAAAATTAAATGACATTTTAAAAAGGATTTAAAAAGATTATTGTAAAAATCTACTGTATGCTGAATAGAAGTGAAAATGACAAAAATTCCTCACACCATCCACAGACATTATTGTTTACAAGCCTTTGTGTCAACGAGACGGTATAAACACACAAAAGTTATCAGACAAAACAAAATGATAAAGGATGAAAGGAAATAACATCGTTTTTTTTAAAAAAAAAAAAAACAACATAAAATGTAATGTCAAATGAAATTAATACACACCTTACAAGTGACATGAAATTAAAATCACCAAAATAAAATCACAAATGTAACATCAAATTAACATCGTTTTTAAAAAAAAAAAAAAAAACAACATAAAATGTAATGTCAAATGAAATTAATACACACCTTACAAGTGACATGAAATTAAAATCACCAAAATAAAATCACAAATGTAACATCAAATTATAACAAAAACAAAACAATTTGATAACAGAAACACTTATATATACTAGAGATGATATGATATCATGTGATATCACAGTTTTTTTACTATAATAAAGTATAGTAAAAAAAACTGTAGAACGCAATGTGACCATGGAATGAAAAATGAAATGAATGTGAAATATGTACATCCATTTTGAAAAAATGGATCACAAAAGTTACTTAAGTGGATTTAGCCAAGAAAATTTGATTTAAAAGTCAAATAGGCAACAAACCCTACAGTAAAGAGCATTGAAACAGTGATGGGTTATTCTAAAAATGTGCAGTGAGAACTGTGCATGTTATGTTACATACCTCCCCACTAGTTTAAACCAGTGGAAACGGTCATAGAAGGGGTCATTTCCTGTCAAAGTGCTCTCGCCATCCTCCTGATGTGTGGAGGCCATTTCGCCTGCACGGTCATACATCTCTCTCATCTGCTCCAGCCTCAGCCTGCAAATGACGACAGAGTGTTCTCAATAATAATGACATGCACAGAGCAGATACATGTATTGCATCGTATTCATTTCTGACAAATGTGTGTAACACATGATATGCTGCACTTCTATAAATACATGTTTGAAAACAAATCTTTTCTTAATTCGGCACTAGTCTGACATATGGTTTGGTGATTACTTGAGTTTTTCAAGGGACCAGTAGTGTGTGGCTCCATTCTTAAGGTCCTGAACCTCTACAGCCACCACAGTGCGAGGGAAAGGCCTGGAGTCACACTCCTTCTCTGGCTCTGGAGGCAGGAGCTCAGGAGGCAGCGGTGAGTACAGTGTGTCTGTCAGCAAGACAAACTGGAATTGGACCTGAAAATGAAAAAGGGATGAATGAAAAAGGGATGAATATGAGGACAGGTCATAAAACAAACCAAGAAAACAAACAACAAAAAACAAGCTTTGGCAAGTTCTGATAAACCTTTAGATCAGGGATTTGTGGTTTTTGGGGGAATTTTTGTGATAATGATTACTTGCCCACAATCAAATGTTACACTAAAACACTAAGGCCGTCCCTGACACTATTTTCTTTCAGGGGTTGCACTGTCACTGCAACCCAAGATTGTGTGTTATTGGTTTAAAATAAATACAAACATGCCATTGTGTTTTTTCCCTCCACAGCAGAATAATAAAGGGTGCAGCCACTTCATTTTGTGATCAATGTTTTGTTGTATAAAAGACGGGAAGGGCTCACTGCCTTTTGAAATATAATTGAAATTTAAAGCAGATACATCAGTGCTTGAAGGTTAAACTGATCATTAACTAGACAGCCTCCATTTTGTGACCTCTCACTTCAAAGGCGTAACTTTGGGTTGAACATTGGGGGGTTTAAACTCTCCACCTATTTATTTATTTATTTATTTACTGAATTGTGTACTTTTATAAAAGGAGAAAGCTAATTTGGTGTTCCTGTATTAGAAATGCATTATGATAAAGCATTTTAACACCTTTTGCCCTCTTACTAGCATATTAAGTTATGTTAAGGTTCAGCAAGGCCTCAGCCAAGTATCCTACCCTGCCTCAGCAGTTTGCTGTCAGTGTTAGCATGACAGGACAGCTGATGAGTAAAGAATGCCTTCACCACAAAACGTGTGTCTATATTGTGGAAACCACTTGTTACAATTTAGTGGAAAACTGACATTAGCCCCCTACACCGTGGCATCTTTACCTCACACTCGCAAACGAACAACCAGCTAGTCAACTCCAGTCAAGAAGTCATCAACTAACTCAACAATACAACTATTTACATTTATTTTACATTTATTAACAATTATAAAACAGATGGAATATGAACATTTGTGAATCAATTTTAGACTGTTTTTCCACGTACATTATAGACACAGTAAACCTCTGATAATTAAACTTTGCGCACCCATAAATATCATCCTGAATCCACATATGTATTGTCTTTTTATGTGCTCATCTTCCTTTTTTCATTTAGTTCCAGGACTGCAAATCAATATGTCACAAAATAGAAACAAACTCACATTTTTTGCTCTATTGGGGTTGTGGTGGTATTGGTGGGGCTCACATTACCAGATGATTAAACGTGCTACTATTTTGCTGGGAAATTAAATGAATAAAGTTATTCATGCAAGATAATAAATATTTTTTTTATTCATCGCAATGATATGATTATTGGGGGGAATTATACTGACTGGATCTGATTTTTGCGGGGGCTGCCTGTCACTTTATTGGAGTCCAGTTCGGCATTCAACAGCATTTAGACGTGGCTGTTATATGTATATAAAAGTATAAGTATATATTTTTTTCTGCACTCTCAAAAAAAATGAACACAAAACCATGGCATGTCATGAAGTAGAATGAAGCGTCACACTTCACTTCTCTTACTTTCTTCTTTAGCTCCACACTAATGGCATTAGCCTCCTTCAGGTAAACAGCATTTCCCCACAACTGATCTCGGAGGGAGGTGAACTGATGATACCTCCACTTCCTGAAGGCCCACTGTGCCAGCTCAAATTCATGCTGAGTCCAAGGTACTGCACAGATCAGGAGACAGAGTTTAAGTTCACATGCTGCAACACACATACAGAACCCAAATGCGATGCAAATACACATGAAACCAAGAAACAAAAAAAGTCTAAGTTGTTGTTTCAGCCCACCACAAATCTATTGTACTAAAAATTACATTGTGTGGAATATTTTGCTAGCTTTATTTGAATAAGTGACCATTTCTTTATTCTTCATTTTCGTTTCTGCTGAAATCCTCTGTGCTGTGTTCAGAGACCTTTAACATTAGACTTCATAGTCAGCTACAGAAATGAAAAAGGGAAAAATCAAATCTAGTAGAAAAAACAGAGAAAAGAAAAAGTTTCACAAAATAAAAACATAGGATTTTAACGTACCATCACTGTTAACCTGTTTTAATACCTGTTTAGTATAGTATAGTACAGTACAGTATAGTATATACTACCATCTAAAAGCATTAGGACCATAAAATCACACACAAATGTTTCCACTGGTGGATTACCAGTCTCGGTTAATAATCTGTGAGTTAGCTTTTTTAACTGCTACTAAAGTGAATGGATACCAGAGTAGACAAGAAATGACATCTTATCTTGAACACTGCTCCCTATACTAGGTTTATATTATATAAGTAGCATGTTTTCTTAGTGTTTAAATCACAAATATGATTAATTATAACCATATGAACTAGTTTGGCAGAATGTCTTCAGTGAAATTAGTATGGCAATCTTAATTAATCTGAGTGAGGTTGTTTAGTTCTTCTGATTATGAAAGAAGACATACTGTATGCACATTCCGGTAGTTTAGGCCCTGGACAGAAAGTGTGGAGGAAAAAATACAGTGCATTTTATGTACAATATATATATAAACACACGTATATAATGCAGAATGTAACAGGAATATCTAAAAGGCTGAAGATTAATTGTACACACCTTCCTCTTCTTCCTCCTCCTCCAGCTCTTCTTCATCCGGTGTCTCAGCTATCAGCGAGCGAGTTTCGACCTGTTTCTGAAGTTCTTGCAATTTGCTCTCGTAAACCTGGACATCAACAAATAGGGAAGGGGAAAGAGAGCGTGGACAAATGTGGCAACAATAGGTGAGCTTAAAGAACCATCAGAGCTACATTCAACCAGAATATTCACTGTGACTAAATGCATTTGGATGTATAAATTATGCAATGTGGGATAAAATGTGGGTTCTCAAACACCTTTGTGTAGTGAGATATAAAAGTGATAAAAATGTAATATACTGTAAATACATTTTAAATTATCTTTGAGAACTCTTCTTAATGAGATGTGTTAAAAAGTTATAATTGAAAGGAAAAGTATGATTATTTCTACTTTCTACATACAGTACTTACAAAAGTAGGTAACTCAAATTTCAAGTTTGTACAATGAATAAAAACTCTGTTATCCTTTTCTATGGTCTGCAGTGACTGAATATGCAAAGTTCTGAGGATAAAACACATTATAAAATGAGAGAAATGCTAGATGGGAGTGAAGGTGCAATCCAATGAGGGGCGCCATCCCCATCAGAGGAGAGTAGGCTGTGGTCCCGATGACCTCATCCTGTTTGTTCTGTGTCTTCTGGGAAGACAATGAGGCCTTTTGTCATGGACATCCTCTCTGCTGAAAACCCTAACAAAGCTAAAAGCTGGAAACCCTGAAATTCTTCAAGCAACCAAAATACACCAAGAGTTTTACTGTATTTATCTGCTTGTGTGAAACAACACACAGCAACTAAAATCAGTTCCTTTTAAAATACGGATATCTAAAGTCTTAAGGGAGTTTAATAATGTCTCATTTTAATGTCAAGAAAAAGTAAGTAAAGGCACAGAATTTCTGCTTTCATTCTCAAACTATTATTAAATGATTACAGCAAAAAGAGGGCAATAACAATTAGCTTTTGCCAAATCAAATAAAATCACAATTTCCAAATGTAATGTAAAGTACAAATAAATATATATATATATATATATATATATATATATACATAGTATTATCAATCAATTGTATTATTGAAAAAAACAAATGCCACCAATATATGACTAATAAATGCACATTTAACATGTCATTTTATTTCAGTCATACTTTGAAATAAATCTCCAGAAACAAAGTGATTAATTATATCCTTTTTAAAAAACCTGTGAACAATACTTTTCCAATATATACTGTATATTTGCACAAAGTGCTTGACGGAGGAAGCAACACAACTTTGCTCACAGCCACAGTGAGGCACTTGATATTGCAGATTCAAAAGGCAGACATACAACAGTCAGACACAAACTTAGACATCACACAGATATATCGTTTATGTATCTATCAAAATAACAGTAATAGACTACATTAGCTACATTGTCCATATGTACTATTTCCAGCTTACCTGGTCACTGTCAGCCACAGTGCACAAGTTACATACCATTATTTAATGGAACATTTATTAGAGCTTAAGAAGCGTAGGCTATTGCATGCAAAGATAACTACAAAGTCACGAGTAAGATTTGAGTTGAACATGTTTTTATATAATTTGGTATTTGTTACAGCATAGTAAGGCAGAATATATATACCCCCCAAAACATGAAATATAAGGCAGAAAATATTCATCATTCTCAACCCTGGTTTTACATTTTGATAGCCCTCAAAAGTTTCTTTTATGCTGCTGAGTGTCACTGTTTCTTTAAATTGAACTAAAGGTTGAAAGTTGGTTATTTTTAAAGCTAAAAATACAGCTAAGAAAACAGATTGTGTGTTATTTAAAATAAGAAGCAGTTAAAACAGAGAGGAAAAACTAACATGGAAAACTGATTTCATAGAATGTCTCAATGAAGTATAAAGCTGTATGAATAAGTAGCATTTTATGCAACTAAAAAGGCAGTCCTCAAATTTCAATTTGACATATTTATCCTGAATGACAATAAGCAAGCACTAAAAGTCTTTGTCCTCCCACCAGCATTTTTAAAGGCAAGTCTTTGGGAGCCATGACAACACTCAGTTGGGCATTCATTTGAAACACAGAGAACTTTGTGTTTGCAATATTTACACAACATGAAACAAAAATCTAAACTTAGTTCATGGTGTGAATTTAAAAGTTATTCCATTACAGTAACGTTTTCACAAAGATATCTATGATTTCAGCAGTGGTTCTCAAATTTAAAAGGGTCTAAAGCCTCCAAATGTCAGGAAGAACCTTGACAAATATACAGGAGACATAATTTAATTGGATAAATGAAGGTAGTTTGTCATGGGTGTTTTAAAAATACTGAAAAGAGTAACTTATTGTTAAACATTACAATTTGTGTATTCACTAACTAATTATACAGCTTACTCGTGACTTCTGGAAGTGCAAAATATTGTACGACACATACAAGTATGTGTCATACTGAGTGAAAAAAAGGATAAAATTAGGATCAAGCAATCAAGTCACTTACTAAGAATGTGACTAAACCAGGTTTTACTATAGTTTTGGTTAAAAAAGCTATACTGATTAAAAATCTTGCTGAAATACAAAACCACTAAAATGAATAGAAGGGGAAAAATACTACACTAGTAAATGTATAAATGGATTAAACTAGATCCTTTGAGCACTATTTCAGTCAGTTAAAAATTGCTATCACAAAGTGTGTTGATTTATGACAGTAACTTGTTTCATGAGGTACAACACAAAAGATAAAATAATTCACAGACACATTGAAACATTCAATCATGTGGTAAACAGAGATGAATAAAGAGGTCTTTTTCATTTTGGAATTTGGGCTGCAATGAACAACAAAGTCTTGATGAAAATTAAACACATCCATGATACTGTAGTGGCTAAAAACATTCATGACAATCAATACTAAAATTGCAAAATGTAAACTCTGAAGTTCCAACCATGAAGATAATTTTACGCAATCAAAGCATGATTGATGAAATGTCACACACGCACAAAAAAAAAAAAAAAAAGAGTAAGCATGAAATGTCTCTTCTGGAAAAAAGTCCCCTTATTATCTGTTGGCTTCATTTCCTTACAACAGCTCTCCTAAGGCTGACAATAGAGCAAACAATACAGCAAAAACAGCATATATTACGATGATAAAATGTCTTTATAAAATATACAATATTTTTGGATCAACCAATAACATGCTGATCAAGTGCAAAGTTCACAGTCAGCCTCAGCTGTTTGACTCATGATTCTGTTGTTGTGATCTGTAATGTATTTGCCTACTACAAGAATTTGAAACTAGTTCACTGTTTAAGAAGTTCCACTCAGACTGTTGTCTCTCTGCCGGCTTTTAGATTAGGAGCTGACATTTGCCTGCGCATTCGTGGAGGTGCCTGAAAGCTATTTGGATGGTTAGAATGGTCAGTGTGATGGTACTGCTGGTAACCACTGAAGCTGCCATCTGTATGTATCATGCTATTATAATGGTATGGGTACTGCTGAAGGTATGGCTGAGGAGGTACTGGGTGGTTCTGATGGTGGCGAGGCTGGTAGAAAGCCTGGCTATGCCTCCTGTTGCTTACAGACTGCTGGAGTGACTCCATAGAGCCAGAGGGCCGCGGGCGATGATGAAAAGAGTTGCTGCGGCCTCGTTCATGTGGTTGCTGATGTGGGTTCCTATAGTTATTTCTGTGCCCCTGACTTAAGCCTTGCTCCAAGTCTTTGCTTCTGGGCTGGACTGGAAGGTTTGGTAATGGAGGAGTGACTTGAATAACTGAAGCAGCCATCTTTTCTCTAGAAACTACCCCTTCTACTGCCTGGCTTTCTGCTTCCTCTTCAACTACAGCTTCTTTAGGTACCTTTAGCTCAATGACCTGCTCATCTGTTATTATGATATGAGTGCCAGGGCTCCATGAGTTGCGGTGCTTAGGGTTACTTTTGAAGGGAAAGCGCAACTTGCGGTCTTCTGGTGGTATAAAGCGATGTGGTCCGGTATGGCGGCGGAGCTGCTTGGAGATCTCTTGTTGCTGAAGGTTCTTGAGGCGTAACTGCTCTTGACGCATCCAGCGCATGTGGCCTTGTTTTAGGGTTGAGTCGTCTCCTGTACATTGGCCCATTTGTGAATCAACATCCTCTCCATCAGGTTTTTCTGGCACAGGAGGTTTACCCTCACAAGGACTTGGAGTTCTGGCCACACAGGTGGATGTGTCCACACTAGGAGGCTTTTCGTGGCTCTCTGGGGTCATGAGTGGAAGGACCTTTTCCATTTTGACCATCTTGTTCCGGAGAGCACGGATCTCCTCATCCTTCATGTTATTCTGTTTCTTCACCTCTTGCAAGATGTCTTCAAGTTTATCAATGTGTACTTTAAGCTCATCCATAACAGCTCCTCCTGCTCGAGACCCATTGGTGATGACATCTTCAATGCGCTCATCACCAACTCCTACAGTGTCCCAAACATCCCGAGCCACAGCCCTCCACGAGTCCCGCTCGTTGGGGTCCTTCTTGCTGTAGCTAGCACAAAGCTCCTTCATCTTTACAATAGCCAATGCCTCAATTTCTTGCCGTGTGTGACGGAAATCATTAAGTGCTACTTCGTAACAGATTTCTTTGACCGCCTGGATCTTCAAGTCTGAGATGGTCACCCATTTGGAGTCCTTGGTGATGCGTCTGCGCTGAGGAATCTGGTACATTTTGACTGGCTCTCTTCTCTTTCCACTGCTGGGTAACCCACACTTTTTCACGATAGTTTGCAGCTTGCTGGGAGGCAGCTTTTCCCTCAAGGAAGTGATCAATCTCCAGCTCTCTTCACAAGACCTCTTATCTGAGTCATCCCCACTATCAGAGTCTCCATCCTTGAGAAAACAACAGGAAAAAACCAAAAGGTTCCCAAAAAAAGGATAAATTACAATGGGAAATCAAAAAGAGAATGAAAGGATGGCTTAAAAATGAATGAATAAAAAGGTATAAATATGCAACACGGGAACTTTATTAATGAATCAAGTTCGTGTTCTTAGTGTTTTTTGTTTGCTTGTTTTTGTTAAGTTAAATAAGAAAATAAATCTTGCGCTGAAGAGTCTTTAACAGTTAAAAGGGTTGGGAGTTTTGACAAAGATAACTTTTACACTGTCATAGTATTATCAATATATTTGCATACATCATTACTACACATGATGCATGGCAACATGCAGTATTATTTCCAGAATGTTCAAAATAAGAATAGAAAACCAAACAAATGTACATACAACACAGTGGCTTCCATTGACTTTCTGGTCAGTTTGTCTTTCTCATATATTTTTCAATTAATAATGTAATAATATACACATAAATAATTGTATATTCATTAAAATGTTTAAACAAAACTTTTCATATCTCAAAAATGTGGATGTCACTTTTAACAATTCTGTTCCCAATGTTGCATATTGTTATTAAAAGTAAAAGGCAAAGAAATTCTACTATTATTAGAAAGGAAGTATCAACAGAGGAAAGTTGCTGACTGGAGCAATTCTGTATTGTTTGGTGATATTCCTCTTCTTAGTTTAAAAATTCTGTGATTTGAAAGCTGGGTCCCAAAAATGCTACAGATATGTAGATGGATTTTGGAGCTTTCACCTTTTAGTCCAGAAGGTTTGAGTGGCTTTAGTATTAGCAGGGAGTTAGAAGACAGAGTGTACTTGCAGTTGATCAGAAAGCCAGTAAAGAGAGGAGATGCCGAAGTGAGGGTGTTAATCCACTACAAGAAAGATGTTAGTTGGAAGAGAGATGCAGTTTCTCATTTTGTGTAGACAAAGTACATTACAGATCACAACCAGTTGGTACAGACAATTCATTTCTTGGGAATGGATTTGTATCTAAAGCTAGAAATGAAATGTTTTTAATGATGCTAGGATTCTGACTCTATGCCTGTAGCTAAGCACATAAAACCACCTGATTATGAAAGAATTCTGCGCTTCACTGATTAATATTTATTATTCTATTATTGAGTAGTGTCCTTATTGTGTGAAGATGCCAGGAAAGGCTAACAAAAGAGGTAGCCAAAAAAGTCAATGAGAAACCACATTGTTACTATTCATCAAAAACTACAGCAGGAGTTTTTGTTATCCCAATGCATTGTACATGTCAGCAACTGCATTGATGAAACTCAGGACAAAACAGAGCAAGGAAACTAGAATAGAAATCTAACCCAAGCAAATCAACAGCCACTTCAGAGTTGACCAGTTCAACAGCAAACACAGCAACTTAGTCCAGAACCAATACTGAGTGAGTTAAGAAAACATGCTATTAACATGAACCATGCAAAAGCAGCATCACTTTTTCCAAAATATGGTACTCTATGTGTTTCAATACAAGCCAATATTTAGTCAGTTCTTTATTGATTTTGATCTTCATTTCAAATCAAATTCAGCTGTAAGTTACTGTTTTGCAAGATTCGGATCCACTAGAGAAGACACAAGAAAAAAGGAACAGATATTTGGAAAGGGAGAAGCTTTACAACCTATTTCTTGCACAATAAAATTGCTACAGAAAAGTGAGGTCAACATAAGAAGGCAGGTAAAAGCTCTCAGTCTCAAACCAGAAAAACTTCCATGCAAGAAGAACAAACGTGCTCTAGGAGTAAAAGTGTTTCTCTCTCTCTCTCTGTCACACACATCACAAGAGAGTAAGAGCTCAGAGTGGGAATTAGTATTGGTCAGATTTAAGTGGACCAAGTGAAAATCATTTCCACTTAATGACAAAAGCAAATCTTGCTTTAAATTTAAATTCCATAAGATAGATACCCTGTAGAGAATTTCAAAAAACGCACCAAGTATCACTAACTAACTAACTGGATTCCTCGGGAATCTGCCTTTGATTATGATTAACCTATTTGCTTAACATCTATATAACCTACAGTGTAGTTATAAGTAACTTGTCTACAACCTCTATTATGAATCTCACCAAAAACAAACAATAGCCTTTACAAAGTGGTTTGGCTTAAATACCAGCTGATTTGAACTCACTAGTCGCTGTTGCTCCAGAAGTTGGTCTGCCTCTTCCTTCTCCTTCTTGTACAAGATTTCCATCTCAGTGAGTCTATGTAAGAAGAACAATATAATTTCAACTTATCCAACTATTTATGATACACTGTACAATTTCTATTTTAAACCATTCAAGTCAGACTGTGGACACAAACAGAAATAAAGATTTTGTACCTTTTCTCCATTTCCTGCTTCATGTCAATTCCCTGTTTCTCCAGAAGCTCTCTCTGAGCAAAGGTCCAATCCACAGGCTCCACAGGAGTTTCTGCAGATGGCGTTTTCTCCCTTTCAGCCCGGGCCTGTTCTGGGTGATTGAACCGGAACACATGGTTCTTTCCCATAATGATACGATTACCTAAAAGACAGTGGGGCAAACATGGAGACCATGAAGTCAACATAGACAATAATTCATTAGAACTGTAGAAAAAAATGCAACTACTGTAACAGTGCTGATCTTTATTTTTACCATTTTTCCAATTTTAAAAATGAACATTCAAAGTGATTTTCTAGTGTTATCAAGAAATCAATCTCCCTTTACCTCAGCTCACAGAGATAAATAGAAAATGTGTATGTGACAACTTTGTTTATACATGCAATATACTGTTTAAAAATGAGATATGTACCTGACCGAAGCTGGATTGCATCTTCAACACGTTTTCCATTGACATAAGTTTCTGATCCCTCACAGGGCACCAGCAGGACGATAACTTCAGAAAAAAAAACAAGCTGTTAATTAGTAAATCATTCTAAAAAGCTTATTATTCATTATAATGGGGTTTAGAAAAATATCTAACCATTATCTTTTCATGTTTACAGTCTCTTAGGACATGAGCAACACAGAATAGTACAACACAACACAGTTTGTATGAGCTATAGCGTTCTTTCTTAAAATAAAACCAAGAAACATTTCAGAAATAATCGAGATATTCAATGCGTACACATGTTTAAGAAAACACCAGCAAGAAAACATAACCATCTCCACCATCTCACCATCTCCATTGGTATTTCTTTCACTGCGGAAGATGCAGTGCTCTTCCTTGATGTGAGCACCACTTAAAACAATGTCTTGTCTTCTTTCAGCGTCAGTCTGACCCACCCTGAAACAATCACAGAGGCCATTTTAAGAGCGAGATAACGGCTTTCTTATTTGACTGGCAGCCATTTCAGTAAAAGTCAGTGCCAGAACATAAATGGAACTCTGTAAACCATTGGTTATAAAAAAAAGGCCACACTTCTAAAATACTATAAGCACACAAAAGCACCTCATCTACTTTTGTGGGTTGCCAATACAAAATTCTCAACAGACATAGTCTGTAGAGGGGCCCAATGGGAAAAAGAGCGATGCAAATCAACTTCAGAAAGTTAGTTGTTGGCAGTTTTTGAGGCATTTTTATATTACTCTGACAGTTTCTGACTCACATATGAATCACATTAAAAGAGAAAAAACTAAATACAGAGTAGTTTTTCAGTGACCCTGCCTGTGAGTAATTACAGACCTGTTCACATACTCTGCAGAAATTTCCTGTTGAAATTCAGTTTTTAAATTACCTTGTAATTCCATCTTTGATGTAGTAGAGCAGACACTCTGACATGAGAGGATCCTCATTTAGGTTAACCAGATGTGGAGTCTGCAGATGAGACATGGGAAACAGTTTACCACAAATACATTTGTAAGTTACCTTCTTTCCTCAATATTCAGAAATAATGTTATAAATGTTGGTCAGGTGGACATACAGTTCTTTCATATTAAAACACTGCTGATGGCCTATTTATGATATATGATCTCCTACATGACCATGACTAAAAGTAACACTGACACCTCGACTGAGTATGTCATAAAACTACCTAAAATCACTAACATGTATTCCTGCAAACCACCAACCTTTTTAGGGGAAAATACCCCATTAAAATCTGTATAGAGATCACAGGGCTTCTCAACAAAATGCTAACCCATAGAGCAGCAGTAAGTGAAAAGAGAGAAAGAAATTAAATAACATAAGGGTGTGAACAAAAGGGAAAAAACCTAATACACAACTGGAGAATGCCAAAAGGAGGATTAATTTCAAAGGGGTGAATCTTCTGAAACCAAAGCTGACTAGTGACAGCTGGCACTGAATAGTCACTGATTAAAAGACAACAGATTAATCTCTGTCACATTTTGCTTTACTTTGCTGACAAGTACATGCAGTACTACACCTACTAGCCTGAATGTTGCCTCTACTGGATGATACTGGTAGTAGAATGTATACATATACACAACGCAGGACACAGCAACTATAAGTTCTAAAAATGCAGAGCCAGAACATGAAAATAAACATATTTCTGGTGCTATGTTATCACAAAAGGTTAATTTATGGGGCTATATCTAATGCAGGAAAGGTGCTTTGTCTGCTAACTAAACAAACCTCTTTAGTGGGAAAACAATCCAACTGGTTGTCAATATCAAACGGTTTTTCATGACTAAGCTGAGTATGTGAAAGAAGGAAAATAACAATGAGTGGAAAGACAGTCAGAATGATAAATCCAGGCTCTTGGAAAAAAAATAAGAAAAAGTGAGGAAATGATAGTTGAAGCATGGCTTGCATTACAAGCCATAGGGATTTTGACATATGCTGTGTTTCCATCACAGTATGGTTCAGTTTGGTATAGTACAGTACTGTTTGGAATTGTAAAGCACTGGGTCAGGCTTGCATTTCAACTGAGAACATTATCTTTACTTGGTAGGTGGGGTGACCGATGGCTGAGCAGTGTGACATTGTTCAGGTCCGATGACAGCGAACAACAACCATGAAAAGGAAACAACAGGCAACAGTTGATGACATCAAGCAGTTTTTTTTTCCTGCTCTGTTTGTGGCTGTTTGTCTCAACAATATGCTACGCTTTGTATGAGAATTGACTGCAGGCTTTTGCCTTCCATGGGATATTTACACTCATTGCAATAGAGTGACATTTTCATGTTGCCAAATCAATTGGGTGTTGTGGGCGGAGCCACCTTGGCCATTCATACCATTTTACTCTGGTACCTCAAGGGAAGGGTACCAAAAAAATGGAACAGTCTATTTTGGTCCTACTACTTATGGAAATGACAGAAAGTACATACCGTACTGTACCAAACCAAACTTCCACTCGGTGGACACACTGCTATAATTCGCTCCACCACTAATGCCTGTATCAGTGTTTCATGCCTGTTGTACCTTTTTTGGAGAGAAAACCCCCAAAGTGCCTCCATCTTCACGTATTGCTACACCCATCTCTGCAAGCAAGGCCTCTCTGTAGTGAAGGCAAAACATCTGTTAACTCAGGAGTAACAATTTAAATGAGACAAAGTTGGAAGACATTGCTGTTTTAATTGCCTTCACACAACCTGTTTACATATGTATTCTTACAAAACTTTTCTGCAAGAATGACTGTGTAATGTTAATGTAAAGATAATATTGTTGATAAGAGAAACAGTGGAAATTATCAATGTTTGACATAACAGCCAGTTTTTTATGGAACAGAAATAGCCAGAGAATGGCACCTGTGAGTCTCAATGGACAGTAACATTGTTGATTTCTTCAGTTACAGATGAGAGGATAAAGGAGGTGAAAGGATGAGAGAAGAGTGACTGTGCTGCAAAGTGTAACAGCAGAGAAGTTAAAGACTGGTGAAGAAAATGAGACAGACAGCCCTAAGGTGTGAAAAGTCAGAGATAGAGCTATGTCTAAGCTATGTGACAGAATAGTGTGAGCTAAGGGTTGAGCCACATTGGGAAGCACTTTTTGCTCCATGTGACATGGAAATGACAGTCCATCAAAACTGACCTCTCCATGCGGATTGCCTCAGTCTTTCTCAGTTTCTCCTCCCATGTTTCATTGAGCTCAGCAATGATCTTTTCTGATTCCTGAATGCAAGAAGCAAAGTATAAGTTAATCATAACAGTTATTCACCTCTTGTATTTATAGCATATAGAAATGCATTGTTTTCAAAGCATAAAGTTAAGAAAACACAATTAATTGTAAAAATTAAGATTGAAGAAGAAAACCATAACATATACTGTATGTTATAACAATTATAAAATAATTTGTGTCAGGGTAAAGTTCATTAAGCCTTTATCAATCAAAGAGGTCTGCCACTACACCTTCATCCTCTTCATCAAGATAATGACAAACATGTAATATGTGTTCCTGTAAATGTTTAATAATGTCATATATATAGGTAGGTTTCAGGGAATTGTTACTGTACATTTGTCAATACAGACAGCACATTAGTGTGTATGCAAAGGTAACCTTCATTGCATAGCTGAAGCACCTTTAGAAAATGAATACCATGTGCTTCACTATTATAAAGGAGTCTATTTTGGTCCAACTGTCTCTGTGTCTCCATTGGCATTTGACGTCACTGGATGACAGACAGACTGGGCACCATGGTTGCCAGGGAAACTGTAGCTCTTGATGTCCAGTTGTTACAAGACTATGTACAACAATATCAGTAGAATGTGAGGTCTACTGCACAGGTAAGGGGTACTAAAGTCTGAGGCCACATGAGGACATGTGGTCAACATGTGTTTTTATTAAAGACTAACAAAAACACATATGACATATAGGTGTCCATAGTATGCTAATCAAGAGCAAACAAGTCATGAAAACTGAAACAATAAAAAAAATTTAAATTACAGGATGTCAATTTCATGATTGCAAAATGCAATGACATGCAATCAGGGAAGCCCCTCCTATGCCACATACTTTGACACAGGAGAAAACAGCATTTGAGGGACAGAAATCAAATATACTCTGGTAAGAAAGAAAATAACTTTTACTAGAGTGGGCCATACAATGATAGGACTCTTCTCTCTTAATTAGAGACCAAACATGTAACTTAATGATGACTAAGACCAACAAAGGTCTAGTTTACCTTAAGTCTTTCAATGGCCTCCTCTCCTCCAGGTGTGGACATGATGCGCTCCTGGATGCTGGTGACTGACTGGAGGCCCCCCTGGCTGCATAGTGCACCAGAGGATGGAGAGGATGTCAGGGAACCAATAGGGGCTGTGGAGAAATGGCCAGGGCGTTGGTTCTCTGAAGCTACCAAGTATCTATGCTTATTGTTCTGAATGTCTTTGAGGTCTGAGCCCAGAGCAAGAGAAAGAGGAAAAAGAAAAACAACACAGAAAGCGGTAGGGACACGCCCAGGGCAGGTTAGGGAGGAGTAAACCACAGAAAATGGAGGAACCAAATACCAAATGGGAAGACAGGGCAGGGAAGGATATGGGAAAACAGAAAGGACAAAAAGGGAGGGAAGACCAATGTAAGACAAACGTTGTAGGTCAGAGGGTTAAGACAAACACCCTGCATTATGGTAAGCTACAGACAGCAGCAGTTTTCACTCCAGGTAGTTTTGAACAGTGTTTAACCTAACTAATTTCACATTACTTTTCATTAGAGAGATTTCAGTAGGGTATTTTAATGTGGGTCAGAATGACAGTTTAGAGTAATTAACTCAGAGCATAATATAATATAATATAATATAATATAATATAATATAATATAATATAATATAATATAGGTGATTCTACAGAAAAGAAAGCTGCAATTTTCTTGCTTTTGTCTTGAACTCTACCATAAAAGAAAATGCACTGTGAGAACTGCTACTATGGTTTCAACTACAGGATGGAAAAGACAGAAACTGCAAGAAGTTCCAGAGAAAGGACAGATGAGAATGGCTGAGACACAGTGCCAATGTTCAGCCAGCAGTCGAATAATATAATTCACTGCAAAGCGTGCACACATGCATGCACTCAAACACCCACAGCAGCCTCACTAAAGGTCAGGCAGCTCATGTCAATATAATGCCTCAAGGGGTTACTCAGACTGTGTTCTCCAAGAAACAAAAAAGCAAATATGCAAAGCAAATTGCTAATAAATTAAAATAAAAGAGTTTAAAATGAAATTAAGTGCTGATATTTTGGAGTTTAAAAAAATATGGGCTTTTAACTCTTCTGAAAAAAGAGAATGCATCTACACACAAGAAAAGAGCTATTCAGCTGAGCTACCATATACTGGGATACTAGAAGCTAAATGTGTGTTTTTACTCTGGTAAGGTAAAGGTATGTAATGAGAAAAACAGCAGAGAGTACACCAGTCTAACAAGCAAACTACTCAGTGCTATTACAACAAATCCAGTTAACCACAATGGCATGACTATACTACACTTTGGGTGTAGCTACAAATTCATGCACCTTTCCGTCTGTAGCTCTGAACCTCAGTGTGAGAAGTGAGAAGTGACATTCTAAAGATTTGAGCACTGTCACCTGCAGTAGATAATTAGTAAAACAAAACACAGTAAACAGCAGAAAGACCAATGGCAGGAGAAGAAGCTTAAGGAAGTGAGTCACAAAAAGACAAGGTGAAAAATCAATATGGGTGCATTAGGTGCACCCATGGGGAAGACAGACAGGCAAGTCTAAAAGCTAAGTTTCTTAAGGGTGTATTCCAAAATGAATTAAGCTCAACCCTAAAGCAACCTTGTCCTCCTCATTCGAAAAAGTAGCAGAAACAAAAATGCAAAACATGCTAGTCTAAATGCATGCTAACCCTTGCAATACACCTAGGGAAGCCTTATATTTCTGAGAGTACTTCTATTAAAGCTTTTCTGCTATAAGCATTTGCATGCAAAGCTTGTAGATTTTATCTACAGGTAATGGGCATATAAGCAATGTTAGCTTTTATTAATAAGACAATTAGTGATAGACAATGCAAAGCTATCACACATATACACACATTTGATTCCACTTCCTGGGCAATCATCCCCCATAGGATCAACTGAGAGGAAGCAGGAAAAGATGAGAAAGGGTCAAATGTCAACACCAGTAGAAGGGTCGGAAATGGTTAGAGACAATTCTTAGAGGACTGCATGAGAAGATTATGTGGATGAGAAGAAAATCCATGAAATGATTTGTTAAGTGCCACATCATTAGGCATGATCTAGGTAATAAGCAGGTTATTAATTACTTCAGATACGTTATTTATGGATATGTTTTTAATGGGTATATTATGTCTCTAATTGACTCGACTATGAGCAATGAACTGTGATATTTTAATGCTGCTTTTAATTAAAATTAGTTTTGTCACTCAGAGTCAGCCAAATTTCAAATGATAAATTTTCATCAAATTATTTAGGAAGTAATTTTATATGGTAAATATATAAATATAAATTTAGTGTTCTACATTGATTACTGTAAAATTAAACACACAAAGTGTGAATATTTTACTGTAAACCACCGGCACGGTGGTCAATAAGTTCACAAAAACTCATTTTAAGTTCACAAAAAGTCATCTTAGTTAAGACACACAAGTACAAGCATGGCAATGGAAACAAAGTTCTATGGCTGAAAGCAATGAAACGGGGATGAGGACAGAAAATGTTACCAAGTCGTGGTGGGCCCTGGAAGAAACGATAGATGTTGTGTGGCTTCAGAGTATGGTTTACTGTGACAGCATTAAACTCACTGTCCAGGATGTCTCCTAGGCCCTGGGCACGGAGCAGTTCCTTCAGTCGAGCCACTTCATCCTTCAGCTCACGCACCAGCTTATTGTTGGGATCTTCATTGATGACAGCATTGCATTTGATATTCTTGGCTCGGTCAGCATAGCTAAAATTCAAAATACATTCTAAGTGGAAGGGATTGAAGACGTAAAATGTAAATGCAAACAACTATGTTATATCCACAGTGGGCCTTTAGAGGAAACTTTACCGAAGTGTGCTGAGAGTTTCATCATAGTTGATATCTGCAGGACTGAGGGCAGCTACCATGGCTGTTCTGGAGTTTCCTCCTGATAACAAAGGATCAGATCAGTAGAGAGGTCAATTATATGTCAATAAAGCAAAACAAATGCTGAGTACTAAATCCAATAATGTAAGATTTAGCTGTTATGTACTGCCTGTGTTAAGATTAAATAAACCCTTGACATCTCTCCTCCAACTGTGCAAACCATGTACATGGGTGTGCTTGACTGGTATGTGTGAAATACAGTCTGCTGAGAGTGCCCTTAAATTGGTAAGAGTAATGTGCACTAGCTCCAGTTGTATTTTTATACCCATACTTTGTATTACAGGGGACAGATAGTTCCATTTTCAGGATTTTGTTCAACAGTCCACATTTATAAATTTGCCATGAGTAAAGCTTATATGAATGTTCATACCAAGGTTCTCCCTCAGCAGCCATGTCAGAACAGAGTCTCTGTAAGGGATGAAGTCACTCTTTTTCTTCTTCTTGCTCTGCAGTAAAAAAGCAAATAGTAATTTGGCAAACAGCAAAGAAAAACACTAAAAACTGATATAGCCATTCTATTTTAAAATTGAATAGGTAGTTACAAATGAAAGATATTAGGATATATTGTGAAAAATGGGTTACATGAGTACAACCCAATTGGGTGTGCAGTGCATTTACTGAGTGTGAAGCAAAAACAAAAACGTCTATGACAAAAATTGGTGGTGGCAAACAACTTTGTACGGTAGGAACATTGCATGTGGCAAAAGGCTGTCAAATATGCCCCATGGGAAGAATCAAAGGTCTAGTTGTTGAGCTGTCAAATGGTTTACCTTGCTGGTACAGTTATCCTGCGTAAGCAATTGTTACAAGGACAAGAGAAGAGAAAACAGAGGGGCAGACATTACAGAAAGTCAGTCTAAAACATGAATTCCCTGAGAAGACAAGGTCAAGCTGTAGGATAGGACAGAAGAGGAGAGAAGGCGATCGAAAGAAGAAATAAAAACATACTATACATAAAATACTCACCACTTCAGCCAAGGCAGAGATAACCTTTCCTAAAGTGGTAAGAGATTTGTTGATATTTGCTCCCTCCTGCAGCAACAGACAAAAACATATTCATAAGTGCCATCAAAGTAATATAAGATTACTGTTTATTAATGCAGCTGCTGGGTGAAGAAGGCAGTCGTACCTTTAACCTGGTACCTTTAGCTCCAGTGGAATCTGCTCGTTCACTTCCCGCCAAATCTACCAGACTTATTTTACTGACCTAAAGAGAGGGAGGGATTTTAGCTGCATCAAAATTATCACTAAAGTAAATCTGAAAAAACATGGGGGGATGTACAGCCAAGTGGAAGGGAATTGGGCTTGTAAGGAGGGGGTTGCCAATTCAGATCCTCGTCAGGTCGAGGCCTGGGCTACCCCTGAGCAAGGTACCCAATCCCCATTGCTCAATGTTAACTGAGCACTCTAAATTGACCCAAGCTATGGCGGGATGCCTCCAGTGTACTCATAGTGCTGGTCCCTAGCCCAGACAAATTGGAGGGTCGCATCAGGAAGGGCATTCAGAGTAAAAATTACTGCCAAAGGAAATGTGCGGATCATCCGCTGTGGCAACCCCTAAAGAGGGAGAAGCCAAAAAAAAAAAAAAAGAGAGTACATTTAAACCAAATGAGAGAGGATGAGAATACTACTGCATGACATAATAATGACGGCATGAAATATTTAAAACAAAAATATTTACAAATTTTTAAAATGCTAACAAACCAAACAAAAATATCTGAAAGGAAGTGACAAACATTCCCCTAGCCCAGACAAATTGGAGGGTGGCATCAGGAAGGGCATTCAGAGTAAAAATTACTGGAAATGTGCGGATCATCCGCTGTGGCAACCCCTAAAGAGGGAGAAGCCAAAAAAAAAAAAAAGAGAGTACATTTAAACCAAATGAGAGAGGATGAGAATACTACTGCATGACATAATAATGACGGCATGAAATATTTAAAACAAAAATATTTACAAATTTTTAAAATGCTAACAAACCAAACAAAAATATCTGAAAGGAAGTGACAAACATTCCGAATGTTAGTTTCAAGCCAGATACAAACGAGCAATTTTAGTGAGGCTAAACACAATAGGCATTGTGTTTAATGACAAAGTGGTCATTTTCTTAATGTAGACAGAGGAAATGCCCTCTTTTCTCTTCCAGTCTTCAACTATTTAGAAGGCCGCAAGACAAATTTTACAAAGATGGAGAGTAAAAAATAATCTTACTTAAATAATAAGAAATAATAAGTGATAAGAAAATCGTGATAAGAAATACCCCCTTCAATCATATCTTACATTATTGAAAGGGTTAGATGTAAATATTCAATTATGTAATTCTGTAAGTTTCTTAGAAGTGTTCTCTGACCTTTTCTGTGGAGAGGTCTGTCTCACTGTCATGTTTCCTCTGTGTGAAGACGATGGTGAAAACAGCATGGGACCTGCTGCTGGTCTCATTCATGTTGGTGGCAGCCACAGTTCTGTAGGTTAGCACATAACCATAGGGGGAATACAAATCATGTGGATGTAAAACATTTTAATGAACACTTTTACAATAATTATTTCTGAAATTATTCAGAATTACTAGTCAAAAATTCATGGTCTTGCTGATAAGTTACCATCACTGGATTTTACGTATTAAAAGTGAATTGAGTCTAAAAGATTACTTTGTAAGGTGGAGGTGGATAATGCTGTGAGGACACCACGAATGCACAAAGCTTACTCAAGAGGAATAGCCACAAGGGAGATATGGGGTTTACATGCCATGTTCTAGAAATAAGCCTTCTGAGTCATCACATGGAGATTAAGGCAAGGCTGACTCCTCCCCAAAGGAGCTCTTGTGACTTAAGACACACACACACACACATGCACCTAAACATGAAAACTGAAACATATACATACTGCATTTGCTGAGAAATGCTCACTATCTGCACTTAAGAATCTCAGTTGTCAAGGTCAATCTTCCTGCATTATTTTACTCAAGCTTGAGCAACATTAGGAAGGTTCTGGAGTACAGAATAAAACTAGCCAATTCTTGATTAACACTGATGATCAACGGAAATACTTATGATAAGATAACTTCCTGATTACAAATGAATGTTATCTCACAAACAATTTTCAATAAAAAAATGACTTAATTCTTAAGAAAATGTAGGTTGTCTAATCATCATAGCTATTACCACTACTATTACTCTGCTTTTTTCTTACAGTCCAGGTGATCCCAGAGCTGGGCTCACCTGGCCTTATTGCCTGCATCCATTAGGTCAGCAATGTCTGTGTAGGAGGTGACAGCAAGCTTGGACAGGTCTTCCACATAGGGGCCCAGTAGAGGGTGTTCTCGTACTCGTAGGTTCCCTTTGTTCTTTGGATTGAGCAAATCTCGCACCCGTTCACAGTAGATCTCCATGTAACTGACCTAGACACAATAAAAGTAAAAAAATGCAAAAAGAGAGTTTCTGTTATTTATCCATTCTTAATTGCAGCAGCTGTAATCGCGAAGGATTAATAAAGCGTTTCTGATTTCTGATGTTTCTGATGGTTCAGGTTCCCAACTGGCAAAACAATAGCAGAAGGCATAATAACATAAAATAATATAATAGCAGGATATTTGAAATTGTCCCTTGTTCATGTGTTTCTATACATGTGTATATATAGATTTTATTTGTGTAGCACCAATTCACAACTTATATTATCTGGAGGCATCTTGAATAGTTAGCCAGAAAAAAAACATTATAGAGAACTGAAGAGAATTTAAACAATGAGGAAATCTCTAGCAAAACCAGACTTGACATGCAGCATATTAATGATTAGGTCCAAATGTTATGGAAACACACAACACTCCTGAATTTTAAGCCAAAATGTAAATGATGTTTGACCATTAACAGTGGTTTAATACAGGTGTGAAAAGTCGGGATTGAAAATGGCCAATAACAGTTGTTGTAACAGCCCCTAAACAGAGACACTCACCTCTACTGAGTAGGACAGTTCTTCTTTGTTGCAGTCATCATTAATTTTCTCAAACAGGTCTTCACAAAGCTGGGAGGCAGAAACAGGAGACAGATTAGTGCATATAAACAGTAGATAGTAGGATTTGAGAGATCATGTAAAGCATGAATAAAAACATGTTTGAGACTGTTCATTATATTGGGAAATTTAATTGCTGATGTTCTCATCCAAAAATTTATTTTGATAAGTAAAAAGCAACAGGCAGAATGAGTATTATGAAGGCACTCATTAACACAATATGTAAAGTCTGAACCACTACTAAAAACAATATGCTGTAGGACCAACCATGGGAATGATTCCTTCCTGCCCCTCCTCCTGCTTTCCCATCATGGTGTAGGATTTGCCAGCTCCTGTCTGGCCGTAGGCAAAGATGCAAACATTGTAGCCCTCAAATGCATGCTCAAGCATTTCTTTGCCAATGTCATTGTACACACGGTTCTGTGATGCAAAGCAAGGGTCTTCCGGCTGTTGAAAGAGTAAAGAAATTACTGAAAATGTGGAACATCAATAATTTTGTAGTATGTGAAACAGACAATATATTTAATAATAATAAAGAAAAGAGAAAATGTTCAAACTAACCGTAGTGTGTGACCAGTAGGAATAATCAAAACTGAAGGTCTTTGCTGGTTCCTTTGGGGCTTTGGGATTCGAAATAGCTGTGGAAGAGAGACATGTGTGAATGTGTTTAAAGGTCACATAGAATGGTCTTTTTGAACCAAAAATCGAGATTACTGATGTCTACTTAGATAAGTTAAATAATATTTATGATCAAAAGCCTCATAGTCTCTGAACAGCCACTGAACAGGCACTCTGTTTCTGAGCTAATGCCCGCCTCCCAGAACACTGAGTCTCTTGTGATTGGCCAGCTACCAAGTGCATTCCCACTCGCTTGTGATTGGCCAGCTACCAGCTGACTGACTGCTCCACGGTGCTTCTTCTTCTTCTTCAGATTGAATGTTCACGCCCACGACCAGGAGGAGCTATTGGGGAGGGTTTGTTGCACGGCAAATGTGCTAGTTACGTAACTAAACTCAACTTTTCAAAACCGCTTGCTCGAGGGCTGGTAAACAGAGAAGCCCTTCTTTCTTAGAAGTGGCTGAAGTGTTTATTGCAACACTTCAGTGGTGTTTAGATATGGGAAGGACATGCTTCTACTATATATTAAAGAATGTGGCAGTAGGTTGGAATATAGCAGCAGTTTTTAATAGTGAAGATGAATTTTATATCCTGACCTTGTGGTTGTTCAGCAATCTCAATGCTGTCACCCTAATCACCCTAACTTTTGCACATTCATTTTTTTCTTCCTTGTTAATTTGCTTTTTGTCACTATTAAAATTCTATTAATGTATTTGTTTTAGTGCAAAAGAACACAAAACATTCCTTACTGGTTTTACAAATAAGACTTAAATAAGATAAGTACTGGGTCTTTAAAATTCCTGTTCCTCAATCAGTTCTACCAGTGATATATTTGGAGCTGACAGTCACATGAACCACTGGGAGATTATGAGCCATTTCCTTTTTTGATAACTTCTAAAAAAAACTTGTGTGTCCAGTTTTACCAGATACACCATGTTCAAGTCTTAAATAAATAAATAAACAAATCAAGTAAATGAATAAGAATTAAAACAAAAGCCTACTCCCACTGCTTCACCTTCCCCTGTTTTAACTGCTAGGGATGATGACATTATTTCCATACAATCCAACCATTCCCAAAGGCCACACAGACATTTCTAAATGAACAAGAATCTACAGCCATGCCTGGCATGTCACGCCTCTTAACTATGCTTGCTGCTAGAGTGTTTAAGCTTTCCACACCACACACTAGAAATTGGATGGAGAGGAGGGGAGATTAATATGTTACTGCAGGATATTTGCATAGATCATACCCCAGTTGCTCAATTCTCCCTGTTAAACACACTTCTACCGACTATACAGTATGTAAAGACAAATGCAGAGTTAGCTTAAGAAAATAGTTGGAGGGACTACAAGTTATAGAAATGCTTAAAGGCATAGGAACAATCCAAACAAAGCAACAAGAAAAACAGCAACTACAAAGAGACAAAAGAGACAAAAAATGTGCTAACTACATTTTAACTAAGAACAATACACAATATTTGTATTTTCAATATTTTCAGTTTTTCCAAGTAAGTCCTGAACAGCACACAAAAAAGCTAATGGGCAAATTAATGCCAGGTCTGCCTCCTCGACAAGAGGATGCTTGTGAGGCTTTTGTATCAAGATGTTGCAGGCTGAGTGCCTTATGTGTTCAGAGGATTTCAGCACGCTTATCAATAATGCAGGAGATGTGAAGAGACAGGGATTGCATATCGCCCTCCATGGGTCACACACTGACAGGAAGAAAAGTACAGGGTGTTCTCAGACACCAGAACACTAACTGCTTCATGTAAATATGTAAGTGCTGATTAAAGCAATTCTCACTGAACTAAAATATAGGTAGCAACAATCTAGCACAGGTTGAAACAATGCATGTTTTTAGACCTTCTGCAAAAAGTGTTCAAACAGGTTAAGGTGGACAGGAGGAGCAGAAGTTTCCATTATGGGTACTGGAAGAGGATACAGCAAGAAAGGTGGCTATATAAAGCCCAATTTCACCTTTGACCTGCCTCCAAAGGGAAATTGGAGCCAGGACATGAAGAAATGAGGGGGGATTTAGGTTACCACTGCCCCTATATTCCCCTTTCCTAGAATAATCTACAGTGGCTATTAATGAAGGGACAGCCTCTGATCCACTAACTGTCAGTCAACATACTGTAGCATTAAAAACAGAAAGATGATGAGACAGTGCCACATGTGAGGGATTTGGACAGTGGAGTGCACAAAACAGACCAACACACTGACTCTGGCTTCCAAACTGGCCTTACAGGGAATCACAGCTCTTTTCTAGCAAGACAAAACAGAGCTTTCTAATCTCAATATCTGTCAGTTTTCTATTTGAACATGGGATCTAATCAGAAACAGGGGTGGATGTGATAGAGTAACAGAACATATTCGACATGGGGACAAGAAGTGCCAAGTCTACTTGTGGATCATGCTCGAGAAGCACCATGATGCCATGTCTCATTTGGCTGCCCACTCTGCATTGCTCTGACAGCAGATAGCTGTTTCACCCTTTCAGTATATCTGATGTAAAGAATCTTTGAAGATGTATAAATGCCAAAGCTGCACAAACCACCACACCAGAGAAAGTGTTGCATCAACATAAGGTAGAATGATGTAAAATTGCCTTCTGACATTTAAATCAACCAGACAGGAAGTGCTCAATGTACTTCAGCATACCCCACCCACTATCTCTGTTTCAAATGATCAAGTACCTTTTTAGTCCCTTTCACTGCTGTTGAGAGGACCCACTCATATGCTACATTTGCTTGCTCACCCTCGGGACATTTCCATTGATAGTGAAATTGGTCTACAGTTCTAACTTGCCTATTTCGTTTAAATGGACTACTGGTCTTCCAGTCTAAGCACTAGATATCACTTTCTTCATTCAAGTGTGTCTGCCTCCACTATACTAGGTGGTGAATTTAGCTTGCTTGTATAAAGCCTTTCATGGTTTAATTATTATGTCACAAATGACAACAGCTTTAACTGTCATCCAGTTGTTAGAGCCATTCCATGACTTTCCACTATCAATTTGACTTCAAAATAACTACTTTGTTATACTGACTTAAATTCAATTTGGTTGACTTGTTAGTCAAAAAATGCACTGTTGCCATGTTTTCTTGCTGTTGTATTCTTCTTCTTCTATTAATGGAACATACACAGAGCGTCTACGCCTGTTTGTGTTGGACTAAATGCAATAGTAATTCAACTCCCAATCAAACTACCTGGGTGTGTTAGTCTGACTTTGAGAAATTTGATTTAGTACAAGGGCAGCTGGGCATAACATGTTTAAATGTATTTTAAAAGTCTGATTGTAACACAACTGACACAATAAATATTCCCACCAGAGTCATATCCTGGACTTAAAATGGCAGACCCACTCGCCTGCCTAATAAGTCTTTCTCAACCATGGTAACAGGTATAGGAACAGATTCTGGTTGCCATAACAACCACCTTGGCAAGGGGGGGATGCGGCACACTGTGCTCTGTTTCCTCTGCCTCAAACATTCCCTATCATAGCTCTGAAGAAAGGTAAGTATATAAGCTATTAAACAGCAATTTCAGGACTCTAATCTTTTTAAGTCCTTAAACATACAGAAAGGCTTTAGGATTTGTGACTAAGACATTAAGCTACTTGTTATTTTTTCTTGGCAAAAAAAATGTTTTATACATTCTTAGTGGAAAATTTACATGAATACTGTAATTCAAATAAGTCAATAGTTTATGATTTAAAAAAAAAAAGTCTGCTAGCATAAGGTCAAAAAGGTCATAAATTAGGGGGAAAAGGGGAAAAAGTCGTAAAGTCATCAGTCATAAAAATATGGGACTGTTTTATAAATACTGAGTCAACATCAGGCCACCAGAAAAATTAACCTTTAATTTGAAAAACAGATAACATATTTAGGGACTAGGTTAATTGGACACTCTAAATTGCCCGTAGGTATGAATGTGAGAGTGAATGGTTGTCTGTCTCTATGTGGCCCTGTGATGGACTGGCGACCTGTCCAGGGTGTCCCCTGCCTCTCGCCCTATGTTAGCTGGAGATAGGCACCAGCACCCCCCGCGACCCCTAGTGGATAAAGCGGTAGAAAATGAGTGAGATAACATATTTAATTGGGGTGAGCCCCACGGTTAAGTGAAGAGACGTGAGCTACCAAATAGCACATGAGGATAATGTTAAATATTGACTTTCCAAAATTACTACAGCTCTGCATTTTCACTTCCTGTTCTCCAGAATATAGGACTGATGGGATGCTGGCACTTCCCAGGAACTCTCGAATACAAGACAGGGTGAATATATGTTAACTAACCACATCTTATTGCTCATTTGGTCAGACATTTGTACTCCAGCATTCAACATGGGGCCCATAATATGGCCAGAAAAGCAAAGACACCCCTAGTGATTAGGTTGTGAGCACCAGATGAGAGCTACAAGCTTGTTACCATTCACCCAAGACTGGCAGACTCTAAAACGGCTGAACACATCATCCTCTTCCTTCCTGTAACTCTCCAAGAAGCTGATAAAAACTGATCAATGCCTGTCCGGAATTATAGGCAGGGCAGTAGAACACTATATATGTGCATGCATTAAATATAAAAGAAAACAAGTGGATGGACTAGATTTGCAGTAACACGTGTGTGTTTTTTTTTCCAGATACAGACTTTTAATAACTAGAGTGTCTTGTACAAGAATAAAAAAAAATGTGTTTTGTATATAGGGTTGAAATATTTCCTACTCATTGGTTAGCTTTGCAATATCACTGTTTTAAAAGAGAAACAGACAGCAATGAAGCTTAACTGCTAAATTGTTTTCAAACAACCTGAACTGGTGTCATAGTTTTTGTATAAGTGGAAAGGCAAAGCAGCTGCTGACATTAAACAAGGGCTTCAGCATTGCCACATCAATGCTAATACAGTTGCTCAGTCTTAAATGGGGAGCATGGAGAGTGCATGGGGTACATGCTGGAGTGGCCACAGAAATGATCTGCATGTTGTATCCTGTATCTTCAGAAGAGAGAGTGTGATGGCTCGGTTGCCAGGGCTGCAACACAGGTGACAGAGTTGTTACTGGACGCAGCTCAAAACTACAGGCTATAAGTAGTGTCTGAGCACTGCTGAGCACATTTGACAAACAGCTGAGCTTGTTGCAGCCACAACACCGCATATCCAAAACAGAAACCACCATGTGGTATCTTGATTAGACCTTTGGATACAGTGTACTTTTGCGACTGGTCACAGAGATGTCTTGAGCCCTTTAATTAAGAAACATCCACAAAGCAGTTCGATATTCCTGACCTGATTCCTGCCAAAAAAAAACCTGGATTTTCCAGGCAGATATGAGTTTGCCTGGCCAGGAGATGTGACCTTTCACATCAGAACCTATAAACAAACTACAAATACCTTTCATAAAAAGGGCATTAATTTTTGTTAATTATTATTTATTAGATGTGCCTCGACACCTGGGTAATTAAAGAAAAGGGACTTTATTTAGTTGTTCAAATGACTGCGTAAATTTCCTCTTCCTACCAGGAAAGAGGAAACAGAAAAAAGGCAGGAAAACACCAGAACAACGTACTGAAAACAGGGTAATGCAGTTAAGAACAAAATTTTCAAAACACATTAGTTAATCTGTTATGACAATGCTTTATGTACCCCTACCCCCCACAATACACTATTATTTTTTTAGATAAATGCCTCCCACATTTAAATTAAAAACAGAAAGAAAAGGGAAGAAACTTCATTTTTGGGTGGAAAGAGAGTCTAATCAGCTAAATGTGATCTTTGCACCAAACACTTTTATAATGTAATTAAAAAGGTATTTTAAACAAATTCAGTTACTGCATTTAAGAAACCAGATTATTTTATGAAATGTGGTTTGGGTAGGAATTTTGAGCATTTTATTAGGATGACAGCGGTGTAAAATCTCAAGCAGAATGTTTTCTTATCATACATACAGCATCATCAGAACCTTTTTTTCTCTTGTTCTCTCAATTAATGCAACTGTGTTTCTTATAACTTATTATCATCGTTGTCTGATAACCACTATTTCACAGACTTGTCTACTTTGTAGCTAAGCCATACCCAAAAGAAAAAGTAAATCAACAAAATTACTGTGTTTCATTGCCTGCCTAGGTATAAAGCAGAGGGAAAGGGCACAGTCATGGCCTATGTGCCAGCTGTTCCAGCTCTGACTAGTGTCTATTTATACAGCAGCAGATGGAGGCTTGTGCTTCACATGCCCACAGACTGTCAGTGACAGGAAGGAATGGACAGATTTCAGCTGCCCAGCCTTTCTGCCAAACTCATAGCCAAAGCATACATTGCTCTAAGCCCACAGACACCGATAGCTAGCTAAGGCTGCAAGTGCAGTCTTACTGAGTCCATTCTAACAGAGATTATGGAGAAGCTTCTAGAAGCTAACAGACAGCGAGAACATGCTAAGCCAGCAGGACTCCATTCAGGAGATAAACAAACACAGTAGAACTACAACAAAGACCGAGAGAGATATCAGACAGCCTCTCGAGCGATGCCAAGGGGGTTAAACCCACATAAAACTTACATGAAATCACAGCAGTAACATCAAATATCTAAAAACAAGTTAAAACTGTAATGTCCCATGTCTTAAAGCAATTTTTTAGACATATCCACCAAATGAATGCATTAATTATTTGTGGCTACATTTTATTATTATTTTTTTTTAAATTAAATAAGCTCTTCAGTGCTCAAAGAGGGTGTTTCCCAGCACATCCTGCGTCATGGAAAGCTAAAGCAATACCTCTAATAGTTTTAGAGGAGTCTGGTATTTTCCAGTTAAAAATAGTCCTCAACATATAAACATTTTAAATTTTTACAAAAACTTAAGGGGAGCGGGTGAGCGGGTGTTGACATCTTTTTTTAAAGATGTCAACAAATTTTGAATTATATTTTAGAATTCATTTTTCTTCCAAGTTCAACTCAGATTATCAAGGTTTGTGTATGTATGAATAAGATGCCATGTATTGATATCAGCATACTGAGGTAACAGTAGTAAAACATCTCTGTTGTGAGAGTCAGTACATGATTCCAACAATAAAGAAGGGGTTGTCCAAAATATCGAATACACTTGATATATCGCGACATGGGCAACCTGCGATATATTATTTGTTAATATCGCAAACATCGAGTAGAAACTGTCGCATGAACATAATTATTAAGCCATATGCATGTGGTTAACTGTCAAGTCTCACAGCTCCTCTCTCCTCATGCTCCTCTCACTGCTCACTCCCCTGCCCAACTAGAAAACTCTCGGTTGCCAACTTAGCGACTTTGTCGCTATATTTAGCGAGTATTCAGACCCTCTAGCGACTCTTTTTCAAAAAAATCAACTTTCGACAAATTTAGCGACTTTTTCTGGTGTTATTAGAGACATTTGGAGACTCTGACGTGAAAGCACCTATCGACACTCCCTCCAATCGACATAAAGCGTGATGTGAGGAAACAAATTATGAGGACAAGAGGAAAAACATCACAGTCTGTCTGCGACCAGAGTCTTAGGATTCACACACATACACATGCCGCCGCTGCTGCTGTGATGAGACACGTTGTTCAGAGAGGTTTTTCACAGACACAGCCTGGACTTCTACCACTGTACTAGTTTTATTTTACTATTATGAAAATAATCTGCTGTTGAAAATACAATCAAGCAGAAAAATATGCACTTTAATTTTTTATTTTATTTGCTGTTTATAAGCTCTCTTTGTTTGATTATGGTATTGAGAGCTACTGCACATTAGGAAGGCCTACATTTAAATATTTATTTTCATTCTTTAAGAGTGTATGGGTGTTTCACTGCCTGGTTCAAAATAAATAGCTTGCTCTGTTTAATTTGATTGTGATTTTCCAATTTTTGCATGGAAATATTGAAAAAATGTCAGTGTTATGCATACAAGATGTCAATTTAACATTTTACAGTGATGCAGAGGAAATTTTAAAATATCAAGATATATATTTTGTATCGTGATATATCCTAAAAATATCTTGATAATGGTTATAGGCCATATCGTCTACAATAAAGTCATTTCTAATTCTAGAAAGCTTCACTAATATAAGCCACACTTGGCAATCATTAATTTTTTTTTTAATTTAAAGTAAATTAAAAACCTGTTCTTTCTTAAGATTTGTCTTTTAAACCTTTACCTCTGCTCATTTTTTCAGGCAATGTAAGGATCATCATATGATCCAGGGCTGAACAACTGAGTATTGGCACTAGACCAAGCAGTACAAGGGAAATACAGAGCCCCTTATATTCACTGCGAACAAAAGGCAATCATTTTACAAAGCAGCGACCTGGATTTTAACAGCAAACTCCACTGAGACAGAAGTTTCAATTGACATGTTTCCGGCATTTATGTAAGCAATGTGACATTATGAACACACAAATCTGTGAAACATAAAATTGTCTTTAAAATAAAAAAAGATATAAAAAAATTAAAAAATAAAAAAGCTGCATCATGTGACTGATATGTTCCGTGAAGCTTGAAACATTAAGGAAAAGCACTGCCTGATGATGCCTCAGGCTGATGTCAGATGACTAACGCCTTTTATCCTGCGCTTTCTCTGTGGAGGACAGAAATGACGCATGAAACTGTGTGTGTATTTATGTGTGTTTAAAAACAGAACATAATATTCTGCACAGTTTTCATCAGTCATTTCTGAGAGGCAGATGATCAAGTTCCTGAAAGAGTGAGCTCAGCTAACATTTATATTAAAGTTTAAAAAAAAATACAAAAAAAATACACTGACACCCCCTCCACTGCTTACTTGTGAATAATAGAAAGTGAAGATCATGCCCAGCACCTAGCTACCCGTGCCTGGACTGCAAAGCTCTCCAGCTTGCCTCTGAATTCAGCACTCAGACTGTGGGAGGAAACCAAACAATGGCGTCTGGAAAGGGAGCTGTGTCAGTGAAGGCACAAAAACTGAAAAACACATTTGTGCTGTAGAATGTGGGAAGCTTCAGCCATTTCACACAACTCAGGCAAAGAAGCTTGCCAGGAGTGCCATGCCCTCCTTATTTAAAGGTGCACCTCTTGATAAAATATGTGCATGTATTCATATTTGCATTTTCCTATTACCCTGTCTGCAACTGCAGGAAAGACTCAAAGGTGACATATTTCTCTGCCCTCTATACAAAAATATCAAAAATCACTACTTGATTTTTTTGTAAACACCATCTCTGTACCCCTTTGAACCCTTTAGGTACAACTGCGAAACTAGGACACTCTAGCATTTCACCAAACTACTGTATTGTTCCACCTTGTTATGTAATGGAGGACATGTGGTTTGCCTTTGATCTCCAGTAGTTATAAACATTAATGGATTTGTTTGGTCTGTAGGTCAGTGGCCAGTCGAGTGGAGGCTTCTAGTAATGGCTCCCCAAGAGCATCAATAACATGTTGTTGAAGGGATCCATGCAGACATACAACCATTTAGTTTAGGATGAAGATTTCCATCATTCATATTTGTCTAAATTCCTAGTGATCTACTATTGACATTCATTTTTCCTAAGCTCTTTATTCAACACTAGGAATGCTTACATCCAGAAAACCCCTGAACAAAAGAAACAATTTAAAATAACAATATTATTATTGTAGGTGCACTACAGCCAGACGGGAGTCGTGCCCGCCATCTCACGCTGTCCTGCACGTGAATGATGCTCATGCACAACAGCCTGTCTATGCTGCTGCTGTGGCTGCGTTTACATGCCCCCTCCCCCTCTCCAGTCAGCTCACATGCCATCCTCTCGTCTCATCTCCCATATGTTCTGCAAAAAGACTCCCACTTAGTCTAATCACAGTTTGGGATGAAGAGAAAGCTAAAAACAAGGAGTTATGCAACATTTAGCAAAAAAAATTTGACCACATTTGGGGAAATGAAAAAGGAATGCATAGTTATTTGACATTACAAGAAATGCAGTTGTTTTCTAGATGTACTGATAGCGCCTTATGCTTTGAGACATCTGCAGATGATCCTCAGGCCCCCTGAAGTTAGTAGAGCCCAATTATTTGATCTGTTATGCAGCATCAGGGTGACATCATGACTCATACACTCTAACTGGTTTGTTTATTCATGCCGCTATAGAAACATGGCAACATGGCGGCCTCTGTAAGGCAAGGCCCTTGTCTAAAATACATAGGCTTTTTCCATGGCAACAAAACACAACCATGTTTTATGTCACAGTGATTATGCATTTACACAAACATAATTATGGGTATCATATGGTATATCAGGAGTCTCCAGTGAGCTACCAGTAGCTCCCAGTCACTTTCCCGAGAAGCTTTCAATAATTGAACATAACCTGCTTACATTTTTGTGCAATCAAACTGAGGTGTCTCCCCCCCCAACATTGAATTATTATTTACCAATTAGTTGCCAATCAAACAGCTGCACTGCTGTCAGCTTGATGAGTGGTGACATGACATGGGCAGAAACAATGACCACGACAACTGCTCATACCAGTAAAAGGCCAAAAACATACTATTTTCATGCAGAGTGTGTATAAATGACATGTGCGTGTGTCAAATCAAAGGTC
This sequence comes from Brachirus orientalis, assembly GCA_016785285.1. Classification (NCBI taxonomy): domain Eukaryota; kingdom Metazoa; phylum Chordata; class Actinopteri; order Pleuronectiformes; family Soleidae; genus Brachirus; species Brachirus orientalis. The sequence continues at coordinate 11,124,138 of JAFBJR010000150.1, forward strand.
AGAACAAGACTGTCAAATGAACATTTCAATGACTGCATAAGAGTGAACCGAAGTGGAAACACTGCAGCATACAGCTCTCTTGTTGACTCAATGCATTGCCACTCCTTTCACTCAATGAAAATACCAAGTATACATCATACATACAGCTGTATGACAGCAGTGACATGTTGGCAGATAATAACAAAATGAAAAGTGAATAAGCCCAAATATCTTTGTATTTGTAAATGTAAACTGACAGCATTAATATTTTAACTAAATAGTGAGATGGTTGGTGTAGTGGTTAGCACTCTTGCCTTTGCAGCAAGAGGTCCTGGTTTGGGGACCCGGTCAGAATAAGAAAAAGAGAAAAAAAAAAAAATAATAATTGTGATTGAGATTCAACATAGCTCAATATGAAAACTTGCTCAAGTTGCTCTGCATAGCTAAAACTTCCACTGAGTAAGAGAAAGTATTTACCACTCTCCCCTTCTGATCTCTACCACAACTACATTCCATTCCTGTGGTGAAATGTCATGTTGTGGTTACTTACCCATTTCAAAATACTTATCAATGAAGAAGAATTTAGTTATTATCCTCTGCTTTGTTTTTTATTTTTAATGCAGACAGCCTGATCCTCTATTCAAACAGATTTATGTCCATCCTAAGACAAATCAGTCCAACTACAGCCCTTTATCAAAACACTAACTGACAGGAGTGCTGCTGAAGCTTCTTCATAAACAACCAAGATGGCGACCACGTATGTGGTGAGGTCTGTTGAATCTACTATCACAACAGCTTGGTAATTCAGTAATTGTAATTGAATGAGTTTTTCATGGCACACTGTAGACTGTTTACATTTTTATGTAGCACTGTGTACACTACATCACCCCCTTTGTTGCTCTGATTGGTTGAAAGTCTATCCATAAATTATCCGGATGAATTTTGGTCACATACTGCTGATAAAACACATTGGAATTAAAAATTTACTAAGAGGTCGCACACCCATTTGCAAATTGGAATGGGCAAGGAAATGCCTGATACAGACAACCACCATTGCTCTGTGTCACCTTTTAATTTTCAAAGTAAACTGTAATGATGACATTTGACTTTGCCATGCATGAACAGAATATGCCTAAACAAGAGACCTAAAGCCACAATTATTGCTAGTCTCATTCAAAGGCAATGCCCATAATTGAATAAAAATTAACTATGTCTTACTTACTATACTTTGAATTTTCTCTATGTACTAGGAACAGCTTACAATTTACTTCATTAAGAGGGTATATGATGGCAAAAATGAAAAACAGAACACTATGAGAAAATAAAAGTGGAGCATATGACAAGAAAAGAAAAAGAAGATCTAAGAAGCTTTAATTCATTCATTCTGAATATTTCTGCAGTAGGAGAAAACCGATGTTACCATGACAACTCTGGCATAAAAGACGTTGCATAGAGAGGAGATATTAAGATAGATGTATAGTACACTTCTTTACACACTGGCTCATATGATTATTTATTCCTCCTGGTTATAGTTATTATGAATTCCACTGGAACTTTAAGAAATAATTAAACCTTTGTGTAATAACACAGTGCAACGTTTCAAGACAATGTAAGTCACTTTTTATTTTGCTTTAGTGACACATAGGTGCATTGAAATAATTATGTCTGTAATGCATGCCATGGACTGGTGCATGAAAGGCATGGCATGAAAGTCCCGTGACACAGCATGAGCTGTTTACAGACACAAGCATAAGCCTGTCCTCCCTCCTCATTCAGAGGTTAGTCTGGAAAGTTTAAATCTGCTCTGTGAGTAGTTCAAGTGGGCAAATGTGTGTCACTAAACAACAACCTCAGCACCTGGCAATGAGGAATGCAACACCCTGAATGCTACCCCATGTGTATGCAGGTAAGTATATACCTACAATGGTCATAAGGATTATGGCAGCAGGGTGTGGTGACCTGAAACAAGCCAGTGGATTACTGGTCCTAATCAGGTCAATCGGCCTTGTCTACACATGGTTCAGCAGTAAGATTACCATTTTCATCCAAACCCATACTCCCCATCTAACACACTCGCTCAGCCAGCTATCTCTTCGGTGACCACAATTCATTCATATGAGATTTTTGGTGTGTTGATAGCCTAATCTCATGTCTCACTGACACTGAAGCTAATTTTTTGCTGTAGGGTGTTTGGAAGGTCAAGACCCACTTCGCCAGAACTTAGAGGAGACTCAGCAGAATTGTATCTGAAGGGTGAACGTTTCATTAATGCACTGACCTTTTGTTTGTTCTAACAACTTGACAATAAGGTTACTTCTAGATTATGGTGATATTTTACAACCTTTACCACTTTAGCACATAAAAATTGAGCTAAAATAATGAAACAGACAATCAGCTTTCCTTTTATACAGTGTGTGAGATCTATTGGGCATCTTTGGCCAAACGTGCATGCATGGTTGCTCACTGGCTGATTAGGAACACAAGACACGGGTTTCACAACTAGAGAGCTAAGTGGAGAAGACATTGACGCTCAAATAAAGACAGGCCTTGGGTGTCCTGAAGTTTTTCAATATTTTGGGGCAACGATAGTTGACTGATGCAATAGTCCCTCACCCCCCCCCCCCCCCCCCCCCCCCCCCCCCCCCCCCCCCCCCCCCCCCCCTTTATAATTTAAATAGCTCTGGAATTTTTAAAAGCTTTCACTGAAATATGCCTTTTCTTGTTTACAGCCTGCCTACAGAGGCCACAGACACATTTCTTGCACAGTGGATAATCAGTTTGCTTCCCCCTCACCTGCACCCTACCCTTGAGAATCCACCATGCATAGTGAATAGAGGAGAGAAAGTGAGGGAGACAGCATATGCTCCCCCTTTCCACCTAAGCTCTCTCTGTGTTGTTGACATACACAAATACATATACCCTTAAGCAAGTATCAACAATAAGAGTAGTGCCACAGCTTTGTCCAAATATCTACTAAACACCTGAAAAATTACCAAGCAACTCCATTAGACATCTCTTTCTAATAAAGCAGCTTTCTAACCCATTTACCTGTTAGCCATCATTATAACAAAAACGATTGCCACTTGCTTATTGCATTTGTTTTCTCCAATGACCTACTGAACAAAGAAATATGTGGATATTGCTGCAGCAGTAGTTTTAAAATGTTGTTGCATATATTAATTGACCTCAATAAAAAGCAATTATAAACTATTATAAACTATTTAATAATCAGTGAGTATCTGATACACGGAGAATCACATGAAGAAGTGACAGTATCAAAAATGCTTCTTGTTGACATGTTAATCTGTTTTAAAAATTGTAGTTCAGTAATATTTCTAACAGAAGAGGAGGATTACACATTTGATTAGCCATGAAAAACAGCTGCAATATAACTGTGTAGCACAAAACACTAGCTTGTCAAAACTGAACAACCATCATTGACACAGCACTGAAATAACATTAGCTGAATAGAATGAATCTACAGTCTAAACAATTAAGTGAACTGAATTGTTTAAACTTCAGACATAAGTTATAATTGCCTTCAGTAAATGGTAATTAGTGATGCAACACATATGTACAGTATCACAAGACACAAACTGCATGTGCATGTTTGAGCCACTAGCTTCCATGGAACCTCTCGCCATCCTCATACAACAGCATTCTCAGCATACCATCTGCAATGAAGTCCTGATGAAGGGAAAGAGAATGGCTGTCTGCCAGCCTCCCTCTCTGCTCAGCAATCTGCCCATGTGATAGGATGTAGAGTAGGCAGCAATGCAGCCTTCTCTCTTTTGCTCACACACTTACTCACTCACTCTCTAACCCCTTAAAACACTGCATATCCCACTGCAGTTCTGCCACAAACCACGAGTCACCCTTCAGCACCTCTGAATGACATTGACATAATGAAAACCAAGGGATATGGAGTAAAAGTACAGAGGGATTTGACACAAAGCTTCTTTTTGCTAGAATGACAGATAAGGCACAAGTGAGCCACAACTGGAAAGTACACTTGATCTTATGTACGATTCATACAGGCTTTGTCTAATGAGCCCAGTAAGACTGACAGACAAAACCTGAGGCAAATAAGAACAGGTTTCTACCGTCACATGCCGTCTTGTTATCGAGTTTGTTTCCATTACACTGTTACGGAGACTGTGTTCAAAAGTGGGACATAAAGCGCAGGAAAGGGTAAAGAGGCAGCTAACTCTTTACAGTTCCTGATGACTCACAGTCACGAGTAAGTAAGCAGGTTGGCTCACAGTAATGGAAACCACATTCAGGTTTTGTTCTCTCTCTGCTGTAGTCTAACCTTTGATTTTTTTCTAGCAGAAGCAAAAAAAGGTATCATCACATGTTTACACTGTTATGTTTTTATGCAGAGGTATGAATGTAAACCCTCAATGTGCATAATTAATAAATTCTTACATTTTCAACATATTTTGTGTGACTACAAGCATAATATTGCTGAGCAACACACAGCATATAAGAAGCACAAGACCATCCATACATCCTCATTATCTTAACCACTGATTCCAGTAATAGGTTATGATAGTTAAACTGCAACAGTTGAGAAATTAACTTCATTTTATATCCTTTGTCAGTGGGCTTGTGTAAATTCAACCCAAACTTTGACAGTAGACTTGTCAACAAAGTAAAAAGTGGTGCCTTTTGTAAATAATTAACTTTAGGCTGTTACACTTTACAGGCTGTTCATGAACTGTTTGTCTAAACAAAGATAACACAATCATAAACTACATGGCAACATGCATTTCAACTATATGATAAAGCACTGACAAATGAAGAGCAGGCCATAGTGTGTGGCGATCTCTGGGTCTCCCAGTATTAACCAACTCAGCATTTCCCACACGCACACAGACTCTTTGGGCTTGCAGGCCCTTTCAGAGGAGGGGGAATTTCACTCTCTAAGCCTTTTATTCTCTTTCAAGCATTTTCTCCCCAACTGTGCACTATTCAGCTTGCTCATTCTACTGTTCTCTGCTAAGAACCGTGTTTTCCTTAAAGACAATGTGGGTGCATGTGTGGTACACTAAACTTCTCTTAGAAGAAAGGCCTGCATAAATTTAAGAATTTGTGTTGTTGTGTGAATGCCAGTGGACAACTTACTTGTAGTGTTGCCTTGCATCTGAATAATACATTTTGACTCCTTACTCATCTCCCTGGAGTTGAAGGGTCGAACACGAACAGCAACTTTTACAGACGCCCCAGACATGTTTGCAGTTTATTACAAACTCCAGGTAAGACTCCTTGTATATCCCTCCTGTAAAGTAAACAAAAATATATATTTGTAAAAAATGGATCAGGTCAGATAGGGGCAAACATGAAGGGAAAAAGTATCTCTTTCGTACTACTGCCTGTATACTATACTACTGCCTGCATGGCTAATATTATTCATTTTTTTTATTTTTGTACCTAAGTTGCTGGTAGCAGCTTCAGTGTATTTTCTGAACTTGTTTTCCAGGGAGCCTCATAAAATCAACTCATGGACAACAGATGAAAACTAGCCTTTTGGAAGACAAGATCGGGGCAGTAATGCAATATTACTGATGCCAAGTGTTGTAAAACACCAACAAAGAAGAAAGAGAAGAAAAATGCAAAGAAAAGGCAAGATAAAGACAGTAATACCACATAACAGATAACTGCCATTACTAAAAAAAAGATAAATAAGTACATAGAATGTAAACCATACAAGATATAAATCAAACCACTGAAATGCAGGGCTCCCTTATGTAAGGAACGTAAACATAATGTAAATGGCTGTAAAGTGACTAATTGAATTCATATATCCACAACAGATGTGAAATACTCTTTTGTCAAATAGATATATAAATAATGCATACTTTAATTGGGCTGCACTAATTTTGTGTAAATTGAAATCTATGCCATATCTCCCGCGCCCTGTTTGTGACTAACACAGGCCAAATATCTCATGTTTTTCCCCGTCCTTTGCAGTCAGCCATACTTGCTGAAGCATACGCCCATGTAACTCTATCTGCCTGTTTGGTCTGGGGGGCTACAGTGGGTCGGTGAGCTGGGCCTGTCTGCTGCATCCATCCTGCACTGTCCATCCACTGTGTGCACACAAAGAGCTTAAAGCGTTTAAGAAACACTAAAGTGTGTTAAAGTGGGCTAATCCTCCGCTGCTGTCTGGATGTTGTGGAATTGCACAGGGAGGAGTTACATATTTGTTTTTAGCAGGACATACACGGTACTTAATGTTCTCTCTGCGTGTATGATCTGCGTATATGAAATATAGCATTTCATATTCACTGGTGCAGTGTGTCATGAAGGCTTTTTGCTGTAAACTATCGTTAATGTATGAAACGTTAATGATTGAACGTAAGGACACGGAACTTACCAACCTCATGTGTTTGTTTCCCGAACCATGAGCAGACACTTTGCTTATTAACTGCATCTAACTATATCAATTGAATACGAATTTGTACTGTTAACTGAACCGAGGCTAGTAGCGGTCCAAACATACGTTTCTGGTGATATCGTTAGCTAAAACAGACAGACACGCTCACTGGCCAGTAACAAATATATTATTATCAATATGAGATAACAACCTGCTCCTATGCTGCAAATAATAAAATGTAAATACGTTGTACACTCACGTCAGAGGACTCTCACCACGACGACGCCGACACCACAGGGCAGTGGTGGGAACTAACGGTAGCTTAGCGGGGCGTCAAAATGCGTTGTGTTCTATCAGAATCTGCGAACACGAAAACTGTCATAAAGTCCAGTTTGGTGGAAAAACACCCATCATAGCGGTGTCCGGGGCTGTAATGGCGGTCCGTGGATTCTTTGCGAGTTTAATCTCCCTGTGCGAATGAAAGAGAAAGAGGAGTCTTAGGAATCGAAGCGAGGAGGAGAGGAATTGATAGATAGCCTTGATTTACCCAACAGATTACGTCAACTCGCTCTCGGCCAACGCTGACTGACAGCCGAACAGACCAATGAGAGATGAGAAATCGGTGATTTATGTGACAAACTACCAATGGAAATCCTCGGAATAGGACGGTAGACAAAAAGTGGGTGGGGACTCTCCCTCTCTCTCGCTCGCTGCTTTTTCACGCTCGTGACGCCACACTGCAGGATTTCTTCCTCCCACCCAGCAGCTCTGCCCCCGCACCGCTGTCACCGCAACAAACAGGGTCACCGCAAAGAGCGCCGTCTAGCGAGAAGTTTCAGTGTCTCAACAAAGAAAAGCATATACACAAACGATTATCATGAAGACACTTTACAATAAAGTTGTATAATAACACGGTATTAGTATGTTAACAGCGAGACAATTTTATGCGTGTAGCATCTAATTTGTAATCCAAGTCATGTACAAAAGAATTACTATGGTATCACTGGTACTGTTATGAAGATGATTGTGAATTAAATAGGTAATTACCATGTTTTAAAGTTCGAGTCCATACTCTTTTATAGTATGTCCCAAACCCAGTTTTATTTAATGCAGCGGCTTGTTGGTTGATAATGTTGGCATAATGTTATCACAGTTGTCTAATACTGCATTGAAAATAAGATTACCATAATAATGCATTCATACAGACACAATTTTACCATGTTATAAATGAATATTGTTAATAGACTGAGAGGGCTTTTAAAAATGTGAAGAGGCAACTATTATTCTATTTGTTTTAATGATAATATAGTGTTTATTCGTAAACCCTGCACAGTATGGGCACAGTCATGCCCATAATGGTGGTCACAATAGTATTTCAGTTTTTGAAAAGTGAACTATTAGGCATGCTTAAATCGGCTACATTCATGCTTAGGTACAGATCTAGGTGTGGGCCACAGAAGGTTTTAGGGCCTCAAAACTCTGCCATAAAAACCTTTTTTACCTGCAGACAGAGGATTTATTGTATTTTGCATTAAAGCAAAATATACTATACTGCACTTATCTGTCTGTACTTCTGCTGATGCATTTGGGAAACCACCTTCCAAAAACTAGTGTTGCCAGAAATGAATCAGGAGTGTCAGTATATCATTTGGATTATTAAGTATTTAATGGGGATGTTTGCTTTAAGGAACAATTTGAAAGGGTTTCTCTCATTTTTTTATTTTTTAATTTCATATTTTTATTTTTTTAACATAAATGTCAGTATAAATGTTGGCTATGCTTTCAACTTTGTATTCAAGGCTTTTTGCGTTATATGACATTTTGTCTTCTTTCAGAACCTGAAACTCACATGAACAAAACCAGCCAAGAAGGGAGGAAAAAATAGTGGAGAGGTGTGAAATACTGTGCATCATCTTTTATTTCTTTTCAAAATCCTAGCTTCCAAAACAGGTATGTAGTTAAAGGAAATCATTTCCTGTACAGTTAAGGTCAGCAAGTTCAAGTTAGGTACAGTGCCATTATAAAGAAACCATCTTGAGGTGAGACGTCAGTGGCGCTGAAGAACAAACTTTTAATGGTGTGTCCCTACGATGGTGTTCCTGGTGGCCATGCTACATTCTCTCACAATCGTGTCACGTCACCTAAGAGGGTTTTCGTGTTCATGAGGCTCTTCTGAGCTTCTGGACTTGAGGCCATGCACACATGAGAAAATTCACTCTACTGAAGTCAGCATGGACAACTGTGACTAAAAAGGAATAACTCAACATACTGTATTTTAGTAAACTGCTGCTCATCTTCAAACTGTACTCAAGGAAAAAGGAAGCTAACATTTATGGTTATTTTATGTTTAGCTACATCCTTTAATGGATACTGCCAGAGATGAGCTTCATCTAAAAGCACAAACTGTGCATAAGTTAGCTCTAGGACAACAGCATACATTACGTGGACTCAAGTTCGTCGTCATTACAGTCTCCATAATTAAAACTCAGTGGGAGTCAGTCAGTTTTTAACCAGGACTGACCCAAACTCTACCAAGTGTATTGCCTCTCACCTGCACTAAATAATTCAAAGACCTTAATGACACCAATATACACGGTATTACAGAATAAAATGAGAGCAGTCAAGGAAAATGATCAGTGAAGTGAATGTATGCACTTCCCCAGAAAACCTGTGTGGTGGAGACTTATTCTTGCAGCATTAAAACGCATTAACTAACTCTTGTTAAATATATGTATATATTTTATATATATATACACACAAACGCATGAGAAAAAAACATAAAAGTCTTAACTTTATTATGTTTTGTTTTTAGAACCATGGTTTGAGACAAAAAAAAAGGGTAAATGCAAAAAAAAAAAAAAAAAAAAAAAAAAAAAAAAATTTTTTTCCATCCACATTTTTTGTTGTCATTGGTAGAAGTGACAGTGAATTGAGGCGATTTGGACACATCCCTTGATGATGATGATGATGATGATTAACAGGCCAGATGTTGGTGACTTATGGTCCTTACATAGGTCGTCCACCCTGCTTCTCTCTCATCCAGGCATGGATCCTCTCCTTCAGCTCAGGGACTGTAGAATTACCCACAGAGTGAGTGACATTCACAATTTCAACCGCTTGCCTATCTTTAAAAAAAAAAAAAAGGACAGGTTTATATGTAATTAGTGGTAAAAGGTGATCATGGTAGTTACCCGATTCGAGCATGCTCTCTGTAAGAGGCTGCCTGTTGAAAGGATCAGTAGGGGAGTTGAGTAGGTGGCGTAAGATGATGGATCGGTCCATGATTTTCCCAGAAGGTAACATCACAGGGTCAGTCATCAGTGTGTCCATCAGTGGGTCTGTTAATACAAATCAACATGGTTATTTCAAAGAGGATGACGATTAAAAACATTAAAAAAAAAAAAAAAACCAACTATCCTGGTTTTATCCTTTAATGCTGCACAGAAACTGTTTTGCTTGCAGCAGAAATTACAGATGAACAGTACATATGTCCAAATTACATTTCTTCTTTTTTTTAAAAAAAGAAAAACAAACTTTATTTGGAGAAACTTGAGTACTATATATATAATTAATAGAAGGTATTCAACTGGCTAGTGTCTCTGCTTTTAATAAAAGAGGCGAACATACTGTAAAGTTATTCATGTAACTTTTAGAATGAAAACTGAGGGCATTCAAATTAAATGACTGGCATGTAAGACATGTCTTATGTTTGTTAGACAGTGACAAGTGCTAAAAAAGGTTTATGGTGGACCTGTCAAAACACCAGGTAAGAAAACATCCAATAAAAGTATACTAATAAAGTGTGCCCTTTATTGAAATGTCATAGGGCTGTTACAGTTGGCCTTGTGTGGTACAAAAATAAAACCCGGTATGGGGAGAATTTAACCACATAGAAAGTTGATACACTAGCCTCCTGTATGACACACACTTGTTAACTGTAGTGAGTTGGCTGGTATATCAGGGAATCAAAGGAGGTATGTGGGCCACGTTCTCTTGATACATTATATTAAGTCTGTGGTTATATGATAGCCCTGTTTTAAGCTGTCTTTATGACCTCTATGAGCTATCAAATCCCCTGCAAATTCGTGGAATTTAACAGCGACATAGACTGTTGAAGATCCTGTCCATCTGCACTGACTGACCCAAGGTCACTGGATTTCTCGCAAGTGACTTTATCTTCTAGGGCCCAAAGATTCAGTTGGTAGATGTGGCCAATGTTGCTATTAAAAAGAAGTATACTTTTTAAAACTAAAATTTCTAATTCAATTTGAAAAGTGCTTCTAAAGACATACTAGACTGCAATAAAAAGGTGTATATAGACAATAATAGGTAGGAATATATACACTAAACAGGCATATTGTCCTTCAAATGACATAAGACTGATAGTTAAATGCATGGAAAATTGGGGTGCACAGATTCAGAGAAAGAAGATTCACTATATTTAATATGCATGTATGATGCTTTAAACCCTTTGGACACAAATATTCACTCACCTTTGAACTCATCAGGTGCATCACTGTAGTCCATTTCAGATTGGGAGTTCCTTGCAACTATTTCCTCCACCTTTTCTGAAAGCAGCTTGAATTTTTCAATAGCAATGGAGGATTTAATTCCAGCCTTCCTCATCTTTGAGATCACCTCCTCAAAGAGCTCACGGCTGTACGACCGCTGAACAGAAACAAAAGGGGAAAAGTTAACTGGGCAGAAACAAGAGACAAGTGTCTTTGTGATGGTGCGAGTCTTCATGTTACTGTTACTAAATTTTTGATTTAAGACTTTAAATGATAAACTTTCTCTCCCCGAATGAGGGAACACCATCATGAATAACCCTAGGTACCAAGGATTAAGGCATTCCATTTTTTACCCAGTATACTTTCAGTATTACAGATGAAAATAATAATGATGCAATAAGTTACTGATAATGTAAACTCTAACAAAACAGTACAGAAAGTAATGGAACATGGTGAAGCCACACTGAGCTGTTACATGAAGCACAACTGTGTTGCTACATTACTCCACAGCAAACATCTCTTTCACTGATCCCTGTTGTTCACACTCCTAATGAGTGTACCATCAAATAAGTTCAGTGTGCTCACAGTGATACAGCTACAACTTCCGAAGTCCCTGATTAAATCGGCATTAGTAGATTCTAAAGTTTGCCACGATGTGGTATTGCCAAACTGCTTTAGTTGTTATCAACAATTACTACAAGTTTAAAATCAGTCAAGAATGAAATCTTTAATATTACCACATTAAAGACAAACTAGAAGTCAACTGTATAAGATCCCAGCCAGCTTTCTAATTTAATTTCTAGGTGAAAGTAGGTAATTATGTGTTTCGGCCATGATTGTAATAAGTGTTCGTAGCCCTTTGTAAAAAAGTATTCATTATTATAAACTCCTCCTTTGCTCAAATATTCCCATCAGTAAGTACAGTAAACCACTGTATTTGTGAGTGACTGCAAACATTATGTCTATCATTGCCAACCTGGTCGTCTGCAATCGCTTTAGCAAAGCGGGCACAGTCCAGCTGCAGGTAAATGTCCGTCAGCTGGTCTAACAGTTTCTTGGGCTCAAAGCCGTACTTCTCTGGGTTCTCCACTTTCAGATCCCGACACTTGGGCCCACAGAGCTGCTGAAGGTTAAAGTTCAGCATAGCAGCTAAACGAGGCCCCAGCTCCTGTGTAAAGAAGAGGGTGGTGCTGTTTAGAATAGATCATCTTTGTCAAGTCCAGGCAGATCGTGTTGCCTACAGTTATTGTATGAATGACAATAGAAATGTGAGTTGATGGAATGCAATTGTGATCATTTTACAAACTGTACAGTGGGGACAGTAACACTCACAGGCCTGAGGAAAGGCTTCTGGACCTGCTTGGTGAGGATGTGGAACATATCTACTGTCTCTGTGGCCAGGGCCAGATAAGAGCGAGAAACCCGCTCATCCTGAGTCAGCTGGGATTGGCGGCTCTGCTGCTGTTCCTGAAAGTTTGCAAGAAAACACACAATACTTTACTTTCAAATGTTGTCCACTAGATTACATTGTAATGCAAATATAATTAGATGGGTTATGGTGACAATGCATGTCATTTTAAAATAGCTCAAGAAAATATCACAGAGTCTTTACTGCTTGAAAAGTTAAATCTTCCTTTAGCAGGTAAATGCTGCATTCAGGTCATATCAGTTATCATAACTGTGATAATGTAATTACAACCTGGAAGTGCAGATTTCCAATTTTAATTTGCAATAGTGGTCACATTTATGTCTAGGACAGGTTGCAATTAAGACTCGGGAACTCATGGGGGGGTTGGAGAGTTTTCTGAAAACTCCAGCTGCCAACACCATTTGGTGTTGGGATTTACAGCAGCTATCTGTTTCTTAACTTTTTTATTTCACTGGTTAAAAATATCCTAAATGTTACACCTGTAATAATTATAAAAACCATTTCAGACTGAGCACTGACCCTTGGTAGCTGCTCCCACTGCTCCTTATTTTTCATTTCTTCTTGAACTTCATGAATACGCTTCAGGGACTCAAGGCTCTCGTCTAACAAGAAGGTGGTGTCATTAATCAGCATGTTGATGTAGCGAACAAACTGCTTCCCAGAGCTAGAGAAAGAACACAAAATGAAAGGACAAAAAGAAAAAAAAAATAAGGACAAAATAAGAATACAGTGTTGGTCAGACAAGAATCGTAGTTAAAAAAAACACATTGTGTTTTTTCATGACAGTAATGACTGCTCAAAACCACACTCACTTGAACTCCTCCATGAAGGTGCCATGGTGGGCAATATTCTGCCAGAGACTCTTGAAGATAGTGCTGATATGGTATCGTATAGTGAACTTATCATAGAACTCACTGGTGGCTCCAGTATGTTCGACATCTGACCAGAGGAGACAGTTTGTTGTGAAAAACTTTAAAGAATTTTATGACAACATTACTCTATCTTGCAGATTACACTCTACAGTACAATTGCTCAGGATTGTAATATATAAAATATTCACCAGTGTAGAACTTCATGAGGGCAGGGACCAGTTGTTTGATGGACAACGGGTGGTTCTCCATCATTTCAGAAAATCGCTGAGTACGAGACTGTACAGCAGGGTTGGTGACAAACAGCACCTCCACTAACTTGGCTATAAGGTAGGGGTTCCTGATGTAGTTCTGGCTGCAGATGAACACCACCAAGAAGGTGACAATGTCCTGAACACACGGCTCATATAAAACTTGGGGAGAATACCTGGGACAATGTAAAGTAAGAGATTTAATAAGCAGGACAATGATTTTTGTGATGAAAAAAAAAAAATCATACATTTCACTCAGAAGCATTTTACCATGTCTGTATACATGCCTTGTTTGTACATTTTATACAGAGTTTTGTTCATAATGTTATTTATTTTGAACATGTGACTCATTAAGAACATTTGATCTCCACCATCCATAATCCATTGTTAAGTAACAGTTGACCATTGTGACAAATGTTAGAAACAATGAACTTACTGCACGACAAAAAGCAGAAACTCGGCCACATCTTCAATGTAGAACTCGGGAAGAGCAGCAAAGCTTTTGGGAATCTCAGGGTTCAGTGGCAGGGTAATGCTGTATAAGAGATCAAGAAGGAAACACAATGCTGTGTTTCAATTCACCTAAATCTTAAAATGCCCCTCTGTGTGTGTGTGTGTGTGTGTGTGTGCGCGCACGTGTATGAGTAAGAGAGAGACTACATTAGTTACTTTTAATACAATATCAGTAAAGAGTAAAGAGAAACAGTCAGAGGTGGAGACACTCACTTGGGATAGGCCGGGTCCACCATGCGGAGAATGAGCTGAATGACTGTGCTGTAGAACTGCAGACATCTGCGCAGCAGGTTCTCATCCAGAAGACCCACGTCAGCACAAGCTTTGGCCCGCACCAGTTTCTGACAGGTTAAAGTCACACAGTGATAAAGATCAGGTCTCTGCAAAATATGCTTCTTAATAAAATACTACAGGTTTTTAAATTGAATTTGGTATATTTGTGGACACATTTGAAATGTCTGTTTACAGTACAGCAAGTACTGAGTAACTGTAGGTCTTATTACAAAATCAGTCTTCAAGGTTCAATTAATGAAGGGAAGTCAGTGAGTACATCTACAAAGGCAGTGAACCGACCTTGAGCTGAGTTTTGCAACGCTTCAGCATCTCTCTATGTCGACTGGCCAGAGAAGAATCTTTCCATTGACTTTCACTATTCTTCAACTCCTCTACAGTCCTAACAGGGTAATCACAGCAATATTAGGTTGAGGGTAATGTTTTTTTATGCTATCCAAATGAATGGAATTCAATGCAGAGTCCTAAGAAAAATAGGTGTGAAAAACTGTACTGCCTTTGTGTGTGTGAGTACCTGTTAAGTTCACGGATGGCTCGCAATCTGCGGATATAACGCCTGCAGCAAGGTAGGATGGACAAGTGGTGTGTGTGCAATGTCAAGAAGAAACACTCTGTGGGGAACTTGGGTTCTGAGAACTTTGCTGGGTCTTCGTCTGTTTGCATGAGCAGGTTGAATAAATTTCAAGAAACAAACATTTCAGAGCATTGGTAAACCAGATCAACACCATATACAAAACACACTAGAATTGTTTACTGTATCACACCACATTGTATTTCCAAGTTATCAAAATACTAACATGTGACATGAACTGTACACAGTACAAGCTATGTAGCTGCTGTCTTTTTGTGAATGAGATGCTGGATTGCTTATAAAAACAAAATCACTAATCTGGTTGATGAATGAATCACAGTGAAAAAATGTAAAATGGCTCCTCTGTAAAATTCACAGATGACTCAAAATGGCAGTAATGTACTGTTTAGTCAAGTTGCATCACTAAATAACACAATGCTATACCTATTAAGCATTTCAAAGTTTAAAAATAAAACTTTTTAAAAACATTACCGAGACTTCTCACAATCATGTTTTTCATTTAAATCAGCTTACGCAGTTCAGATAGCCAGCTTTTCAGCTCTTCCATAGTGGCCTTTAGACGCGTTTCCTCTTGGCTGACAACAAGGCGACAGCGCGGGTGGAAAATGTAATAAGGGTCGACAGTCTCCAGTTTGATCTTCATGCTCAGCTGTTGCAGCACCCATAAGAAGTTCAGCATGAAGCCATCAGTAGACACCAGCTTATCATCAGTCTGGAAGAAAGCAGAAATGTAAAAAAAAGCAATAAATAAAACATAATGTAAACAAGCAACTTATGTTTCACTTATATTTCATTGACACAAACCCATGACACAATATGAGTGTACATACATAATATACAACATTTTTTGTAGAGAACTGTACACATCTGTTTATATTTTAATAATAATCATCATAACAATAAAATTCTTAAGTCTCATTTCACAGTGCTGAAATTATAAAATATAATGAGAAAGGGCATAGGAAAATTATTGGGAGATCATTTTCTCATGGCAAACCAGAGTAATAATTGGTCTGCCACCTTTATTTTCACACTTAATTCAAATCAAGTGTTTTTGCGACTCACCTGCATCTGGGCTTTCTTCACATTGTAGTTGACTAGAGCTGCCATGTAGTTCAGAGCTAACTCGCGTGTCTCTCCATTGAGTAGAATGTTATGGAGAATTTTAAACAGGTCACCCTTAAAAAATAATAATAATAAATAAATAAATCACAAACAACTTAACACATTAATCTGCTCTACACACAGAAAACAACATGGTGGAGACTCACTCTTGCTGACTCCAGGTAGTGCTGCAACGACTGACTGACAACTCGCGTGTTCTCCATGGTGATGGCTGGACCCGAGAAATACTTGTCTCCTACTTTAGTCTAAAAGAAAAGATGAACACTGATGCATTACAAAATTTTTTTGAAATGCACTTTGCGTCTGCAGTATTATCTAATTCTTAGCTTTTGAGAAGAATTTATTGAGTATGCAGAACATTCAATAGTAACAGACGGGAGCCACTTTATAGTTAAGATATTTTAGTGAGAAGACAACTTACATCATCTTCAGCAAAAACTGAGAGGCTGAAGAAGGCTCCCAGGTAAGACAGTCTCTGGACCTCTCTGCCAGAACCAGGGCTCAGAGGTTTGGGACACCAAAGAGGCAGTGATGTCACCTGTGCAGAGGAACCATGGGAGAGAGGTATGACTCCAAATGATTTATATGATCTCAGCCCACATTTATCATATTTTTGTGTCTAAAATGTGCCAGTAACCAGTGAACTGAACAATGTATTTCAGTTTAACTTGGTTGGAGAAGCTAAATGCCTAAATGAGTAATTAACAGTATCACAGTATCTATATTATATTTTATATTCATATTTCAAAGGAAATCCCTTGAAAATGAAAGGACATTTTTATTCAACACTTTCCACGTTTACATTGCATTACTACAATGCTACAGTAATTACACTAAGTACTACTACTGTAGTATTTACTGTAATCACCTTAATAGAAACATCTGTACAGTTCTAAAACTTTTAACATTTTCACCACCTCATATGCAAAGACCAAATGACTGTAAACTGCAAAAACTGTAAAGCAGAAATTAGAACCAATATTATTTTCCTGAATATAAGGACATCATTGTTATATTTTCAGTAAAAGTGGATCACAGCATTTGAAATAACACACATTTCTTGTAAAAGTTACAGGGAAACATCTTTTTGTATGATATAATAACAAAAATTTGAAGGGATAGGGAAACCAAATAAATTTAGTCCGACTAGTCCCATGTTTCCAAAGCTTTCTACACTGATTTAGGCCCCTCGTGTCGTGTGTGTGTGTGTGTGTGTGTGTGTGTGTGTGTGTGTGTGTGTGTGTGTGTGTGTGTGTGCGCGTGCGTGCGTGCGTGCGTGCGTAAACAATGCTGTAATTCTGGACAGCAATTTATGGACGGTCCCTAAGTGAAATCCAGGGTTAAGCATGGGGAGTGCTATCTATCCATTTGTGGCCTGCCAACCCTGACAGGAAGTGACAAAGAATTAAAGGCAAGAAATATCTGATGAATATCTGTTGAATGTCCAACACGAAACTAACTTCACCACAGTAGATTTGTAGACTTGTTTCAAGGAATTAAGTAACAAATAAAAGTGGAGAAACACATGAGCCGAATAATCTGAGACAAGAGGATATAGTGATGCCATTAATGTCATGAATGAGATTTAGTAATACTTTGGTATACTTACCAAATTACATACTGGGTGAGTCTTTCCAAACTTGATTTCACAGAGTTCAGCTAATGCCTGTTAAAAAAAAAAACAAAAAAAAAAAAACAATGACAACCAAAGTCAAACCAGGTAACTTGGTGTGTTTGTATGACCACAAATCCATACATGTGGTTTTTACATGGGTTTGAAACAAGTGTAAGTCTGACATTACTTAAAATAATGTATAATAATAAAATAATGACTTGTTAAATAATATCTAGAAAAATACCAAAGTTTGTCACACCCCACATTAGATTAAGGTACTTCATTGTATATGATGACATAAATTGCTGAGCTCAGAATGACTATATTGCAAAGAAAATACCAAGAGACAAAGCAAAATGGGGAAATTCAAATTATCCGTCTATATAGAGATGTCTTCACACATATGTTAGATGTAGTATACATCTGGAGCTGTCTAATTCCTGAGCAGAGAACTGATTTGACAGGCTGCTAGACTCTTACTCAGCGCTGTTGTTCTGCATACAAATACATTACAACTCTCATCTGCTGCCTGGTGCTGCAATAAAGATCAAACATGGGCAACATCTTCTTACCATGAGGGGGAATTTATAGTTGTCAGTGTCAAAAGAACATTCTTTAACTGCAAGAGCAAGTCCGTGGAGGATAGGAATGAAGATCTGAAAAAGAAAAAGGTTTTGGCGGAAGGAAACATGTTTATAGGTAACTTTAAAAGTTGTGGATGACTGCACACTGACATGTTATAGAGAGACTGACCCACACATAATCCAAATTAAATCTGTGCATGGAGTGTTACTCCAATGATTAGTCTGAGATTAACAGCTCTTTTACCACAATAAACACAGGACTGAAGAGGAGTGGGTGTGGAGTGTTTTTCTGACCCACTGTACGCCATCATAGAGTCCACCCTAATAATCTGAACTCACACACATACGTTTCAAAATGGATGGATGTGTCCCCCACCTGTTTGAAGACTTCTTCCTCCAGATGAGTAATGCGTGCCAGCTCCTGAATGAAGCCATAAGGAAGGTTCCGACACAGCATATAAGGAACCAGCAGAGACTGCTGGTGAGGACTTCTACACAAAGAAAATAAAGTTTCATTGTTGTGACAATACATAAATAAATAAATAAATAATGTGTGTAGAGGCAAGGTGAAAGAGTAGTTGCTATGGAGACTCTGAAAGGGGAACATAGTGTGCAGCTGCTTACCGAGGCTGGGTCAAGGTGCCTTGTAGGACCAGAGCAACATGAGAAATACACTGAGAACGAATGTTACTGAGAAGCTGGCTGACATTTGGTTGGCTGCACATCTGAGGGAAACAAGAAAGTGAAGAGAGAATATGGTTGTAAAAGTAATAAAAAATATATGCTGAAAATGTCACTGAAATACTCTCTAGAATCAGAGTGTTCTCAATGAACAAAACCTTGGCTTATTTGCAAACCAACTGGCCTGAAGCTAGTCTCCGATGTACACAGTGCTCTTTTGTTCTCAGGATATGCTGTAACTTATTTCAACACAATGAATACATTCAAAAGAACCTGAAATATAAGCTATTATGCTAAAAAAAACTCAACATTTAAAGCTTACTTTAATTTAAACATCTGCTTGTTTATAATCTTGTTTGAATTAATTTTCTAAACAAAAGACATTTTCGGTCCAACTACCTTGGGAGCTTTCCTCTCCTCCATGCCAACACTGTCAAAACGCTCTATGAGGTAGTTCAGCATCTCTGTCTCTTTGCATGTTTCAATTGTGAAGCGGTCACTGGCTGAATCACTGGACATTCCCTCTCCACACACACCAAGACTACAAAGGTAAACACACAAAGTAGAGTGTCACAGTACAGAAAACAGTACAGCACAAAGAGATGTACAGTACACATCAAATATTATTAGCTTGTCTATATGATTAACAAGCAGAGAAAATTCTCCTAGGATCCTGAAAGAAAAACTTAAAAGCATTAGTGTAAGCATTTCAAAATCTCAGAATTGGGCTCTTGCAAAAAGAAAACTGCTTGGGTAACATTTGTAATTGTGGGGACACGAGACATATTGCTGTTAGTGGTCAGATGTAGCAGCAAAACCCGTATGAGAGCTGCTTCAAAGTACAGAAAAACACAAACAAAACGTTGGTTATAGCTGCTCCAAAGCTAAAAGTGAAATCATCATTTTACACTGCTAACAAACCTTAAAATATGTCATTTTATTCTCGTCACTTCTTCCAGAAGCTTTGTAATAAAGTGGCACCAATAAAAAAAAGAGTGACAAGACTTCACTATAGAAAGTACCATATTTTCTGATTTAATGAGGTATAACATAAAAAATTATTTACCATGTGCATTAGTGTCAAGTAAATTATTTAAGGGACATTGGAAATTTTCTTAAAATGTTAAGCTGCTTATTTAGGTGTGAATTATTTCCCTAGGACTGTGCAAGGTTACTTGTAAGATTCATTTTTCAGATTTTCATATCAATTAAAACTAAGTTAAAATAAGCCAAGAATTGCATTGTTCAGAGATGTATGACGAAAAACATAAGTGCATTATCCTACAGCTGTTTACACTACGGCACTTTAGCTTTCATCTTCATCTGTTTATATTGTATTTACTACTTACCACCACATCAAACACCAAAAGTAATGAGACCTTCAAAACTTGTGATGACAAAACAGGTAAAGCACCCTCAAAGACAGATGAGTCTCCATCATTTTATTTTTTGCCACTCCTCCTTGGTGTGGTTTGCGCACCGTTAGTCTGCTGGAACATGCAAAGGGCCCACCACTGAGCAAGCACACACACATTATTGCACACCGTGCAGCAGTGTACCTGGACCCAAACTGTACCCGTGCAAACTCCTCCTCATCCTCAGACTCTTCATCACTGCTTTCCTGAGACATGTCAGATAGAGCAAAGAACAGGAGCGACAGAGGGCTAACACGATGAAGACAGAGGAGGAGTGAGGGAAAAGAGTGGAAGAAAGGAGGATGTTGTGCAAACATGAGGAGACAGAAAGGATGTGAAAAATCATGAAGACAAATATGTAATTGTAACAAAGTCACAAGAAAACAGGGCAGAGGAGAAGGGAGCAATAAGGAGGGTTGCATGCTTGCTAGAAAACTATTTCATGAGTCGTTCTACAAATATTCATAAATGTCATTTTGACTGTAAGTCTTATACTGGCAAAATATATTTTTCCCAACTAATGACTGAACTGAGTGTCACTATCACTCATATAACTGGTCTTGGTAAGCCAATACAAAGAAGCATACAGCCCATCTCGTTGGCTTCAGAGGATTTACTCGCGATGTGTGACCTTAAAAATTAAAAATGGACCCGAGACATTTTTTTCCAAAAGGTTTAGATGAAAAAGAAATCATACAGTCGGCTCCAGAAGTCTGAGACCAATTTTCCATTCACCTGGAAGAAGCAGTTGTTGCACTTTTGGGCTCCACTGTTCATTGTCAACATTCTTGAGTGAAAATTAAGAAACTAGATGCTTATTAAATGTCTACACATGTTGATACGTTACAATGTTTGGTTGAATTTGAGTTAATGTAATCCATAATTTGAAATGTTTGTGGCTTTCTTTAATTTACCTGATCTTAAACACTAGTTGTCTGTAAAAACACATACTCTACATGTTTTTACAATTACCAGTCACTTTCTTTACTTGTTTTAACATTAGGTTTGAAAATAAAAATGCTTAGGTATAGGGGTGTGTGTGTAATACACGATTAAGGGGTGTAATACACAATGCTATACATCTAATTTCCAGTAGAGGATGTTCCATATGTTAGATTCATGTTGTTATCCCACTTCACCCTGTGACTAAGTGCAGCAACACTTAGGAACAGAATGGACAGAAAATACAGGTACGATTACACCCCTGATAAAATATCATGTTTTTCTTTGATGTTTAGACAAGCAATCTAAATCTTTTTGAGCCAAGATTATTAAATAAAACTTGATATAAGAAGAAACTTACAACGAAATAAGATGTAGCCAAAAACCTAATTTGAAGACTCCTTTGTGGTAAAGCATATCTGCTAGGAAAGGCTCAACAAACCGACACGCAATGACACATGATTAGATACCTAGACGGTGGGATCCTGGAGCCAAAGGCCATGTGTTGAGTGCGTGACCTGGGAGAAGGAGGCACCACAGGAAGGGCTGTGGAGGAGGGCAGGTTATGAGCTCTAGAGGAACTCAAGGGGAGGTTCTGGGACACAGGAACTGGAGTGTTTGGAGGAACAGAGGGCCCTGCAGGGCTGGGCGAAGGTTCAAAGGAACTAACTCCTCTGTGTCCCCAGCTGGATGGGGAAGAAGCACCCCAGGAAGAGGAAAGAGAGTAGGGTCGATAGCGTTGGGAAATGGGCATTGGCATAGATGGAGGGTTGAGTGAGTGTCTCGGAACAGAAGTAATGGATGGCCTGGGGGGAACAATGAACTGTGGGGCAGATGGTGAAGAGGGTGTAGTAGGGGTGGGGAGAGATGGGGAACTCCCACTGGCTGTATCCAAAGCCATTGGATGAGGACTACCACACCCATACAGACTGTGGATGATAAGATGATTAATAAGAAAAAATAATCATACATTCTCATAAACAGAAATGACCAAAGCAAATGCAGAAAGATGAAGAAAATAACAGACAGACGACTTCCAACTTAAAAACACATTCAGTGTAGTCTTTCCCCAAGTTTGTAGCCTTGGGGGGGGCGCATATTTGCAAATAACAAATCAGAACAAGTTTTATGGCGGCGGATCATGTGATTGATTGTTTCCCAAAACCTCATTTTATTTAAATAAACAAGAAAAATATATAATACGATTACAAGACATGTGGAGAGGGATTGTAATGTAAGTGGGATGGTGTGTGTAAATCAAGGTTCATTATAGTTTTTCCTGACAGCATGTGTGTGTGTGCGCGCAGCTCTGGCCGTGATGCAAGATTTTTTTCCCTCAATTTAATTTCTTCACATCACGCTTCATGTGCATTGGAGGGTGTGTCATAATTTGCATCTGAATTATTTGCACTTTCGTCCCAGCAGTATGCAAAGATCTGTAGAACGATACGTGCTTTCACGTGAGAGTCTCCAAAAGTCTTGGGAAGCTAGATTTGTTGCTAATTGCTTTTTTGAAAAAGAGTTGCTAGACTGGTCTGAATACCCGCTAAATATAGTGACAAAGACGCCAAGTTAGTAACATTGCGCACGTGTGTGTACATGTAAAGACAGAAATGACATTCCATCATGTAAATAAGACTAATAAGTTTGTTTAATAAAGGACAAGGTATAGACCTGTTCCATAGGAAAGGGAACCTTAATGACTTCTGTTGTGATCTTGCAGTCTAGAAAATTAAATAAAATTAATTTAACTTTTTAGGCACCCCCCTAATATAATGGTAGGAGAAACACTGCAATGACATGTGTAGATGATACCAAGTCTCTGAGTCTTCAGTTAAGGTACTTGCCTGGACAGAGAGCTGGCTCCAAAGGACCCCACACTGGGGCCCATGGGACTGCCGCCGAGACTGGAGGGCTGGACCAGAGTCAGACGGTGGTCTGGGGATTTGGCTGCCGCAATTGGCTGAGAGGTGGCAGTCAAACTGGCAAAGGGGTTATGGACACGCGACTGGGTGGACATCATTAAGACTTCCATCAGGATCTGGCTGATGAGGTCTTTGAAGTCACAGTATGCTACAGGGGAGAAAAATAAAAATAAATCGCATTACTAAATGCAAGACTCTCACCATCTTAAACAAAGCTTCCTTTTATCACCATAGATTGCTGAGTAACATACCATCTTTAGGATTGCGGTGAAACTCTGAAGCCAGTGACGGGAGAAAGATGACATCTCTATCCTGTTCCTTCCACGATACGCGGAGGATCTTACAAATAAGCTGCAAAGCATGCTCTTCAGAGACATTCGTGCTTGCAGACGTTTCCTAAGAGGCAGATATAGACACCATAGTGAAGGGTTGATAACACTCAAGAGCCATTTACAGTACAAGTGTCTAAAGGACTTGTTTAACTCATTATCTTGTGATCTGGTCTATCAAGAGACATGTATGTAGGAGTTTTGTTCTAGTGATCAGAAACAAAAAGTAAAGTTTGAAAAGTCCCCAGTTACATTCCTGTAAACACTGAAATATTTACTCTTATGAAAATTCATTTGATCTTAAAATGGAAATGATTAGGGTGTAACAATGCTGACCAAAAGTAAAGAAATACGATTTGAGTAATGTTCACTGCTACTGTTTACCTTTTCAGTCAAGTTCTTTTTTTCCCTGCGATCACTGTCCTCCACCTCCATGTTTTCTATCCCTGAGTCCACATCCACCTGGGACATGCTGGAATAAAACAGTGGCGCAGTGATTATTTAATTGAAGGTCCAGGTTAATTATCTATTAGCCTTTTCCTATGTTAATGTACAATGCAAACAATCACAAGCATAACGTAGCTGCTGTAACTTCAATTAGCAAAACATTGTTACAACCTTGCATCTTTGGGAAACAAGTGATATTCTGTTACATCCAGACAGATTTGGTGTGAACATGTAAATTAGTGTTGCACTGACTATTATAGGAGACATAATCAAAGCGAACATTATGGAGGTGACATACTGTATTTTATAGCAACATTCCAAACTCACAAAGACACGCACTCCAAAACACACATTTTATGGTAGAGTCCTATTTTATATTGTTATTAATGGGTCATTTGAACTCTCACCTCTTTTCACAGGAGGCAGTGTCGATATCCATGCTCTGCGACCGGGACAAACTCTGGGACTGAGTTTCAAGGCTGTTGGAGGGTGAGCTGGAGAGGGAGCTGACACCCTCACTGCTCTGACTACCATATGCCACTCCTGCAAAAGAAAAAAAAAACATCAGATATTAGCACTTCTGAAGCACAAATATTTGTGCTTAAGTGAATTAAAAGTTATCTAATATTTTACCAATTTTTTTAAGAGCACGGGAATAGTGGTGATATATGGGTGAGGCTTTAAGTTTGACTGCAAGTTTAATAAAGCAAATGTATTTCCACTCTATTATCATGCATGATAAAGCAGCTGTTTAAAGCTTTATAAACTATGCTAGGCTTGTTACTTATGGAAGAAGGTTTGTCATGCCAGGTTACCAAAAGCTCATATTTGTGTCTAAGACCAACATGGTGTGCAATACTTTTATAGGCCTGCTGGAATTAACATCTCTCAAAAAGCATGTCCTTGGTGTATATTGATATACTATGATCTGTCCAACACATCTCTGCATACCAACAAAAAATGAAATGTAACCGTTACGCAACTAGTGTTTTTTCTGCAGTTGTAAAAAAACAAAAAAACAACATTTTAAACTACAGCAACCTGCTGCTATTTTTATTGAAGTTATTAATGATTCATAATTGGGTTTAGTTGCCAAAATGCAGTATATTACACATACTATATAATGATCGCTTTCAAGTATTGTGCTAAACAAATAAGGATGTCAATCTTCAAAGCAGGCCGAATTGAGTAGGATCACTAGGATGATAAGGTAGAACTGTAAACTTCACAAGAATTTGGCTATAAAACATCTGTGGTGACTGAATCCAGACCTGTTGTTAACTGGATAGAGCCTAAAACACATCCAAAAACAGGTAAATGTTATTCAGTATTTACCAGAGGTGCCCATCGGAGATGTGGCAGGAGTACCACTGTTAACATTTAGCCCCAATGACTGGGAGGCAGCTGGTTGCAGGGGCTGGGGTGCAGCACCTGAAGGTCCATGGAGGGGTCCAGGTGGAGTCTCTCTCTGTGGAGATGTTAAGGGTGTACTGAGAGGGGTGCTGGGCTGTGACGTCTGTCCACCTGCCAGTCGTGCCAGTCGCCTTCTGCGAATCTAGTATGAATTCACCAAAGAGTGTGCATGTTTATTTAAAGTAATATGAATAGCTTTATATGCCATGATTGTACCTTAAAACCTACACACAGAGTAAATCTGAAATGGTAGGGTACAACACAATGGTGGAATGCTGGGCCAAATTTAATTGATTGTAGATGTATGGATGAACACAATAAAGCTTGGGGGGGGGGGTTGTATTATCTTATTTTGAATGACACACATTTAATTTGACAGCATGTATGGTAACTTCTCACAATCATCACTATCATGACATTCATGTCAGTCTGTCCATTAGAGCATAGTCAAGCATTTGTAAACATGGCAAAACAAATATAATATATATGAAAGACTACAATAAATGTTAAATAAATATTTAGATTTTTTTTTAAAAATATGCTATTTCCAAACAAACCACACAGCTTTCAGAGACAAATGCAACTTTAGTTTCTCCTTCTCCCCTTAAGTCATGGTGCATTTTGAATGTGCTTGGGGCCCTATCATACCTGCTTGAAGGTCAACTTATTATTATTATTATTATTATTATTATTATAATACAAAATTAATAAATCGTATTCAAATGCGCCTGTCAGACGTCTGTAATATAAGCAATGAATGTATAGTATAGGTCCGATTTTTAATCACTTTTAAAGTGGCATGGTGTCAAAATAAAAAGACCGGTCTTATCGAACAGATACAATATAAAACCTATATATGGACAAAGTCAAATGTTGACATCGATTGTAACATCTCAGCTGAGGAGCACAAATACCAAAGTACATCAGTCTGCCTATTTGTTAAAAGGTTGATCGGGTAATTAAATACTGGTACAAGAATAAAATGAGAAAATCCTGTGCATGTATTATATTTGTGTGATCCCATAAATAGGTCGCACTGTTCATTGCACAATGGTGGCCCGGTGTATGTGCGTTTTATGCTGAGTCGTCTCACAGGCTAATTTTCTGACTGTTAGCAAAACAACGTTAGCTATCTGTCAGCTAGCGACCGCACCGCAAGATTTCATATATCAACTCAAAATCTGTCGCAACATAACTTGAATACAACATTAGCAAGAAGATAGTGGTTGAATGGCATGTGCGTGTGTTTACATCAATATTTAAATGAGAAAACAGTGTTATCAACAAGTCAGTTTGTGAAAAGCCTCTAGTATCACGTTAGCAAATTAGCATTCTGCTTCTCCGGCTAAAATGCATTAACTAACAACAACGATGACACAAACAGTCACACTAGACAAGTTCGTTTGATTGAGAGTCTCTCGTAAATGATCAGCAGGTGTTGGATAAAACGCACTTACGGGAATGAACAGGTAATGTGCTTCTTGTCGCGGATACGTTTCTTTCTTTTCTCAATTTGACTAAGCTAGCTTTAATAGCATGTCAGCTAGTAGCATCAATTGACTTAAAATACAAATAAACATCTGCAAACCTAAACGGAATTACAGAGATACTAAACTAGGGCACGGCTTCTAATATTAAGCCTTTTAAAAACATCACCTTACCTCATCTGCACTCAATTCCTCCATCGCAGTTCAGTTAGCTTGCTATGTCACTTTCAATTGCTGTACTGTGTGCCAGCCAGAGCCAGCTAGCTAGCCTGTTTTGGAACTAAATATGCATAGTCTAACTCGTTCAACGAATGTGTCAGTCTTGATTGTCTTCAAGATAGAAACTAGGAAGGCTGTACAAGGAGAGTGGTGATAGACGGTTTCTCTGAAAAGTCTCCCGTTTAATGATTTCCTCCCGAGAATGAAACAAAAAGAAAAGTAGCTGTCTTTCATAGGTTAAAATACAACGTCGGCCATTTTGGTTCACACGGAACATCACGTGACTTTGAAGTACGCATGGGGGAGGTGAGGCTACATTATGCTGCTCATTGGCATGTAGACGTCATAATCTACCTCCTTTTATGCGCACATTCACGTTACAAAGCAACGCTCCAATTGTTGATTATATGGCTATATAGTCAATCGGGCACAGTCACTAACCATATAAGTTAATAAAACATTGGACTAGCAGGACAACGTATATAATGATCCTGACATACAGCTACGAATCAGACAACCAACAGCATATATTTTAAAAGATGATTAATAATTAAGTAATAGGAATCGTAGAAATCACTTAACGATTGTTCGATTAATAATCAATTGCTAAATGAATCGTCAACTATTTTGATTACTGATTAATCGGTTTCACTGTTCTTAGATCATTAAAAGAAGCTCTCATTTTTCAGCTTCTTAAATGTGAATATTTTCTGGTCTCTTTGCTCCATATAACAGAAATCATTTAAATAGATTAATTTTGGTTTGTGGAAAGAAGACATTTAAGAACATCATCATTTAGAGGTTTTGGCAATCATCGATCAACATTTTGAATGTTCAGCATTTTATGGACCACAGGAGTATTTAATTCATCGAGAAAGTAATCAACAGATTAATTGGTTATGAAAATAGTCACTAGTTACAGCCCTAAAGTGATTTAAAAGAGGCTGAATTACAAAACTAATTGAATAAGACCAGATTTATTTTCAAAGACCACTTTTATTACACAGTATTTGAAAACAATATTTTTACAAAAAGCTCAACCTAATGTTACAATTACACAAAACTCTGCAAAGCACGTTTGTCTCAGAGATATATCTAAGAAAAAAAGTCAGCACCTCAAAAGCATGGATGATTTTCAACCAAGTGAGAAAAGATATAAAAATGTTCAGTGCTCTGACTGTTGTTAATAATATCTATTTGAGGCCTGCACCAGACCGGCCTCAGCCAACATCTGACAAAAGTAATGCAGGGGTGCCATCTACTGGTGTAAATTCAACCCTGACATAACATGCAGTATTTCTCCTGCACAAAACATTATTGTCACATTACTGAGAAATAGCTCTGTCTGTTCATTATGGCAGTTCTATTTGTCAGGGTTTGAAGCAATGGCTCTAACACGCAATGGCATTCATCAAAAATCCTTTCTTCTTCACTCGGTGATATTCTTCTTAAAAACCTGCTTGCAGACTTCCCCTTCACAGTACAACTCCTGAAAGAAATAGGTCACAGAAATATCAAATGAATACAATGCCATCAAATAGCAAAGGAAACATAAATAAGGGAAAAATAATGGTTCGCATTATTCATATTCTTACCAGATGTAGCTTGTTGTCTTCAATCCAGTGAGCCCAACCACGCTTTTTCTTCTCTCCAATCTGTTCACATACCAGTTTATTGCCCTCCCATGTCACCAGAGACTGCACAGAGGATACAATCAAGTCAAATCAATTTTATTTAAATAGCCCAGCATCACAAACACAATTTGCCTCAAAGGGCCATACAGTCTGTACAGCAAGTGACACCCTCTATCCTTAGACCCTCAGACGTGCAGTAGGTGTCACATGTACAGAAACAAGTTCAGCAGTTACAAGTTACAAACAAAACCTCAAATGGAGCACAAAATACACTGCCTGAAATTATCACTCCATCCACTTCTCTTTACCTTGACATGTCTGTTGTCCAGTCCCTTGGTAAACTCTTCAAACTCCTCGCCCACTCTGAACGAGACGTTGTAGTTTCGGAAGCTGCTGAGAGTTTGGAGGATGTACTGGTCTCCCTGCTGCTCAATCACCTTCCTCAGCTTCAGCTTCACGGCGATCTTTCGTAAACACGGGCTGATGCCTGAAATGGCAGAGAGGTGTTTTACCTCAGTGCACACGCAGCAAATCTAGAGGACCAACTCACCCAAAGAACAACAAAAAACTTTCCTCTCCCATGGAATCACAGGCACATCACAAGCAGCACTGATACAATACAGTCATGTTTTGTTTTTGTGTTGTTGTCCCCAGAATTACAATCTATTTCAATAACATTTAAAGTTGTACAATGTTATACTGTGTATGCAAGCAGGTTATACCTTAAGTTAAAACTGTTACATGTTCAGTGTTTGGTAATGCAAATATTTTTATATACTTAATATCTTTATTTATTATAATTCTCTTACATCTCTCAAGTCCGTATTTACAGTACTTCTTGTTGTTCGAAACCCAATATCCCAAAGAATGCATTGAATATTTCCGATTCTGATGATTCACGTCTTTTAACACAGAAAATGATGGTGGACTGAAACAACTTACCGAGTGCAATCATGTAGCTCTCAAAGTTGACATTGTTGACCATGTCCCATGTGCCACAGAGACTGGCAGGCATTTTGATGACCTTTTTCCCCTCTAAGATGTCTGCGTCTGTGTTTGTGATGTGAATAAAATATTTTGCTCGTGCTACTGGAGTAATGAGTTTTGAAAAGAGGCTGACACAACGTTGTTTTGTGAGGGTCCTGGAGGTATTATGTTAGTTATGCTCGAAAACCTGATTGACAGTCATGAAAGGATGAGGGTGGAGCTCACATCAGTGCCAGGGTGTAAAGGAAAACCCGGACGTGTCAGACTGGTTCTACTGTGCAGTTCATTGAAGATATGTGAAGATGAACTTGGCCATGGCTTTGGTTATTGTCTGAGATTCATATAAAAGCATACCAAATATTGAAGTTCAAAACATTTTTTCCAAAAATGTTCATAAAATGTGTATTAAAATCATCAACCTGGGCAAAACAAAGTTGAACACCTGCTGGTTTTATGATCTATTTATAGTCTAAGTGAACATGGCACACCTTTCTACACAATGTGAAAACTAATATTGACACTGGTATTCACTCAGCCATGCAATGTGGGAGGTATTGATGCAACTCCACTTTCAAAGGAAGATGAAGACGTGGGGTTTGTTTTAACAGTTATGGCTGCTGTTCTGTTAATTACTTGAACCAAGTCGCAAGCAGGTCAGTTGCTCACAGCATTACACACAAAAATTAATCTGGGATATTACCAAGCCAAGACTCTACAGTACATGTGCAAAACCTAATTCATCAGCACCTGGGAATTACATGACTTTTACAGTGACTTAACCTCAGTTACTATGGACTATGGATTCGATTAATTAATGTGTATTCATGACGTTTTGACAGAGCTAATTAACTGCTCCTGTTATTAAATGAGTAATGCATTCATATTAACTAACACTGCCCTCACAGTGAGGTCGCAATTTTATTCATTTCTTTCATTAATTTGCCATTTTCTGTAAGGGATTATTACCTGAAAGTAATTATAACAAGCAGCAGTTTAATTAAAATATGTGGGTGTCAATTGGGCACTTTTTTAAAACAAGACCGTGGGAGTTTCTGACTTGTGTGACAATAATATGATAACAGCAATGTAAAGAATGCAAGGATTAGACATAGACATTTCAAGTGAAAACAAATCACATTTTAATTTTCCAATCTGCTGCAGTAACTAAATATTTTAAAGTGGATTGTCAACTTTACTCTGAACTGCAATATTCAGCAGCCTTAGTTGGAAACCTGACCTGATGATTTAAGAAGAGTATACTAAACATGTGGTAGACATTTTAAAATGTTCAATTTATTTGTTCTTGATCACAGTTCAAATATCTCCAAACATTTAAGTATTTAAGTCTGTTCCACACAAAATTGTGAAAGTGATTCCTATGATAGTTAACCTACTGCTTAGACAAGTACTTTTCCCCTTTTTCCTTTGTTTATGGAAAATTGTAACTATGACAAACATCAGTTCACTCTAAGACATATATGAAGGCTAGAGGTTGACTGATGAATTGGTTGAGCTGGTTAATTGGGCTGATTTTTGCCATTTTAAAATATCAGCCTCCCCAAATAGAGAGTTGCCATTTTAAACATCGGTATTGGTGATTAAAAAAAAACCCAAATTATCAGTCGACCTCTAATAAAGGCGTATTGTAAACACACACTCAGGTTTACAAAACTATTCTTCTTAGTTTAACCTATCAACGTAAACTACTACTGAACATTTTAAATCACATTTAAAGACCCACCTCTTCTCTCTGGTCTTCACTTCAGGATGAGAATATTTTACCTGGACATATCTAACAACATTTTTTTACTCAAAGGGCAGGCTACACCCTGGACAGATCGCCAGTCCATCACAGGGCCACACATAGAGACAAACAGCCACTTACTCTCACATTCACATCTACAGGCAATAGAGTGTCCACTTGGCCATCTGCATGTTTTTTGACTGTGGGAGGAAGCTGGAGAACCTGGAGAAAACCCACTGACACACGGGGAGAACACGTAGAAAGACCCTTGTTCCGACCGGGTCATGAACCCAGGTCTTCTTGCTGCAAAGGCAAGAGTGCTAAACACTACACCACGTTCTCTACTATTTTACTGTTTTACTGTTTTACTTTTATTACGATCTATTTATTGTGGTTAATGTCTTTGTTTTCTACGTTGCTGTTGTACCTTTTGCCTTGTAAAACATTTTGGTAAACCCTGGTTTTTGTCTCTATGAGGACTACTATTCCTGACAAGGTCAGTGTTTATGTCAGAAAAGGACCTGAAGAAGTAACAAATACAAACACACACACATACACAGACATACCATTGACAGAGACCAAAAAAGTAGGAACTAGGGGAAGCATAGATAAACTGAATTGTTTTAAAATCACAGCAAACCCATGGGTCTTGTTGCACACGTTTCACATTTGTGTTCATCAGCTGCAGCAGTAATATCTTCAGCTTGAGGATGCTCCTGCGTATCTCTGAAAAGGAGCTAGAACCACATCAGCATTTTTCTGCTCACTCGCTTCACTGTAAAGGTCACACTCTCGAATGTAGTGAACCACGGCATCTGGCAGCAGGTACCTGACACTATGACCTCGACGAAGAGCCCGGCGTACATGGGTGGCAGAGATGTCGTTGGTCACCCACTCATGGACAATGTGGATGTTTTTGCGATACTTCCACAGCATGTCTGACTGGTGGATGAACTTATGGGGGTCATTGCCACTGCGGGTGATGCAAACCAAACCGTGGTGGCCCACAATCTCAGCAATATCCTCCTGCTTCCACAGATTGAGGACCCCAAAGGACTCCAGGACATCAGCCCCGCACAGCATCATCAGCCGTGGGCCGTCTAAGCACAGAGAAAACAGATCATGAAGAAAACTTAGGATATGCAAACAAAGGGGAAAGAAACAGGGAAACTAACTATGTCTGTGTGGATTCTCATTCATCCAGGTCATACAGTGGTTATCCAAGAGTTTTGCTTGAAGACATTTCACCTCTCATCAAAGAGGCTTCTTTATCTCAGAAACTGAAGAAGCCTCTGACTGACTAAAAGTATCTTGGATAACAGGGAAAATAGCATTTAATATAATATGCAACATTTATGCATTGAAATATCCAAAAGCAACAAAACAAATGTTATATTTATATTTTGAGTAGTGTTCTCCCATGAGCCAAAATGTTTCAAACACTCTTTAAAATCCAAAGAAATCAGTATTTACATTCATGGTAATGGACTGTTCCATTTACTGTAGGTCACCTTTTACTGACATCATCTGCATTACCTGTCTTCACTATTGTGAAATAATCATGAAGGCCATACAGAACTTTAATTTAATGAACACCTGAACGAGCAACATCATAATAAACACTAACTCTCCTGTATATTACACAGTGCTAGCTGCATGACTTCCAGTCTACTACAAACCACAGAGCAAATGTGCAACCACATATGTAAAGGACTGAATGTAACAGCTATAACTTCTGGGGCAAACCTCCTATGAAACATCAGAGTGAGGAAAGAAATGGTTCGGTTCCTCTAGTTAGCCACTGTGTCTTCTGTTTTTGTATTTCATTGTGTGCATCTGTCACTAATTGTTGTTTCCTCCACCAAAGCTCTCCCTGGACAGCAATTCCCATGATTCCACGCTGCCTCCAAACATCATCATACTAGCTCTCTTCTGTTACTGTTTTCACTGAAAGACCCTTTGCAGCAGAAATTGCATACTATGTGTTTTAATGGGAGAGGAGAGTTTGTTAAAGCAAAATGAATAGAAAAACAAACAATCTGACATACAGGAATAACAACTAGAGCTAAGAACTGAAGAGACAAGAGAGAAGAACTGAAAAAAAAACAAGAAACAATTTTTTTAAGAAAAAAGGTAAACGATTAAAGATTAAGCCTGTCAAATCCCAGTGTTTACTTTAGTTAAGTTACAAAGGAATTCAGTGCTATGTCAGCAGGAAGTGCTGATAAACAGCTTCAGCTAGATTTACAGTTCTGCAGTCATCTGCAGACTCTGAAAAACATGTTGTAGTTCAGTGTTTATAACTTTCCTAATATAAACATTGCATTTCCATACGAGTTGTTGACTCTGAACAGAAGTGAACATGAAAGCATGACACAGTGTACATTCATACCACACTGTTAAAAAAGTCACTAGTGTAAAGTTATAAAACCATGTAGTGAACGGGATGTTATGAAATCAGAAATTGAAAATGGGAGGAGGGTGAAGGAGGGTTGAGAGAAAAATACCCAATTTGTATATTATACGTACCTCTCATTTTCTGATGAGATGAAGATTGAAAACAATTCTCCTCTATGCGTCTCTTTTTAGCGTATTTAACTGTATCTGTGTCATCACTCTTCTGCTCTAGGGCAAACAGTTCCTCATAGTGATGTCTAATAGATAGACATAAATAGATAGATAGAATCAAAAGATGCGATTTTGTTAGAAATTATCAGTGAAAAATTAGTCATGTTACGTTCTCAAAAATAGGAAACTCCTTAATAAACCTTAATTCTAATTAATAAATAATTTCTACATGTATAAATAAGATTTAATATATGTATCAAGTGTCAGGACAGAAGTTTGACTTGAAGCCTTAACTTTTAATAACACATTTGATAATAGCACATTATTCTTATCTATACAGAATTCAATTACATTTACTTAGTTTTTATGACTTGGGTGTTGCTACAAGGATTTTGTATACACTAATGACTGATGCAAGATTTACTACAATACCTTACTACAATAAAGTTTATTTTATAGTAATATAATAGTTTGGTCATTGAGTCATTTGGATTGAAGACACTCAACATATCTTAAACTTTCTTCGGGGTCTGCTTGTAAATTCTGTTAAGATACCATTATATATCTCTGGTAAGGAAAACAACGAACCACAAGCAAGTAAATGCTGATTAAGGACAGTGAGAGTTGGACTACAAGCAACAAACACAAACACCTGCATGGCCAGCAGCATTACCTGACAACTTTCGCTGTCTCCACCCACTCAAGCTGCTGACTCTCCCAGGAATCTACAGTGATCCAGTCGGAGTTCATTGTGGCCAGTTTGGCCATCTCCAGACGATGGGAGGCTTTAACCAAACCTTTCTTTTGATAGCCATCACTCACAGGAGAGATGATGCCTTTTACCACCCTGTACTGACCTTAGACACAAATAAAAGGAGTGTTAATAAATACTTATCTCAAAGCAACAACAAAGCAGATTTAGTTAAAAGTTTTTAGACATGCATGTCTAGGTGAGGAGTGACCGCAAAGGCCATTACTGGAGCTAGAGATAGAGAGGCCACCAATAATTTATGTCAGAGTACAGCTAGCGGAGACTGCACTCTGAAAGCTTAATGTAAATGAAAAAAACGCTAGTTACTGAAGGCGTACGTCCTGTTGCCAGTAGGTAGTACAATGACTTAATTTAGCCACTATCATGGTTGCCATTATAACCCATATACAAATCAAAGGAAGGTGAGGGTGACTGAGTGGAAGCCTGCTGCATGGCTATTGAGAACGCAAAATATCAAAATGTGTTTTTACTATAATTGTTGCAAAATTCATTGAATCACCCTAAAACTCAGTCAGATCGCACATTTCGCAGCTTCTGATGTGTACAACAAGTTTGCTGGGGTTTCATGCATGACAAGGCCGCCCAAAGTTCGCACAAAGCGCAAGTAAAAGAAAAAGATGAAAAAGAATAATTGGATAGAATAGGACCTTCGCACCAGACCATGCTCAGGCCCTAATTAAAAAGCAACTTTACCCACACAGTATGCACAAGACTCTTTATACTGTATATTTGATGAGGAACACATATTTAAGTGTAGTAGTGGACAAACATTACAATGCTTTATCTTGATATCGTCTTACTTTTTACTTCTACTTTATGTTGTCTTTGGGGAATAAATTACTATTGTAATCCACTTCATGTTGTAATCTAACTACTGTTAGCAGTAACTTTTTACATCAATATTGTTTGTCAGTATGACGCACTGTTAAGATTTCAAATAGCAATTTGTGGTTAATACTGGTTACTTCTTCACACATACACAATAGTAGCAAAGCACACAAAGGGCTGACCTAAATACTGAGTGCAATTTGGTGTTTAGTGTCTTATCCAAGGACATTATAGAGATCAACAACAACTTGCTCTACCTCTGTTACTTATCCCGACACTTACTGTAGTGTTACTTAAAAGAAACAAATGATTCTTTCAGAACAGTAGGGCCTAAAAATGGAGACAGTTTTGCCCAGGTTTTGAAATAGGAGTCTCTGCGATTTCTCCCTCCAGTCCAATGCTGTAGAGGTGACACCAATTTTATTTTTGGTCAACCATACTAAACGTATGAATGCGGTCATTTACGCCTTTCGACGCTTTGAGAACCACACACTTCAGTAGGAGCTGATATTTTTACAGGTGAGAACGAAAATGTTCACTCAACCAGTGTCTTCCAGATGATCTCGGGCCAGTTCAAACATCCTCAGGTGCATGTTGGTGATAGGGTTGAAGGAGCCACAGGCCAGCAGGACCACCTTGGTTATATTAGGAGCCTCCATACTACATTCTGGAGCTGGGTTTACACTTCAACCACATGGTATGGGGAAAAAAACAAAGAGCGAGTGAGATTTTGATATCACCATGTCAAGATGAAATAAACTAGAGACATTTTGAATGTGCCTGCTTTTTTTTACATTGCTTGTTCTGGTGTTGCAGTTGACATCCGTAAGGTTACGTTACACCTACTTCCCTTCCACTTTTCAATACTACTTCTAATAATTTCGGACATGCTGCACATGCTGCCAAGCCTTTTTATCAAAGTTCAAAGTTGTTAAATGCAGCCCAAATTTCTCCATCCAACTGCCCTCCCTTCTCCCCAGTCCCACCACCTTCACATACCCCCCCATTCAAACTTTTGCAAATAATAATTTTCGGCAGGCTGTTCACTGAAAGATGTAAAGCTTCCCTCCATGGTTATTCATACTCGAGTAAACAGAGATGTTCTGTGTGTAGCACAGATCAAAGACAGCGCTGGCCCTAATATTGAAGTTTGAATTTGCAAGGTTTGTAGATAAAGGGATAGTTTGGATTCTTTGAAGTGTGATTGCCTGAGGTATTGGCATGCTGTCATAACAGTATCTCATACTTCCCCACAGCTTCCATGGACCTAGTTGTGCTTGTCATTAGACAGTATTTTCCAGCTGGAAACTGAAGTTTGTAAACTATCACTCTCCTGCACCACAGTCCATTGTATGAATGAGCATGAATATTTGGTTATTCATTTGATGTGAGGTAACGTTAAAAAGATACAAAACTGAGAAATGGTGTATTAATGACTGGACTGATTAAACTATTTCTACTCCAGTGAATGCATAATGACACTGAAGAGGTTCTCTTGAATGCATCTCTTCAACTGCTCTTCTGAGCTCAACATTCTGTGAACCCTGCATTACTTTCACTAACTCTCACGTGCTAGACTTTAGAATATTAGGCTAATAATCTCGACGAATACTTGAGTAGCATTTCCACATCCTGACACACAACAGCTACTGCTCCACGGCTGCCTCCATCACTAAGTTCAAATGTGTATGCTATGTGTTTGAAATCCATTATTTGGATTTATCTACGTGTCACTAACTCAACAACCATGTAAACAAGCAAGTCCTGTGACTCCGCGAGGTCAAAATACAAATTTTGTCCATAGAATGTGGTGCAGGAAAGAGCGCGGTGCGCGAGCCTTTACGGTTGCCGCAAAGCGGAACGTCCTAAATGTTCTAGCAGCTTAAAATGATCCTGGAAACTAATTGTTTTCAAACATTATTTGAATATCAGTTGTACTACCAGAAGAAACACAGCGTCGTCCAGCTGCTCTGTGACCCGCTTCCTGTATGAGAAACCTTATTTAACATTAAACTGGATTGGTCGGGGCAGAAAAGGGAGACGTCACGCGTCAGCCGCACCCACGCTGCTGCTGAGCAGAACTACGGTCACAACCACTAACTCCCCTGACAAACAACAAAGATGTCTCTCGATCGCGTCTAAAAGTGTCTATAGTTAGTGTGAGCGACTTAGTTGCTTTGCAGTCAAACATTCTGTAATAATTTGACCATTTTACACCTGTTTCCTCGGTGAGTGATTTTCTTTTAGCATGCTAGCTAGCTATTCGGCCAAACAGTTTGTTTTGTTTAGACAGTACATTGTGACCTTCTAGTGCAAACATTAGCACGGAGTTTCTCCAGAATGGTTTGTTCGTAGCTAAATATGTCCCCGTTCTGTCGCAATGCTCACTTTTCCCACGCGATGTGTTGTTGTTTTGAGGACGGTACTCACAGTTAGCATGCTAGGTGACGTGAAGGTTGACTGGTGACAATCTGCATTTCCCCTATGGCAAGCCTTTTTAACTGGAATTGCTATTACCGATATCGGTGACGTCATTTTGACTAGTCAAAACTACAGTTTCAGATATCTGCAATTCTAGTCATGTGTGTGGGGATTGTCATTGTAGATCTATTATAGCTCTATAGATCTACAAATCAGTTTGCACGTGTCTCTAATTCAAGTTTCAGGTATCTACAACGTTTTTTGGAACGTCACAATTCATGTCCAGATATCTCCAACTTCATTCGCACCATTTGAAACTTCATTCAAAATGATTATCCTTTGTTTTTCTCTTTTAAAACATTTCTTTCAGGCCAGGACATTTTGGAAAGGATGGCTTCTCGTGGGAAGTCAGAAACTGGAAAACTGAGGCAGAATATGGAAGAGCAGCTTGACAGACTCATGCAGCAGCTCCAGGACCTGGAGGAATGCAGGTGTAGTAAAAGGACATATCCTCAATCATTATTTAATTTTTGACCACATTATCCTTCACATGAGCGTCTCCGGGGACTAGAGCCAATCCCAACTGACATAAGGCAAAAGGCAGGGGAACACCCTCGACTGGTCTCCAGTCCATCGGACAGGAGGGGACTGTAAATGAGAACATCTGTCAGGTGATGATTTGACCTCTGTCGGGATAGGAAATACTAAGTTTACCTCTTGTTGTGTGTATTCCAGAGAAGAGCTTGACGAGGAAGAGTATGAGGAGACGAAAAGGGAAACCCTGGAACAGCTGAGCGAATTCAACGACTCTCTGAAGAAGATCATGACAGGAGATATGACACTTGTGGATGAACTCGGTGGGATGCAGCTGGTATGGACAGTCAGTGGACCATGTATAATTATGTGACATTAAATGGAAGTAATTTCACACAGTGATTTGAATTTCCATCAAATGCCTCTATCTTCATCAGGCAATCCAGGCTGCCATCAGCCAAGCTTTCAAAACACCAGAGGTGATCCGTCTTTTTGCAAAGAAGCAGCCAGGACAGCTGAGGTTAAGACTAGCAGAGGTTTGTACAGTTGTGCCTTGAATATCATGCACAGTGTGCAGTTATTTCATCTGCTCAGTCATTCCCTTATGTGTTAACCTTGACATTGTTTTTTCCTAAAAACTTTACTGTATGTGCAGATGGATCGGGATGTCATGGTGGGGAAAATGTCGCGGGATGTGCACATGCAGCAGAAGATGGAAATCCTCACAGCCTTGAGAAAACTGGGAGAGAAGGTGAGGAATGCCCACAGCAGAGATGTGATGTTTACTTACACTACTTCACGTATTATTCACTGGCTTGGCTTGTAAGTTCTTCTAGTCAGGTAGGTGTCACTAGTTGCTGCAGCAGGCTCCAGAAGAAGCAGTGGCATTTTAAACCGTTGCTTGATTGAAGCTTAAATGAATCATATATTTGTGTCTTATTTGACAGCTCACTGTTGAAGAGGAGAGCTTTCTCAGTGAAAACGCTACAGCGACTCTGAGCCAGTTTGAAAAAGTGACTGCAAACCCAGGTGAGAGTAAACATGTGATTTCACAACACTATTCATAACACAAATTATTAGATGAACTTTAACATTTATCTTGTTTGTTTTTTCTTTTTTTTTTCCTTTTCAGGGTCAGAAGACAAAATTATGGCTTTAGCCAGCTCTGGTGTGAAGACAAAAGCATAATTTTTCGACAAACTAATCATTTTTGCTCTGTTATCAAGAAAAAAAATGTGCCAATTGATTGTTGATTTTGTAAACAATCGATACACTTGTGTTGCTGTGAAGGCAGTTCACAGTTGCACTTTTTAACAGTATGTTTTTATATGTCCCCCAACTTTTGTAAATGTGTTTTGTCCAGAGTTTACAATTGTATTATACTGTAGGTACGAGCAAATATAAAGATGTGTACATAAATATAGAGGATAGTTGAGGTCGCTGAACTTCTTAGCTGCTCTGAATGTTTGTGTTTGTAACAGTGCTGTGTTGAAGATGTTGATTTCCTGTGCAAGTGCTGCAAATATTCAAGATGGAATGTAATTTTAACTAAACTGTTCCGTGTATGGGGCTGTGAATTAAATAACAGAAATGCTACAAAACGCACTGCAAAGTGAGTGGCATACTTGCAACTGAGAAGTAACCACATCTGAATTATTTCACGTCAGTCTTTAATGTTTTAAAAATGACTGAATGACTGGCAAACAAATGCAAAATCAAACAGGAGTAGATGAACGTATGACTGAGCATTTAATAAACATATTTTCTGATAAGTCTCTTACCAAACATAAGCATTTTCCTCAAACCCATCAGGCTGCAGTTTGATCAGCCATGTGTTGAACAGTGTGTAGAGTCATGCGACGGCTCCAACTGTATCTAACGAGAGTCATTCACTATAATGAATAGTTTGTGGTCATTTAGAGGTGGTTAGTTTTCAGAGGCAAAGGCAGACTGCACTGTCCATAGTGTCCTCACTGTAAGATGTTGCTGGTGAGTGGTGGGTCACAGAATAAGCAATTTAGCCATGAGGATTTTTTTTAAAAGCAATTACACTTTAAAGTTTCTGTTATTTTGTTCACCTCTATATTCATTTAACACTAGTTTTTATTTGTAGTGTTCAAGGAAGGTATTGCATTACAGTATTTTACATCTTTTATTGTTTCACAGATAGAAATATTCTACAATCATAACTTAACTCTTGAACAATACCCAGCTTTGGAGCCCTGGGACTTCAACTTAGTACAACAAATCAATGGTAACAGTTAAGTGTTTTGTTTCACCTTTTTACTCTTGAGCCAAACTGAATTTTACCTTTACCACCAGAGAGCACTGAT
This sequence comes from Brachirus orientalis, assembly GCA_016785285.1. Lineage (NCBI taxonomy): Eukaryota > Metazoa > Chordata > Actinopteri > Pleuronectiformes > Soleidae > Brachirus > Brachirus orientalis. Next base: position 11,164,955 of record JAFBJR010000150.1, read on the forward strand.
GCTCAATGTTTTAGGCGAGGGAGCTCGTACCATCTACACTGCAAATACTGGTAACACACTGAATAAAAACAAGTTCCAAGATGTTGTACCCATTTCTTAATCCTTTATTTTGTTTGCGAGCAAGCATCAACTTCACTACAATTTGCCTTTCAATTGGTAGAAAAGTGAGAGCAGCTCCAACAAGCACAAAGGAAACATCCAACTGTTCAAAAAATAAAAAGGAAAAAAACTCAACTTTCTTTCCTTGACCAAAATTTTAAAAGAAACAAAACCAAAATATATATCTGGAGTGGTGTGGACATGTGAAACTGACAGGATGAAAATCTGTAGTGACTCACTTCTCTTTTCTCACTCCAATCTCACAATCCCACATGGAACGTACACAAACTTGTGGCTCATGCAAAGAAAATTCCCCTTACATCTTAGCGTTATTACAGTATGGCTGCATTTCAGTTTGTTAGGCAGTGACATTCAGTTAATTCAACCAACTTACACTGAGCTCAGGGGCTGATCAGAAATCATAGAACCCAGAAAACTGGACACGGAGGCGTCACCATGGAGACTTGACGTCAGAGTCAGCGTGCACATGCCAGTGACCCACAGTCTTGTACTTGAAACTACAGATGAAATGTGTGGCTATGAAGTGTCTGACCGAATGAAACTGTGACAGGCTTTTACTTTTGTGAATTTCATGCTGCCCTCAAATATCATTTCTCCAAAACTCAGGCAATAAGAAACTATTCAAAATCACTTTCCAGTATACACATATACAGGTCATTTAACTGTATTACCCTTGTACACTGCCAAAGCAAATTCATTATGTATTGTGCATCTTTTTAAAAGGTGGATTCCGTCAATATGGTTAAGTACAATATCTATATAAGATACAACATGAATCTACGTCCTCTACACATCAACATGAACACATGACATCTATGTGAAATGTTTGATAATGTTAAAACTAGCGGCTGACTTGTTTACAACAAACAAATTAAAATGTACTCCCCAGACCTGTGAAAACTCTAGCATTAAACAAATACAAATAAAACAACGCCACAAATAAAAGAGCATGAACAAGTGTTATTGTTAGACCTGCTAATTTCACCATGACTGAAAAACGAAAAAGGCATTCCCATCCCAACCTCAGACTTCTCCTTTTTTCAAGTCCGAGTTATCACGTAGGGGAGACTGTCACTTTATTTCCAACATCTAAAAAAATAATTTAATACAACTTTAAAACCAAACTCAACCATGTGACTCAAATTTCTATAAGTAGCCTGTGAACTGTCTTCAATGAGAGCCCGTCCATGTGTTGCTCAGCTGAAATGAGGCCCTCTGAAAATAAATTTGCATGCAAAAATCAAGGTGATGCAGCATTCTGCTCACTTCAACACCCCAAATCTGATCTGATTTAATTAATGCAGGTTTAGGAAATTTTAACATTTTACTTGTTACACAAAAAACATGAGACTAACACTCAATATTACAACAGTGTCTGAAAGGAGATGGAGGTTTGACACATTTTTACCCAATCAATTGTATAAGCTCATTTATACTAATACCAGAATGAAAATAAGTTTACCAAATGTAAACAAATATTTTATAGTAACTCTACAGTACAGTTCCATATACAATAAAATCTAGTGGTCTACTGCAAAAAAAATTAATTTCAAAGATTCAAACAAGAGGATGATTCATTAAGTGTTTCTTGTTGTAAACTAAGCGGTCATGTCCTCAGTTGTAATTCATGTAACTACGACTAAGTCAGTGCTTATTTTGCAGTAAGAAACCAGCTTAAATTGCATCAACTGTATTATTTTTTGAGACTAAATAGCTGAGCTATGGAAGATAAAGTTTCAACCGAGCAATCCTGAGAAGTACTTCAACTTCATTTCTCTTTTCAGAAATAAACACCAGCCACTACACTATTCAACCAAACTCCAACGCTCTGTCATAAATCTGCTCCTTCAGTAATTTGAAGGATTTTTATGCTCTTCCTACTTCTTCCAGCACAGCAGGACTGAAATACCGGCAAAAACAAATTTAACGCTGTTGAAGAAATTTCACTATTTGTCCAGTTACACTGGCAGAAATGTTTGTACCCATATTTCAAGATTAATGGCATGACAGCACCTGCTGGACTGGTGTTTGTACCATTTTACACCAAATGTCAACTTATACATTACCATTAGTCAGAGTGAAAAAGAAAATCCCTTCTGTACAACAGTGAGATCTATCAGGAATGAAATACATGTGACACCTGAAGTGGAGCGTTGCCACCTGTGCAAGCAAAGCATATATGAAGCTGAAACCGTCCACCAAACCTGCTCAAATGACAGGAAAAGAAATTATTTTTCTTTCTTGCAAAAAAAAGGGAAAGAAAGATAAAAAATAGATACCACTTTGTCATGGAAACCTCCACATAGCAGTCCTGGGTTACTCATTGTAGAGCAGGCATTTCTGTACAAGCTGATGAAACGGCCTTTGCGGAAATTTAGCAACATGCTACAGCCTCTGTGACACAAATATTCTACATTACATACGGCGTCATTTTAGATATTGGACCCTGTTGAGCAGGCCTTCACTAGCACATCAACTAATTACATGGTTTCTTTATATTTACAAAAATTTTAAAAAGCAATTTATTTCTCTACACATGACTTTTCAAATATCCTCATGCACTAAAAGAAAAAAAAAGAAATGCAGTGTACTGTTAAAAGCATCATTTTGTTTCACTGTGGACTACTGAGTCAAGAAAACGGCAGAGTTTAGCGGCAAACAAATCTAGAAGCATTAAGCAAGAATATACATCAGGGGAAAACATTTTTCTCAGTTTAAACACCTAATGTCTGAGAAAAACAAAACAAAACAGAAAGTGCAGGGTTGGCTTCCTCACACAGCTCAAAACTAATGTAGGCCAAGTTTTCCTGGGAATTAAAATATAATAAATACATTTAAAAAAAAACTAAAAAAACTGTAAAAATCAGCAATCTGGTGATGACTACACTACACTGAGGACCATCACTAAGAAAACGACAGGAAAACCATGATGATGAGGGGATTTTTTTAAGACATGAAACTACTGGTAGAGGGGAGTGAAGAACTGAGTATGAAGTTCTGAGTAAGTGTGACTTGGTGATGTATTTATGTCAGATATAGCTCGTATGTGTGTGCATGCGTGTGAGTGTGTGTGTGTTTGTGTGTGTGTGTTAGAGGGGTGTGTGGCTTTAGTAGGTGAGGGTGGAGTCGTCCCACTCCAGCTGCTGCTGTCTGCTGGTCCCCTGCTGGTCCTCCGGCTCGCCACCCTCCTCCTCTTCACTGCTCTCTGACTCGGCGCTCGTGATGTCGTCTTCCTCCTCTCCATCCTCGCTCTCCTCCTCCTCTTCCTCCTCCTCCTCACTGCTGTGCTGGTCCTCGTACGTCTGAATAAGAGAGGATGGGGAGGTTATTGGTGGAAAGTCACTATCTTGAGACAAGAATTTACATCTTTAGATGTTGAACCTGCTCTTCCACGTGTAATGGCTTCTTTACTGCATCTACCATAGTTTAATGACTGGTGTCTGGTACAGCAGGCTGATTCACTGAGATGTGTATTGAAATTATACACATTACTGCATCTACAAGTTAAAGCATCAAGTATTTAATGTGACCTACCCTTATACTTGAATAGCACAACCCTGGCTTTCTTAAAGAGGACATTCACTGTAAAATTAAATTTCTGATATTTTTTGGTGTGTCCCTGTGTCCTTCCCGTATCTAAACATCACTACTAAAGTGTCACAATAAACATAATAAGCTTCTCTGCTTAACTGTGCTCGAGCAAGCGGTTTTGAAAAGTCGAGTTTAGTTATGTAACTAGCACATTTGCCGTCAATTACTCTGTCGATTATTTTCTCTAATCATGTAATCACTTGGTCTGTAAAATGTTGACAAAATGTTGATCAGTGTTTACCTGGAAATGATTATGTTCCTGAACGTCTTCTTTTGTCCACAAACCAAACTCATTAAATTTTAATTACTTTTTTTGTTATACAGAGCAAAGAAACCACAAAATATCCACATTTAAAAGGCTGAAATATGAGAAAGCTTGTTTTAATTATTGAAAACACAAACTGATTATTTGATTATCTAAGTAGTTAACAATTTAGTAATAGGTTAATCGAATAATAGTTGCAGCCCTACTGTATAATGATTTTCCAAAATGTCCTTTAATTTTTAAGATTTTAAGCATATTGTCTAGTCCTATTTTTAATATTACTGCACATCATCTAACAGTACAATTTTAATTATACCAAAAAGTATAAGAGAGAAAAAACATCTGAAGGGAAATACAGTTTTCTTCATCCACATTGAACACTGTCCAAGAATTGAAATCGTCTATTTCAAGGTACAATAAGATATTTACCGCCATTGAACCCCCCTAAAAATCTCCTTCCCTCTTTCTGCAGGGACATGCTGCAACTTGTAGCAGCTCAAAGACTCAAGGCAGTTCTTTGACTTTGAAAGATACAGTATTAATCCACTGTATGAACATTTATTCCTGACTCATTAAGCACATAATCCCACTATGGACTTTGGGTGCAGCTTTCTTTTCTGAGGTTTCCCCATGACTCAATTATGGGAGCTCAGGTAAATCTGGGCCACAGGTGCAACATTGCCCACAGAACATAAGCTATCTGGGCTGCAACATGACCACTTTTTTTTTGAATAGTGAAATTCTGTTTGCAAGAGTTGCTTAATTAATTTTGCCTGTGTGTGAACACTCTGGGGTTTTATTTTTTAGTTTTATTTTTACCTCCATGGGGTTGACAGTGATGGTAAGAGCCGAGTCGTCCCAATCCATCTCGTTCTCCTTGCCATTCTCCTGGTCTCTCATGGTTCGCTGGTGTGCAGCTCGAATGCGGAACACACCCAGGATGATCATAAACACCAGGAAGCTCACACACACCACAATGACAATGGTGGCGGCGCTGGGAACCACTGTGAGGAAGCCGACAAACACAAAATGACAGGTATGTTCGATTTGCTCATGGTCAAAATCTCACACAAAAACCCACTTCTCGATTTACGCATGGAGACACAGCCTCCATGTCTGGTTGAGGACACTTCAAGGACTTCAGTTTCTTTGTGCACCAAAGCCAATATTAATAGGCTCTTGGTAAACAGTTTTTTCTTTGTTTAAATAGCTTTGTCTGTCTCCTGCCAAACCTGATCCAATTTGCCCCGTATTAACTAGATAGAGTCTGTCTTTTGCAGTGGAAGACTTAGTAGGGACATGAAAGCAGATTATTCAAGCTGAAAAATAAAAGGCTGTGTTTTGATCGGTGTCTGTACAGATGTCACAGATAGCATTCAACTCTAATTCCTCGACTTGTGTCACTATAAAAAAAAAACAGCATTTTATGTGTCTATGCTATTTTTGACTAAAGGACTGAAATTCATCAGCAGCAATGTTTATCATACGTCATATTTTTTCTACAGCACAAGTACAGATCACTTTTATAATTAAGTCGTATGGGATGAGAAGTGGAATCACCAACAAAAAATATGTGCAATTCGTTCGTTGTTTTGTCTCCTTTTACATGATGATCAGTTCCACAGAATTAATATAAGGTTGCTAAATTTGTTTTGTGAAAAAAATTAAAGAAAACCTGGGTTAATGATAAAAAGGAAATTAAAAAAACAGTATTCAGATTTGATGTAAAACTCTTCAAATGTCAGTCTTGCTTGTTGCTGTACCTGAGGCCTGGTGAGCATTGACCAGGTTGTGACCAGACAGATCCACAGAAGCGTGATGGATGGGGTTAATGAAATTGGGCTGAACCATGGCATTGTTAGCATGCTCCACAGGATTGGCTGTGTGGATTACATTCACCTTGAGGGAATAGAAAAAATAAGCATACATGTAAGAAGGTCTGGGGTGACATGAACATTTCTCATGACCCAGATAATTGTAATTTATTAAACATTTTAGAAAAAAATATAGTTCTTTAGCTTCTTGAGCATAAACAGGTGACGACTTATGTCCGTAATCAACCTTTTTATGTGTGAGCTGTCAGAAAAGGTGCATAAATATTGACAAACGTCTGCATTTGTGCACATTATGCAGATGCAAAAGAAAAAGATGAACTGGTGTTACTTAAAAGTTACAAAAATCATTACTGGATTTAACAACAACTAAAGTTAAAAAATGTTTCTGAATGTTTCTCCATTCACTATTATCTAATACTACAAATTCACCATGAAGCAGCAATTTTATCACTATCTGCCATAATATTGTATATTGTCCCAACCCTTCATGTAAAAATTTGCAAACTCTTTATTTTAGATTATGGTCAAATCTAAACTGTATTCCATGACCTGGTAATTTCAGTTGTGAATGTGTGAATGTAATGTGACCCAACTGACAAAAGGTCCTTCATACCTCAACCTTGAAGTCATTACTGATGTAGCGGCCGTTGAGCTCAGAGCAGACCAGTTTGAATTTCCTGTCAAACAGAGCCTCTGTGTGCCAGTTCTTGTACCGGATGAGGTGCAGGACCTGCTCGTAGTTGGACATGGTGTTCACACCTGGAACACACAGAGACAAGGTTGCGTCAAAAAAAAAACAGTGATGTAAATGGAAAAAACATTTTCAGAGGGTTTTAAAATGAATCCTTGAAAATGAATGTGGTTGACAGTTTGAATGCCTGCACACACAAAGGTTAAGCAACTTCAATTGTTTATTTTTGAAAACTTAGGATTCTGCCAGTGACAAAGCATTTCTTTTCTATATAGTAGATGTAGTTATGCTTTGTACCAGTGATGACAAGGCCCAGGCTAGAAGAACTCATCTCCAGGCTGTGCTGCTGCAGCTGGGACATGTCCACCTCCAGGCTCTCATGCTCCCCATCCAGCTCTTCTCCCACCACAGTCACTTCACAAGTGTCCAGGTTGTGCATGATCTCCTCTGATACCACTGTCTCTTGGACTGATGAACGATGAAAAAAAAAAAAACATAAATAGTAAATTGCAGGGCTTTACACAAATGTATGATTGGCTGTTGTGGCTGTAATGTACCAGTCCTCGTTTGGGGTTCATTCTAATGTGTTAACACACCTACACCAGAATAACACTGTTGCTTAAATTTGAATAAAAAAATCTCCTATTTCAGTCTCAAATCTCTTCATGTTAAATTAACATGATGTCAGATTCATATACAAGTCATATGAGTGGGAACAAGTGAGCTGTCTGTTTTTTAATAATTAGACAACAGAAAAAAGAGCAGGGGTTTGCAGTTGAGGACAAATAACAGAGGTCCAAGTTTAGATGTGTATCTTTTGGGAGTTGACCTAAAAACAGACACACATAGAAGCAGCTGAGATATATGCAACTGGAAGGGATTTTATCTTTTAATTTCACTTTACACAGCCGTGCAGAGACAGCCTGTCTTCTTAATTTTACTTTCAAAACAAATGAATATGACATTTAGTTACATTTTTTGTACCTTCTAACTTTGTGGAAGAAGCAATTCCTGATCATCTACTGTAATATCTCATTTGTTGATTGTGTAAGGTGTGGCAGGATAATGCAGGTAATATCAACAGATCTCTCTAAGCCCTTGTGTTCCATATGGCCTGCTGTACACCACAGGATATCACATCTTCCTGTATCTGTGTCACACATATTGCACGTTCATTGTCTGTCCTCTAGCTCATACACAGCCCTAACAGATGGCACGGCTGGTCAACTGACCCCTCCCATTAAGTAGTAAACAACTCATCTCTTTTCTCACTGCTTTCCTCTCCCTCTCTCTGTCCAGTCCCTTCAGCATCCAGACATAAATCTTCAGGAGCTACTGTATGTCCGCAAAAGCATCAGCTGTACCACTGTGAAGACGATTACATACTATGTAGCAACATTATAGTACAAAGTCAGCGGATTTAACTCAGAGTTTGAGCAGACTATGGAAAGAAAAACAGAGATAATCTTCAGAAAAGGGGTCAAATATTATCTACTAATTCCCCTTAATGTTATCTTAGGTGTCATTTTCTGCATTTCTCTTACCCGTGGGGTCATCGTCAGCTCCCTCTGTGGCTTCAGACTCAGCATCGGCTTCCACTTCACGGGTGATTGTGCTCACGATGCGTAGCTCAGGGAACAGCATCACCCCTTCCTGGCTCTCAAATTCAGCAGCACTGCGGGCAAAGTGGTCAATGCCACTCAGGCTGATCTTGGGTTCTTCAGGCTGCAGCACCATCACATAACCCTCGGCATCTGGCACCGTTACACAGGAATCCTCGTTAAAGCATCTGGAGGAATTAATAAAAATTGGGGGGAGATATATGAGAGGAAGGTTAAAGGGTGATAACAAATGTTACTATTGAGAATAAGTCAACTCGGGCTAACAAGGTATCAACTCTAAATATAAAATGCTCGGAGCAGTGGTTTCTCTGCATTCATTTAGATGTAGTAGCACCACTTGACAGGAACAGACTGGTGGTGCAGATTTGTGCATAGACTATGCAGATGAAAAATTACACTGAAATGCTAACTAGAACTGATCTGCATTATTCCTGCACACCATGATCTACAAATGCACAGCTGTTTTCACTTTCTGGATACATCAGTCCTATGAAATATATGCAAACAGACAATAGCAGAATTATTTTTCAACAATAAAAAGCTCATGTTTTCCCTTTGTTATGGAAATCAGAAAATAAAAACTCTTGACCACTGGTTTACTCCTATAAATCATCCTTAAAGCAGGAAGACAAACCATCTCTGAATTTATATTAGGCAGAAACAACCAGTCTCATGAATTTTGAGCTGCTGCTGACAGATGAGTTGACATGACAGAGACCAAGCAGACAGGTTAACAAGCTGCTGAGCAGTATTCCCAGTTCATATTGAAAATTGTTTTTTTTTTTACAACATTTTTTTGTATACTGAAAAACCAGCATATGAAAAAAAAAGCGCAGGAAAAAAAACTGTTGGGGGGGTAGGGCCTTTTCACTGTTGCACCACACATGCCAAGGGCCTAGCTGAAGTAGTAACCATAACACAGACCTGCACCTCTCTCTCGCTGAAGCATGAAACTTGAAATTTTGAAAAACACTATGATAAAAATATTTGGTCATACTGCCCAGCACTATAACAAGCTGCAAAGTATCTTTGCCTTATTTTTGCCTCTTACTTGACAGTGGTGGAGATGCGAAGGTGTCGTATGCCAGGGGTTGGGAACTGGCGAGAGTTCAAATAGGAGATATGCTGCATGACCTTGTCAAAGGCATCTATGTCGTCGCCCTCAATGGTCAGAGAAGACTGATTAGGGTTGAACTCCACCTGTGAGAAAAAAAAATATTCATGTTAAGTCATGTTAAGGTTAAATTGTTTCCTACAGTAACAATTGCATTTACACCTAAAAATGTGGGTCATCAGGGGGATAGACAAAGAATAAAAAGACAACTTAACCACTTTATTTAAGTCATATAACACGCATCATACACAAATACCTAAGTCCAAGAGGATTTATATAAGCACCAACATTTTCCTGGTTTTTCAAGCTTCTAAGCGATTCCAATTAAGGGAGTGGAAAAAATGTGTTTTTTAATTTCGATATTTTTTATTTCTCAAGAAATAATGCAGAGAATATTATGAAATACTATGAAATTTATGATGAAAAAATTCTGGCATGAACATTGCTACTATTTATTAACAGGCCAAAATATGGTGTGAATCCAAATAATGAAAGGTACTGTAAGCAACTTATCCTTAAATCAGTTACTGTAAATTTTAAGATTTAATTACAAATAAATATTATATCTACGTGCTATAGATAAAAAAGTAGACTGTGTAAAAAAGTTTTGGTTGTAAATAGTACTGGCAGAGGTGAAATGGTCACTAAAAGCTGACTTCATGATGTTTCTTTACAAATGTTTAAATTTGTAAAAAGTAAATCAAGACCATTTCCCTTTTCATTTAAACATGTAAGTGATGGAAAGTGACATCTTAGACATTCAACCCCCCTTTATAACTACTTTAAGCCCCTTTATAAAAGTTATCAACTCTGCCTCTCCTTGAAACCTCAAAAGGATGGGAACTAAAGTCCTCTTGATGTACCTACAGTATGTACTCAGATTCATCCTGACTGAGATACCTTCCACCCTCCTCACCTTGACCGCTGAAGCTACCTCCTCAGGCAGCTGCACATCCAGGCCCTCCTTGCAGGTGTATAAACAGTCTATCACCTTTTTGTTCTCTACTTTGCCAGAGCGGATCATCAGTCCTGCTAGGTTCCCCCGGAAAAACTGAGCCATTCGACCGTGTCCGCCTGGATATATCGGGAAAGAAAAATACCACAATACAAAAACAAAAAATAGAAGTTACACAAGTGTACACTCTACAGACTTTTTGTAGACTGGTCATTCAAGCATTCCGTCTCAAGGTGCAAAGCTGGTGTGAATGGCATTCATGCAAGTTAGAATGTGTGCCTGTGGCCCAGAGAGCCAGGCATGAAAATGATGTATGATATAATATAGAAAAGGCTACAGACACATGCAACATCTGCAGGGTGAACTGCTGCCTTACTGTGGAAAAAAATTACATCAACAGAACAAAAGAAACCAAAAGAAGGGACTATCTACGATAGTGATGGAACCACTTTGATCAATGCAGAATTCTCTAAATACAAATAAATGTGGGACCTTTAACTTTAAGTGTTGTGGTGAAGTGCACAAATCTCATCAAGTCAGAAGTGGAACAACTGAGTTGTGTCTTTCTGCTAAACCATCATGAGAATAAATCTGCACCACTGCAGTCAGTAACAAACATCTCAAGGTCACAGTGTGTGTGTGCTGCAGTTGTGGTTATCTGATAAAGAGGAGCTACTGCTTTTGGCCAGAAGGTCATGTTCTGAAAGAAGAGCCAGCACATCCAAAATGCTGTAGCCATGTCAGAGCTTTGTCCTCATTATATGCCTATTTCTGTTTCTCTCTCAGGTTGTTGTGAAAAACCGCCTTGCTGCAGTAGTGAGGAGAGACTACAAAAATAGATGAAGAAAATGAAAAATATAATCTGGCACCATAAACAAAGAACAAAACCACACCAATCTCATCCATTGTGTATCATGCTTCTAACACTTCTTTCTTCATCTAGAATGTATGCGAATCATTCTAGTCAAAATGGCATGAAAATGCAGTTAGCGTGGTGGGACAGTGTGGACACATGAAATAAGGGAAAGGCTTGAGCAACCTGAGGTGGACTCAGAGACTGTCTCAGTGTCATTGTCATGTCCTGAGTTGTCTGTAAACGACAGAAACAAGAGAGCAGGGAGAGACAGGGAGGAAGATTAAGGAGCTGCAGGAAAAATTCTGATGCATCACATGAGTTCTGGATGCAAATCAAGTGAGAATCTAAGAGAGAGTTAGTGCTGCATCATCTGACAATAAAATAACATGCATGTTATATTTTACATAACATCTGAGCAAAAGGAAATAAAGATTACCAAGCAGTATTAAAGTATATTTCCACTAAGTAACTGTCACAAATAGTGTTAAGCCTCGTTCAAACAAAATTTAACAGGTACACCAGGGATATTTAAACGCCTGTGAACAGCTAAAAAACAGGTGATCTACATAATTTCCATTGCCAGTGGTTGTTCTGTCTTTCCTCAGTCCGAGGAAGAGCTCCATAGCCCTCAGTGACAATGTTACAGTGGTCAATATTTTGCATATTTAATTTCAGTGTCTCTTCATACCAATCGTTTATATGAGCTGATGGTAAAAAAAATGTTAAAACCCAGGATTAAACAGTTTTTTGACCAGTGGAAACTGCAAATTATCAGTAACAGGATTTCACATTTTTCATTATCGTATCTTTGTGATTTTACTTGTAAATTAAACAGTTTTGCAAAAAAACAGAGTTACAACACTCTTCTTACAACTCTTTAATTTTGCTGCAGTCTTCTGTTAAAAAAAAAAAAAATCCTCAAGAGTTTACCTTGCCAGCAGGCACCAATCGTAAGCTGGGTTGAAATCTTAGAGGCATGCAGTGGGTAATCCTCTGTAACCAGGAAGGGCTCGAACGTAGTCCCATCCACAAACAAAGACACAGTGGGGAACTCCACATTCAGCACATAGTGATGCCACTCTTTGTCACACACCTGTAGACCACACAACAGAGGGAATGAAAAGCCTGGATCCAGATTCTGAAAGTTACATAGTTCATTACAAATACCTGTGGTTACATACAAGATGCTTTCAGAGGCTATCAGTATTAAAATGCAAATGTATGATAGTAGTGGTGACTGACCTGGTCAAGCTTCCAATGAAATTCGGCTGGTTTGTAGTTCTCGGCTTCTGATGGATCCTGGCGGAGAAGGAGGATCAGTCTGCAGTTGTGAATGTAGAGGGCGTAGTGGTGTCTGTTCATCTCTACAAGAGAGAATTGGAAAATTCAACTGATTAATTTGTAAGAGTCAACCAAAACAAAACTTCCTATTTACTACTGATGCCTAAAGCCAGCAAATTAAATGTAAGCTCTAATTACCAGCAAAAGCTCCTAGTTCTATAACTGATGATTCAACAACAATACTCCCCTCTGGAATATGTAACTACTGGGTTTTTGTCATCTTATAAAATTACACCAGTTAGTGGTAAATTTTTAATTATAAAAACTTAAAGAATAGCTTAAAGTAAAAAGAGAGAAACATCAATATAAAACAGAAAAGAAATAACTCAAATATGTTGCATTCATGACTCTGAAGCAGACACTGTATTAAATAGAGGTCATGAATGGAGATGAGATCATGGCTGTGGGAGCTTCCAGGCCACAGTCTTTCTGATGTAATCCTTATTATATAAGCAGCTGGACAGAGGCTGATGAACTACTGCTCCCTCACTGGACACTGACTCAATAAAATTAAGAAGCTTAAAGCTACCATGTTTTGTTTTTTAATTGCATATACAGGTAGTATATTTTCATGAGTATGCCACTTAGATGAAAGATAATTACCTACAGGTTCTGTCTCCTTCTGTATACACTTTAATGTAATTCAGGATACTGAAGTTTTTACACGATTGATTGCATGTCTGGTAAAATACACTACTTGCTTATTTGTTATGTATCGTCAGGTGTGGAATTATTTCAAATAGCTGTATTAATTTTTGTCAGTACAAGTAAGAGGTATATTTGCAGCTTTGCTTGATAATGAAAGTGACATTTCTGACACGATTGTACTCTTCTTACCTGTCTTGTCAGAGTTGCAGAGGATGGTCTCTTTCTCATGGGCTCCAGGACCATGTCTCATCCACACAGAGATAGTGAAGGGCTCCTTCAGGCTGGTGCTCACCATGCCATCAGGGACCTTGACCGCCTGTGTTCCATTGAACTCAAACACCTGGTCACTATCGTGTCCGTTGTCTGTGGGCAGCGCTGCTGTCCAGTTGACAGAGCTGCTAGGTGCAGGGAGGAGCTCCACAGTGCCAGAGCTGGCTCCTAAAAAAACAAGGAGTAGTAATATAGGTTAAAATATCAGGCTTTTTCCACATTTTTTATATTTTATATAAAAAATGTGGAAATGTGGAATGTGGATCTCATTCCAGCAGTTACTTACCACACAGCTTGTGCAGTGATTTTTCAGAATAAGTGTCACGGTCACAGCCTTTACCAATATGGTTGGTTTCCAGTTCAATATTAGCTCTGATGGATGTGATTGGCTCATCACAGGTCTCCAAGTGCATGCTGGGGAAAAGGGCCAAGCTTCCTGTACCAGGCTCATATTCAATCCTCTTACTGAAACCTGAAAGGGGAAGACAGTAAAAAAAGAGTAGAGAGAGCAAAGAGACATTTTTAGCACAGCACACTTAACAGGTGAGAATAAACTAAACTGTTCTTTTAAACTGTAAGAAAAGTCCACATTGACATTTGCCGTAAAACTGTGCGTATGCAGTGGATCAGCTCAACGTAGAACATCTAACCAGTAATGGATGGTGAACTAAAAGAGAGCCTTGATACCTTGCCAGCTGGGTTTGCAGGTGGGTTTGACACTGATCTTGACCAGCACATCCTCCGAGGCACGATTCTTTCCACAGTCGTAGGCGGTTACAGTCAGCTTATACATGTGCTCTTTACCATAGCTCAGTTTCTCTGTGTTCTTAATAAAGCCTGAGGAAGTATGAAAACAAGAATTAAAATGTTTCAAGTATAACAAACCCTTTAATTTGTTAAGAACCAGATCAATACAACATAATTTACATTATGCAGAACTGCAAAAGAGGAATCATATTATCATATTCACATTCTCACCAATTTGTGTTTCCTTCATGTCAGGACCAGCATCATATCAGCTCAGCCTGGATGTCTGAGGTCTGCAGTCCAGTCATGTGATTAACTGGCTAGTCTTGTAAAAGTATTTTCTTTTGCAAGAAAAGCAAATCAATTCTATGGCTGGACACAAATGTCTGACCAATCAGCGTAACACTCTAAGAAGACTGACATTGCCATGACAGACAGTCTTGTGGCACCATTGTTTACACAGATCAATAGAAAACATGATATGTGTCAAAGTCGTTGCTTCTAAGGGGCTGTCTTCATTAAAACAAGTGTAGGTGAAACAAGTCTTTTTTTAAATCATATAAACATTTTAGCCACACCTAAATGAAATGGCATTTTGGGAGCCCTGAAAACATTTTTTTTTTAAATGGTCTCAGAGTGGTAAAGTCTCAATACACAGTTCTTACCATCTTTGTCGATGGTGAATGGCACATCAGGGGTGACAATCTCGTAGTTGCAGATCTGACTGAACTGGAAGGAGCAGTCAGCGTCCACTGCCTCCACCTTCAGGATACTGTCGTACTTCTTTCCCTCGATTACTGTAGCTTTGTAGGACTTCTCCTTGAAAACGGGTGAATACTCATTGATGTCATTCACTTGGATGTGAACAGTGGCCCTGAATGGGACAAATAGTTAGGGTTCCGTCATGAGAAAATTAAACTTTAATGTTTTATTATTATATTTCTAGATGATTTTCAAATGAATTCATTCAGTCAAAGAGCTAATGAAGTAATATACATAATCCAGACAACAACTAGCCTCATATATTATAGACAAACAAAATAATGGGCAAAAGAGAAGCATTTGGTAATGAAAAATTATGAGGAATGGTTAGTGTGTTTCTGTTGAGTTGTACCATCTGTTTTTCTTTGTTTTCCTTGCAAACTTTCTTTTATGTTACCATAGTTACCAAATGACTGTGGAAAGTTGTAGTGACTGCTTTGTGCATGACTCTCAGTAGTTCTCACAATCAGCAAATCAGTTTTAATAGCTTTAATAATTTAGCTTTGGAAATCATGGTAAAAATGTAATCACATTTTTGTTTGCCAAATGACAAACCAAAAGGGCATATTTACTGAATTTCACATGAACTGAACATAAGTTAATTCTGAAAGTTCCCTTTATTATCCTAAGTAGAAATAAAAGGGATTTAAATTTAATGAGCGGTCAATATTTAAGACTGTTATGAAGAGAACAATTCAGTCTAAAAAAGGAGAAAAGTAACAATACTTAAAGTGAGGATCTGTCAAGGGGCTGATGACCTGCCACAGGTCGACTTACTTGTGTGATTTCTTCATGTTGGCACCATCAGGACCCTCTCCACAATCATAGGCTTGGATAGTGAAGGTGTGCTCTTTCTGTAGCTCACAGTCCAGTTTGTCCTTGGCACGGATGACGCCCTCACCAGTGGACTTGTCCAGGACCACTGCCTCAAAGGGGACATTCTGTCCGTGAATCCGGAAGCCGCAAATCTCACCTGAACACGTCAAGAGTCAGTGAAGAGTGAAGAGTTTGTCAGAATGACTGATGACAGGTGTGAAGTTTTATTGTTCAAAAAACAAATATGTTCAAGCAAAGAAATCATAAATTCACGCAAAAAAAGATCAGCCACAGTTTTTGGGAGCCAGGGAGTTGTAGATTGGGGTGGGTGGTGTCTGTGAAGGAAGCCCAGAAGCACGGTCATATGGGTGAGTCGGTTGGGGGGGGTTGAGAGGGTGTGGGATATTTAGTAACAGTAGACAGTGTCTTTTTAAGCCACTGGAAAACATTGCATCCAGTCATGCAAGCAGAAAACCGAAAGAATGTGTGAACAGGCATTTCACAGGAAAGCTATATACATAAGATATTATTAATGAAAGTCATGAAACCAAGACCAAAACTAGTACATACAGAACAGTATTTAAAGTGAAGATCATTTATCTCTGCAATGAATAAAAACATACAACCTATCATAAAACAAAAGAATTAACAAAAGATATTTATTGCAAAATTAAAATTCTATAAAAAAGCACTTTGATAACAGGATCCAGCAAAATCCAGCCATATTAAAAAAGTCTGTGAAAGAAAAAAAATCTCACACAACACCTCAAATATATTTGTTGCATTACTTAAGGAAATCTTCCTGTGTAATTTTGCCTCTCACCCCAAACTACAGGAAAAAATAATCCAAATTATAATGATAAAACCAATTAAACTGTTACAATAACAGTATTAAAAATGGTACTGGATGAGAACTGGGGTTAGAAATATCAACTTGCTTGACATCCACATCAAATGACAACTGCAGCCATGCTAATGGTAGAGATTAGTGGTGGAAAATTAACTCAAAGAGATCCACGGAGGCAAAGATGCAACAACAGAAAGTTTACAGCAGAGAGAGTTTGCATTAGTTAACAATCTCAGCATTTGAGGGTTTAAATGTCAAAAAATTCACAGGAGTCAATGTACCTGCATGGATCTGATAGATCACAGAGGGGCACATCAAACATCACAGGTGCCTTTAAGATTCTGAATGTCTGTTGTCTTGGAATACTAAATCTATAATTTCCTCTCCAATTACACTGAGTGTTAGGTTATGAAATCATCTCATGTGCCCTTTTAAATGTTATGTTTTTAGTTAATTTGGATTCTCCTTCTATATGTTTATTTGAAATTACTGAATTCTACAAAATGAAAGCAAAGTGACTGACTCCTGTTTAAAGCAGCTTTCTGTTTCCTGGTGTCAGCTGAAAAACTGTTAGGGTCTGCAAACTGCAATGGATGTCTCATGCACAGATATTTCTAAGTACAATCAGCCCCAAATCACACTTTTCATCCAGCTGTAGGAATTTCAAAAATATTCAGGGTGAGAAAAAACTAAACAAAACAAAAAACATAAAAACAAAAGGAGAAAACCAAATGGGGAGATTACAGAGCATGGTGGGAGTTGCTGTGTAAACGTGTGGACGTGGTTTTTGCGTTAGTGGGTTAATAGTAATAACTCAGCACAAGGCAGAAGAAAGAACCCAAGATCACCTTCTTCAGTGAGGGTCACCTCAAAACTCTCTACAAGGAAGGGAGAAAAGATAAATCCAGATCAGTTAGAAGAAGAGTTGGAAAGGTCAAAGAAAACACAGGGAGGAAAGAAGGTCACATAAGTTCAAAAAACCTTTGGCAAGCAAGAGTCTTCTGGCAGATAAAAGAATTTAAATAGGTAAGAAAGAATGGCTGTCTCACAAACATCACAATAATATTTTAGTGGAAACTAAGTGAACAGTTATTTAATCCACTGTTTAATAATAAAATAAATGCTGCATGGACTAAAATTCTGTGACATTTCTCAATTCAAGCGAATAGGAAGATGAGAAAAACAAATATTAGGAGCACACATTCATAAAATGATGAATGAAGCCCTTTTCTGCTTGACTGCTTGTTTCAAAGCTCCCAGCTGTCAGGGTGTCCAGTGGGACGGACATGGACATGTTGTTTTCACCTGCTAAACAATTAGAAATGGATTTCATATTAGGGGCTGCTGTATGAGTTCAAATGACTAGTTCACACTTGATTTTTAGGAATTACTCAGTGTTTCAACCATCACTCTGATTGTTGTGCATTATAACATTATACTTGAATAGATCAATATGCTATATATTCATTGATGTATATTTATGGGAGTATGTGTTGCAGGAACATGAATAAATTCTCTAACCTTTTGTCTATTGTCATGAATGTATAATTATATTCTTGTTCCTTGAATCAAAGAGTACATTCATCCAACTTTAAACTTTCAAGGTTGTGATTTAAACTTATTACAGACAGGCCTAACTAAAGACATTTACAAAATACAGAAAACAGACCAGTATACCACAGGTAAGCCAAGCTGCGGTTAATCAACACTATTATTGAATTAAGTGTGTCTGCCTCCAGTACACAAGGTGTCGATATGTCCCCTTTCAGCTTGTCATATTAGGTATTTGCTGGTTGACTTATTACCACATACCTTTTACCAAGCTGTCAGCTAGATAAGCATGATTCCATATCTTTCTACAACATAGTACTATTATAGTATTTAATTTGTTAAGCTGGTAGATCATAAATTCGGTCCTCTCGTCAGTCCAAAAACACACCGCTGTGCCAACTTCTCTACTTGGCTGTGAAGGCCCCCAGTCATCTAGGTCACTCTAAGTTGACTTAATTCAAGTAAGTCCAGTTGCCTACAGCTACAGCCTAACTACTTCAGACAGCTTCTGAATACATACGTGTGTGTGTGTGTGTTTTACACAATAATTCAGTTTTTTCTACGGCCATATAAAAGCACTGACTATGGACAGAAGCTTCTTGTTCATGCTTAACATTCACCTATTCACTGATCTGAATGAAGAGCCAATGACTGGGCATTTGGATGGCCTGTGGGTCAGCTTTGCAGTGAACCTCGTTCGTTGGCAGAGTCGGGGCCAACTAGGAGGAGGGTTGGCTCAGCTGAGCTGGTCAGCCCTCCTGCCACGTGAGGCCAGATTGTTTGCTCTGTCTTCAGAGAGCTACTTCACAAGGACACACAGTCCATTTACACAACTCCTGCTCATCAAAAAGGGAGCCCCAGCTGAAACAAAAGAGCCAGGCTCTGTGTTCAGTGCTAATTTACTGTGAGAAGAGAGGAGGAACTTTGTGTGGTGTGAATATTATTAAAATCCATGACAAAATGATCCTAGTTCACAAACTACACGATTTACAGCCTGATAATCCAATTGCTAATGAGTTTTGTAAGTCGCAGCCATCCAATCCTAATCAGCATGATTGGCACTCACTCTTGGGAGCCATCACATTTTATTTCCCACATCTTTGTGAATAATATTACATTTGGTTTCTCCTCTGACTAGCAGATATATTATCTGATATTTCTTTTTAAAAAAAAAGGCTATATCCAGTGGCGTGAGACCAATGAGTGTGAAAAGCATAGCAGACAATAGATCGCACAAGTCATGTGATATAAAAATCATTTCCACCGACATGGTGCTTTGAATTCTGGCCAAAGTCAATCCTGATGTGATTAAAAAAACCCAGAGTGAATGCTGCCTTGGTACATAAAGCACACTAATTGTGCTTCACCACTGGGAGAGAAAATAACATTAAAGAGTTTTTGATCTGAATATCAAAAGGGCGAGGTAGGTGATAATGGAGGACAGCTGTGTGTCAGTATGACAGACATGTGATAATAATTACATGTGCAGAACACCAGCAAAGTACCAAGTCTGCTACCAAGCATTCATGAAACAATTATCCAACATTTTCATCTAAATTGAACCCATATAATATGGCCTATGATATGAACAATGATTTACAGATGATTAAGAAAAAAAACCCCAAAAGAGACAGAACTTTATATATTAACCATCACACAGTAATGATTTCAAATAATTAGGCTGAGACCAAATTGGAGGTTGTACTTCCATGTTAGCTATAGATTGGTTTTATATTTAAAAACTGGTTTAGTTAAAAAATAACACATTAGCTGACAAAAGCTAGATTTCTTCATTCCTGAAGAACAGGGATGAGCCAGTATGATACCCAGTAATAGCCCAATATCGGACATTGGCAATAGATAAACCCTACTTACAACACAATAAATGCTGCACAAAGCACAGAAACAATGCTGTCAAGAGTGATGTCTGTTACCACTGTCACATGTGAAGGATGCGAGTAAGAGCTGCAAATGACTTCTACTCAGTTGGAGCACTATGTTTTTGAAATGGCAGTTTATAGCTTGGTAGTAAGGTTTGTTAAAAAAAAAAACAGAATAGGAAAGATATTGGAATTAGTAGGAATACGAGGATAATATATTTGTATTAGCCACAAAAACGTCTAACTAATCTCTAAGCTTTAATGTAGTCTTACTTGCGAGTTGTCTTCTTAATGCAATTCAAATAAGGGTCCATAATATTATATTTAGTGAGGCTGAGGAACTTAAGAAACAAGGAAACAGCAGCAGCAATAAAACTCCTCTTTTACCTGCATATCGAAGAGGAGCATCCTTATCCAGTGCAATAAGAGGGGGGTCCAGCAGCACTTTGTCATCATTTTCAGTTATGATCCCATGGTATGTCGTCTCTATCCATGGTTTGTGCTTATTGACTGTGAGAAACAAAAAGAGAAAACATGAGGTCCTACTATCAGGAAAAAAGTCTATACAAATAATGTCCATTTTCCCTCTCATCAGAAAAAATAAGTAATTCCAAACAAAAATCTTTGCCTGCAATGTTTACTATAACACAATCATATAGCACTTTTCACACAGTTTCTCTTCCATCACATCTCATTGCCACCAATGGCAAAGTCATCATTATCTAATGATTATTTGTGATTGGATTTCACTTTCTCAAAATCAACACATACACCATAGCTGTTGGCAAAGACCAAATGTGATTTTTTTTCTATATAGCTTTCTCAAAATTCAATGTCATTTGCAGTCACACTTCTGAAAGAACATGGCCTTAGATGTCCTAGACCCCCTCCAAAAGTAGCCTGTGTGATCAGATCTCAAATGTGCCCTCAATGTGTTTTGGGAACATTCACACCTGTATGAATGTCTGCCACTGTGGTTCGATAACTTGCCAAGTGTGAAGACTGCTTCAGCACTTTCAGTTTGTGGAACAATAGGTGGGCACAATGGACAGTTAACAGGCACATTACCCTGGGACAAGTCAGCAACAATAGAATTGCAAATCATTTATGCAAGTCCTTGACTGTATTTCAAAGTAATGGTTTTACTTTGGACATGGCCCTACTTTAGTATAATTAGGGGTTCAGTCTACATCTCTTGTACAAGACCTATTTAAAAAAAGGCTATTCTTTTAGTGCAAGGGCTTTCTTTAGGGGTTGCGGACAAGTTATTTCCTGATACCAATACTACAATACATGTGTCAGGTACACATGAACTCAAGTGTTGAAGTCAAAGTGTTTAAAGTCAAAGTGAGTAATTCTGAAACATACACACTGGTATAGGTTTGGCTTTTAATTTATAAACATAAACCACTGCAGGGCAAGATTGCACCTTTGATTGATTTCAAGTTTAGATTGTTAATCTATTTTTCATTAATACCAATGTAATAATTATATAACATGGTAAACTCTGATCCAGTTGTCCGTCATATAAAGCACTGTTTAACATAAGTAACAAAAGGTCTTTCTGGGTAGTCTTAATTTAACAAAGACGACAAATCATTTAAATAATAATGTCAAAATTGATGTGAATTCAACACAATTCTAATTCAGATATTTACTGAGGTTGCCAAAGGGAGTTGTCATGGCACCTGTGGCATTTTATGTCTTAAATGGAAATATATTTTAGTCATGTCTTTCAAATTAACCGAAAAAAACTGAATGTTATACTGTACATTCAGAATCAATGTCAGTAAACAAAATTACTCTTTACATGAACTTCTAACTGCAATATATTTTGCATAACAAAAATAAACCCACAGTCATTTAATAATGTTAAAAGCCTCAACATCAAATTATTCATTATCTGACTAATAGGCAGAAGCCTGATATTGAATAACACATTCTGTTCTAATATTATATAATAAACTTCAAAAAGTAATTATATATAAAAAAGGAATTATACATTATACATGCAGAAATGCAGAACATGAAACAAATATTCCAAGCCAGACTCAAACCAGGCACATGTACTTAAACCAAATTTGTTAAAAAGATATTATTAAAAGTACTTCAATGAGAAAAAATTCCATATATGTATTAAATTACGTGTAAATGTCTCTGATGCTGAAAACTGCATTATGACTTCCTGTTCCTTACATCCCTGGCTCGTGTCCTGTACCTGCAGTTCTTGTTTACTGACTTTGCAAGTAATTTGTAATTAATCAAACTCAATAAATCGTCTGCACTCAGCATCTTGTGACCTGAAGTAAAGTGGATGTCTTTAGACAGATTGCCAGGACAGACTACTACAATAATCTGCTTTAGCTTCCACAGAGTAACACTTACGGGTAGTCTGGTCCATCAGTTTTTAGCAGCCTTCAGCATTGAGATGCACTGAACCAGGACCAGCACTGACTGGTACAACATCAAGCAAACATCAGTAAAATACTCAACTTAATGGCAAACATTCATTTACTGTCTACCTCTTTATCCTCCACATTGGAGCCAATCCTAGCTGATATAAGGCAAAAGGCAGGGTACACCCTGGACAGGTTGCCAGTCCATTGCAAGGTCAACAATCAGACACAAACGACCATTCACTCTCACATTCACACCTACGGTTAGAGTGTCAAATAAAGATAATCTGCATGTTTTGGACTGTGGGAGGAAATCAGATTACCCAAAGAAACCCCGCTTGCACACAGGAAGACATGCAACACTCCATATACAAAGACCCTTGGTCAGACAGGGTCACAAAAACCGGGCCTTTTTGGCTGCAAAGCTGTGTGACCATGTGACCAGAATGGCAAACATTACAGCCAAATCTTTCCTTGTAAACATCTTACATCTGATCTACGTTTCTATGTGAACTGTTATCTCGCATGTAGCATTTAAAGTCAACAAGAGAAAACCAGTTTACAACAATAGTGCAAAACACACTACTACTGTGCATCAGCAATTCAATCAAGGCACTATTCAATCACACACACTCTCCATTATATGAAACCTAAAGCACAATTTTGAAATACATTTGTGAAACTGGCAACAGAGCCCATGTAAAAAGACAGCTTCATCTCCCTGGATGCCAGCACTGAACGGGAAGATCAACTGTTCTGCTGCGACTTGCTTGGCCGAGCCACAAAGACAAGATATGCATAAATGCAGACACTATTTTTCACAGAAACTGGGAGATTTATTGCATGGTACATAATATATACTACCTATTAGGGGATTTCCGTGATTCTTTAGGGAGTGGCAGTTTTGGGATTTTGGATGGAATAAGATTAACAAAAAGGGCTTTGAAGTAAGGAAGTCTGAGAAAGGCCTGCTGCTGTAGCAATGAGGATGCTTTTTTTCTTAAAGCAACTAAATTAGGGAACCAGTTCATCTAATGCAAAGCATACTTACTACTGATCTAATTATATCCTACAGACTTAGCCATTACCTTACTTCAAAGAACTGACAAAGAACCCTCTAATATATAGTAGAGGAGGATGGAGAGGCACAAGCTGTTGAAAATCATTGGTAGTAGTGACTAAATGCTCTAATAATAATCTGGCAAAAAAAGGTAATACCGGCTGAGAGAAATGGAGCACATAATCCCAATGTGAAATGAAAAAAATAAAATAAATCAGCATACTTTTATGGTAATGGTAGATGAAAATTAATGATGCAAGAACCTGCCTCTACTGAAATTGTGACTTCAGTAAATCAGTAATTCAGTAAAATCTTTACTGAATATAAAATGCTACTGTTAAAAAAAACAAAACACTGCTATGCATGCATAGATTTTGGAGCCGAGACTGAGACAAAATTGGACACCAGTGACCCTGTTATATTTCTAGCCATAGATATAATTTCAGTGTAAATATTAGATGGGGAGTTGATTTATGAAAACACAGATATTATGGGCTGATACTGCACTGATGCTAAAAAATCGTTGCCCTTGTAATGTCATCATCTGTCAAAAATAACCTAAAAAAATACAGCAGCAGGCTAACCCTGCAAAATAAGAGATCTAATACCAAAAAGGAAATATAACTCTAATCTGACAAATGTTATTGCATCTGTAAAATGACAAGCACACACTTTTACTACATGTGCAAAGACGGAGGGTAACTGGACACTCATGACAGCCAACTAACTATGCAGCAAATTAAGCCGATGCCATTTCATCCTATAATGGAATGCATCAATTTTATTCACTGGCAAGGTCAAGTAACAAACTAGATATCAAAATGTGCCAAGTGCATCTAATGAAGAGCAAGAAACTGAAGTTACACAAGTGATGTTTGGCAGGAACACACTTTTCAGATGTCCAGTGGTACACAGAAGAATAACTTGGAGGACAAAGAACATTTTGGAATGGAAAGCAATTGTCTGCTGACACAGGTAAAACAAGGTTGGAATGCCGAGTATGAACTCCGATCTGGGAGTGACATCACCAAGTTCACCACTTTCCAGTCATAAAGTCAAACATGTGACCTCATCACACTGATCAGTGTCTACCACCTGTAGTGTGTGCTCTGAACTAGAGTAGGTAAATAAACAGACCTATATCTTATTTAACCATTTGTTGTCCATTTGATTCCCAAATAATGAGATAATAAATGCTGTGTTTCTATCATGGTACTGTTCAGTTTGGTACAGTCTGAAATGGTAAACAGGCTTGTGTTTTGACTGAAAACAGTACCTTTACTTGGCAGGTGGGGTGTGGGCTGTGCCACCCTGACCTTACCGTACCAATTACTCTATTTAGCGATGGGTGCCAAAGAATGGAATGTTGGGGCTGGTTATTTTGAAACTCTTCCTAATGGAAAATGAAAAAAATGCATATTGTACCGTGCTTCATGTGAGAATGTTAGGGCTACAATGGGCCGTGGTAATCCTGACATTTAACAGCACACCTGCACATGACTCTCTCCCTCCATACCACTGGTGTTATATGTCATATTTTTGCCAAACACTTGCCAAAGGTTAAAATATGTTCAGCTACAGTATAACTTTCACTAATTCTACATGGGCTAAAAAATGACGACACCTGAAAGGAGATTTTCTGCTAGAGGAAGTAATAAACTAACAGTACGACTGACAGATATTCTGAATTTAATGTAAAATTTAATATATATTTGAGCTACCATCTATGTCACCACAGACTAGCCTGATCAATGTGATCACACAAAACCTTTGCATCAATTCCAATTTTGTGTCCTGTCTGACCTGAACAAGTGCAGAAAGCAAAGAAAACCTGCACGACTGTGCAGACTGTAGCACATCACTACAGCAGATGATCAGTCTGTAATTATAAAAAGAAGGCTGGGAACCTCTGAGGGCTTGTTGTGTAATAATGACATTGCAGCCAAGTGTCAAGACTGTGATGCTTGATTTTGAGGCTGCTTCATTGACTCAGCTCATATTTTACATATGAGAACTGAAGGCCTACAAGCCTTCATCTACAGTCATCTTTTACCTCCAATAATACTAAAAATCCGAATATTTGTTGAAAATGTTAAATTATAAAGAATTGTGAATACATTTAATTTACAAGTTAAACATGCCAATCACAGGCAGTATAAGTGGAAGAAAGGTCTACAAGCTGAGTGTGTGGCTGTCTTATTACTGCAGGAGGACTAAATAAAGCCTCTCTGTTGCCAGGCTGTTATTCATACAGTATTGGTTCCATCAGTTGCAGCAGTAGACTGAAGAGAAGGGAGTGTCTGTGGTTTGGTGATAGTTGTTTCCAAGGAGATGGCAAAATTAAGGGAGAGTTTGGGACATATGAACAGCTTTAACTGTGGAAACAAAAATACAGAGTATATGGGAGATATGGACTTGTTTTGAACTTTTCAACAGAACTAAAATTATGATCAGACACACACACGTGATAGTGAATTTGACCTCTGCATTTAACACGCCAATAGTGCACACACAAACCAGGCACA
The DNA here is from genome assembly GCA_016785285.1 of Brachirus orientalis. Classification (NCBI taxonomy): domain Eukaryota; kingdom Metazoa; phylum Chordata; class Actinopteri; order Pleuronectiformes; family Soleidae; genus Brachirus; species Brachirus orientalis. Next base: position 11,190,847 of record JAFBJR010000150.1, read on the forward strand.
GGAGCAGTGGGCAGCAACTATCTGCACCCAAGGAGCAATTAGGAATTGGGTGCCTTGCTCAGGGGCACCCCAGGCCTTGACCATGACTGGTTTGGACTGGCAACCCTCTGGTTACAAGCCCAATTTCTTTTACTCTTAGTCTTCTGTACGCAATTAAGGGTTTTCCTCCCAGGCAGAATTGCTTTCAACAACAACAACCACCACAAGCTAATACCTTCAGGGAATATTCAGCAGAGGTTATTCAGCAGTGACAGACAAATGTTGAAACCATATAGGCACGTAACATATGCAGATTTGAGTCACATACTTATGTCTGGGTTATAAAGCCTAGAAGTGCGACAGACTAAGGGAATTACCATGTGGTCTACCCTAATAGCTTCAGCAGAATAGTGAATCCCTTAATATACGTTCAAACTTTAATTTTAAAAAAGTGACAGCCCAACTGACATTATTTATGCTAGTGACTTTTAAGTCCATGGACCAAGAATCATTAACAGGCAGTCTGTTAACACTCTGACAGTGGGCACACTCCTCTGTTTAGTTTTGCCTTACAAGCTCCTGAGCTTGTTCACGCAAGCCACCCATATCACAGACTGGGGACTGTTCTTGCAAGACTTAAAATCCCTGAAAGGAAGCCCAGACCTAAAGGGCCCCTTACTCCCCAAACACCCTGCTCACACAGGAGAGTTTCTCAGTTTCCCTGCCAGGCAACAACATTTGTTTGTCTTCTACGCAAAGAGAGTGAACACACCCTGGATGACCGTAGCACTGCACTGAAAAGGGGGTTGGGAGCTGCAGAGCCCTGAATGCAACTCAATCACCTCTCTGTGTAAGTGACACAAAAGGGCCAGTGAGAGTGAAGAAGTGAGAATGAGACGGCCGCAGGTCTGCACAGACGCTCAACTGAAGATGAACTGCGGCAGGTAATGTGCACTCTGGTTACCTGTTTCCCATGGAATCTGAATCTTAATGTTAACACGCCCAAACAGTGAATACCTCTGCAGTGCCAGTTTTTCAGCTGGATGAGATGGGACTCAAGGGAGGGGTCACACCGCCATAATAAACTTCAGAAATCAGCTAAATTAAAACCTGTATGCTCTATATACTGTTGTTACATTTTTTATTTAAACATTTCATCTTAAAAAACTAAACTCATTTATAGTTGTGGCTTTGGGAAGTTTCATGCTATGTGATCCTTGTAACATGCTGCTTTTTGAAGCTCTTGTAATAAATATTGTCACATTCTGAACAAATTTTTACTTTGTCATGATGTATTCATATAGAACATTTAGACCAGTTGTTTTCCACAACTTAATATTCACAACTGAATGACCCATTCATTACAGTTCACTGACTGCATTCAGCCGATGAAGGCACCAATGGGAGATAGTTGAAATAGCCAAACCAAATTTAGTCCAGAAATCTCATGGCCTGTCTTTCCAGGACAAAGTAACATTTTAACAAACTGAAATACTTCAAGAACTTAGCACATTCTGGGGATTATCTCATATAGACATTCTTGAGAGGCTTGAGACACGATTCTTTGAACAGTGACCACATTGTGACATGCTTAGTTCAAGATCCTGACCTCAATGTCGAGGTCTAAAAGCCCTTTGTTCCTCTGCAGAATCTCTGAATAAATACTGAAAACATGTAAGAGTTAACATGTAGGAACAGGATCTGTGTCTAGGGCAAGCAAACTGTTATTGAAGGCAAAACAGAGTAAAATGTTTCATAATGGTGCTTCTACTACACTGAAGTGACACTTCATGATAAATGTCCAGATTATCTCCTTGACAGCATGACCTCATTAAATAAAACATATTTAAATGAAATGTGCTGTAAATTTAGTCCATTATCCAAAGAGCAAGTGATTAGGTTTGACTGCAAATAGTGCCACCAAACAGCCATTTATAAAACACTTTGGAAATCAATCTTGTATAATGCAGTTTAGAGGTCTCTCCCCCTTGATTCCCTGTGCTGAGACAAATCAACAAGTACAGACAATGCTGTCTGAGCATAGGTGTTTTCACACACTCCTAGAGTTCCATCTGTGTTCAATCAGTGATGAAATCAGATAGTAAAGCAGATCACTATACTTCATTTTTTTTAAAACCATACCGAGTAATACACTGACACTAGTGAAATATTATGTTTAACCTTTAAAAAACCATGTTGAACCAAACTGGTTCACTTTTTTCCTAAGTTCACCACATTGCTATTTTTTTGGCAACCACACTTGAGCCAGTTATTGTCATTTCTAGGTTAAAACAAGACCAACAGTACAACTAAAGCTGTAAAGGGGTTGAATGTCAGCTGTGTGCTGCCATAACTGAGCAGGACAACACATGTCACACAGATTGCTAGTTGCTTGGAAGTTTAAAGCAACAGCATATACAAACTGTAAGCATATGTATATCCCCTGAGTCATCACTGAGTAATCTAAATCATTTAATGATGTTGTCATCAGAGATGACTCTCAGGGGTACACCAGCACAATAAACTATCTTTCAAAAAGAGAAATATTGACCTCATACAAAAACAGCATTAACATTAACTAACAGTAAGTTTCTGTGGATCAATGGCAAGGTTCTACAATTAATGAAGAGACCTGAGGTTAAACACTAGACCTGTAATACTTTATTCCAGCCATGTGAGGTCTGCATATGTATGTTAAGTCCATGGCACCATACAATGCAGGACATGAATTCAATTAGTTTAACAAGAATGAATTAATTTGATAATGAATGAGCCAAGAAAATTCCTGTCAACTTGCTTCCCATCCAGCTTTGTGTGCGCAGCACTAGGAAGCTTTTATGTTCCAGCAAACCCAACATTTAACTCCAGACTATATTGACACGCAGCAGCTGCTCAGGGTAACAGATCATATGGGTTAGACATGGAAAACAAGTGACAACTACCATTACAGAAGTGTTATGGTGTCTTTGTCTTACTAAAGACAACAGTGCGTTTAAAAGCTAAAACATGTTGAGGCTTCAACAGGGTAGGGTTGTGAAGTTCATCAAACAGTACTGTGCCTCTTCACTGATCTCACAATTAGGTTAGTGACATTTAAACCAATTACAATTTTATACATAACAATTCAATTTGATTTGACTCCATAACAATTCTATTTGCTACTTTTAATCAAGCAGGGCATACAAATATGAAATTAAACATTTCTTTACAAATGAAATCGAAATGTCCCATACCCAAAACCAAAAGAAATGTTTCAGCAGTCGAGCTGCAGCTTCTAGCAAATGGAAAAACAAGCAATGTTATGTGGCTATAATTGATTTTGTTCCGTCACTGCATCGGTGCAGAATCGTCCATATCCGCATTGCAATGCTTCCTAAAAACTATTATTTCCACTAGCCACTACCTCAAGACATATTTTTTCTATAGATTGTTGAATGAATCCTGAATGAGTAAAAACAAATTCACTCTGTTTCTAGAGTGACAGCATCAAATAATTTTAATTTGGATAAGAACCACTATGGCATAAAAACTTGGTAAAAGAAATCGACAAGTCATGTAAAAACACAAAGCCGGACTGCAGGTGACAAGAAGCAGCTCATGAAATACATAAGTGTCATTAAAGGATAAGCCTTCGCCAAGATGGTGAGTTCACACACCTCCTTTGCTGATAAGGAAAGGAAAGCCAGCAGGTGTGCTTTGAAAACACATTAGAAAACCACAGTTACACACTACCTGGAACTAACAGCATTAAACCCTCTTCCTTTTGATTGGTGAAAAAAAAAAAGAGAAAAGAAATTAAGTTATTGCCTGCCAGTTCTGTCCATTCACAAATGCTTGACACAGCAACAGAAGTAAAATATGGCTGGACTTAAAGCCCCTGTACAGATTTTTATAGGATCAAACGTCCCTTTTATGGTCTTTATTCTGTTCATAGGAAACAAAATGGGTGTAACATTAGAGGAAAAACAGCTCACAATGGCCTCCAGTATTGGTGGCTGCCCAGGCATGCTGATATGGCCACAATGACTAATAATATGCACCTGCCTTCACACACATATACACACACCCTGTCTGGAGATCAGTCTGTCCGTGGGCTGAGTTTAATGTAACAACACAGTGTGAAGATTCTGACAGTAAAGAGAGGATTCATGTGAGCAGAGAGTAGGAGGTGGTCCGCCCTGCCTGCAGCAGATAAAGGAGGCATGTGGTGCCCATCAGTGACAATGCAAATGAATACCACATTGCTCATGTGTGAAATATATAACACACACACACACACATATATATATAGCACACATACATATTAAAAAGGTTTATATATTGTGCTGTAATTGCAGAACGCTGAAATGTTAAATCCACAGATAAAACAGGAGCAAGTGAAGAGGATCTGCAATGCGTAGCCAACAAGCTCCATCCTGATGAGACCACAACGATGCCAAACCAAACATTAGGCCTACGTGTGAGAAGATAACCCTGGGCTGATTTCTCCATTTAATGGCACCGACTCTAAAATTGGGTAAATAAAACATATAATCACTCGCCTATATATAAATGTGCTTAACTGCCTTTAAGTAAATCAAAAATAGACGCGCAATTCATGTACATGTTGATTCAAAAAAAAATGGGACAAACTACGCAAAGTGTGAAAAATGTGTCTCATTTTAAGAAGGAGGACTTAAATAGACTAAAAATAGACTAACTGCAGATGACAGAAGGGGGTCGATTCGTGGCCTTGATGTTATCTTTGAAGTGCTATACTCCAAAACAGGTATTAAGATGTATTTTGACACAGATTATAGATGTAGGTTATATAATGTATGGTTCTGGATTGTCAAAGGTTAAAATGGAAGCCCTATCGCGGGATGAATGCACTTGCTACCGGCAGGATACTTCCATCATCCCTCGGCTACTGCGTCTGCTGCGGAGCTGGCCATCCTAGAACAGGTTACTGAACACGCATCATTCGGAGCCCGCACATTCTAACTACCGTTTCCTATTTTAAACTCCACCGAGATACAGAAGGTTCAGAACAACCACAGACCACAATCCACATAAAAGCTGCGTGGCAAAACACAGCCGATATGTACAGTAAATCCCAGCTTAATTACCTTTAGCTGCCTCCACCGCACATAATAGTCCGAGGACCAGTCCGACAGCGGATGCAAATCGTTTATTCCCTCGGAACCGCATCCCGAATTCCAGTCAAACCGCGGCGACTTAAAAATACGGCCTTTGTCTTCTTCTCTCGCCAGTCAGGCGGAGTGTTTTTCTCAACAAGAAAAATAAAATCCAGAAGATGAGTGTCGGTTACCACGGTAGGTCTAAGATGGCCGTCGTCACCGCCGCCGCTCTGCTGCTCTCCGCTTCAATCAGCGCTCCTCTAGCAGTTTTGCAGCCTGCTACGTTCAAGGACTGTCGGAGATTCAGAGTGTACTGAAAGATAGAGATGCTTTCTGCTTATGTCGTGTTGCCACCCCCACTCACAGTTATAAATAATACGTGTGTCATCATCAGTTTACATTATGAAGACGAAAGAAAAAGAAAAAAAACAGTGTCAGTTTACAAAGGTTGCAGCTAAAGTGAATCAAATGAGAATTAGATACTAAAAGACCAAAGTTCCTTTATGGGAGCGAGGGCAGAAACAAATCAAGCAATAGAGTAGATTTGATCTATTTAATCGATTCATCTATTTAGTATAACAAAATGCAATATTAATTACAGCAGGGGTCTCAGACTCAAACGACTTGGGGCCAATGAGAGTCCAGTGTGGTCATGAGGGGGGCCAGTCATGTAAAAAAAAAAAGTTAATCTATGTGGGAAATTACCCTAAAATCAAATCACACTATTCCATCATGATAACACAGTAATGTTGATGATAACAGTGATGTTCATGATAATATTATACAGAATCTCAAAGTAAAAGTGTTTGTTATGATACGGAACGATACACAATTCACAACTAAAAAAAAAACATTTATGATGCATATTGAAATAAAAAATTTAAATAACATGGACAACTGTAATTAAAACACTAAACATCCTCATATGTCAAATACATTTAAAAGTGTGATTCATGTTAACTTTAGGTTTTATTATATAAATATTGCTCACTGTTTATGACAATAGCTAACAGTGAAATTTTGTATTATATTCAATGATCTGGCTACAGGTGGACAGTGATGTGGGCCAGTTCTCACTATGACTTGATATTAAGGAGCAGGCCACATAAAATCGAGAATGGTGCTGCATGTGGCATGCAGGCAGCGAGTTTGAGACCTCTGACTTACAGGTTGCTTTTGATACCTAAGACTTTTGTTCTGAAATCTCCAATTAGGACATCTGAGCTGAAGAAGCAAACACAAAGGAAAGTAAGAGTTTAGCACGTGGATCAGATTACAACATTAAAGCATTGGCTTTTACGCATCTTGAAATGAGAATAAATTTAGGACTTTACGATGACAAAATCTGTGAGGGTTTTGTCATTAAATTAAACTCAGTCCAAATCAAATGGTCTGCATTTCCTAACCTGAACTATGCCCACCATTGTTTGGCCTGTTTCTTCCCAGGCCACAGCCCAAAAGTCTCAGAAATCGGATTTTCAGAGGGGACCATGAAGGCCGCGCGTGTCCAAGGGTGGCCAGTGACGTAGGCACTGTTATTGTGGGAGCATGCAGCTTGTTTAGCACGGACGACAAAACCAAGACTGAGGGTTGGGGGCCAAACGCCTTCTTGTGTTACACATGGGCTTGTGAGGATAATAGTTATTTTAATCATGTGAAATTAAACACAACATGGGAGCAGAGAGGCCAATCTGTGGGTGACTAGGCTGTTGTTGGACAAAGATCAGATGTTTTATTGGGTATCAACCTCCTCAGTTATTTTAAACTAGGACCAGGAGCCCAGGCTCCATTACCCACATGACTTTTCCAGAATGTGAAAAAAAGTGTGAAAACAGCTAATGTGCCTCTGTAGCCAAAAAGTTATTTAATCATTTGAGATGGAAACTCATGCTTTAATATTGCCATGCATTTATTTGGCCAAGCAGTGAATGGGATTTGTGCAATATTCAATTAAAATCACCATCGTCACCCTGCATAAAAAAGTGCACTGAAACCAAGAATACCAAGGCCTTGGAATTGAAAATGTGGATGTGGTTCAGATCTAATTAACACCTTTAGTTATACTGTAGATAGCACCCCTGAGGAGGAGAGAATGTGCTGCAATTGTAAGATGTAAGATGTTAGGAGCATCTTAAAGCAAGCATAAGCTTTATTTTGTGTCCAAGGAACACTAATTGACAAATCTGACATACATGTCAAAGATATAAGGATGAAAGTCAGCCATTAGACACCAGCACAGTCTCTCATTATCTTGGAGGAGCAGCTTAGAAAGGACACAGTTGTGTGAGGCCACAATTAGGTGATGGGTCTATAAACAGGGGCAGTCAATGGGCAACAGGGCAGCAGCAGCAGCAGAGCTGTAGCACAATGCCTGTTTGTCTGCTGTTTGGCAACACATGAAGTGCATGGTCAAGAGAAAGAAACGGAAGCCCCCCCCCCCCCCCCCCCCCCCCCCCCCCCCCCCCCCCCCCCGCCCCCCCCCCCCCCCCCCCCCCAGTGATGTCCAGCACACTGAGGAAGATAGTACTGCCATTATCGTTCCTCTGGGACACAATGGCCAGCAGTAGGAGGGCTCGGTGGATAGGTGTGAGACGTCAGTGAATGTTCAGAAAAAGGTGTTACTTCCTTCAGACCGTCACAGTCGCTGATGTGACCACCCTCAACTCTTTAAGGATTTCCATGAGTGCTGATGGTTTGTTGTCATCTGCTGTGAATGCATTGTTGCGTTTTCCTTTGTAAACACGCGAGAGGTTTTTTATTCACAAGACAGTTGTAGAAGTTAAGTTAATTCCAGGCATCATGTCTTAAACACAACACTTTAAAAAGCATGCAATTAGGGGTCAGTCCACCTATTGATCTTTATCTGCCGCCCCACTATATCATGGACTTACTTCCATTTTTGTCTCTCACTTTCTAAAGTAGCAGAAATTGTGGCCCAACCCCTATAATACACAGCAGGATATCATCAATTAAAAGCTCATACCTTAAAACTCACAAAAAAAAAACATGAAGCAGAAACACATGAAACCAGAGCAGAGAAAAACCAGCAGCAGACAAGACTATTAATGAATATCAACAGACAGACTGACCAAAAACCAAAATGAACCAACACTGGGACAGGCAAACACAGGTGAAACACATTAGGGCAGACAATCAACAGGGAAGACAGGACAGGAAGCAAAACTGGACAAGGTACACAACAAGGAAAAACAACAAGGAGCTAAAAACCTATGGTAAGGAAAACAGACCAACAAAAAGTCCAAACACAATAACTGTTTAACCAAAACCATCCTATAAAATCCAGGGGTCGTGACAATTGTACTACCTTGTGTGGTGGAAGGTGAGAGAACGGCAGTTCTATTTGCCCCCTCCCCTGCACCTTTTATTTTTCTTTTACATCCTGTTACTGCTACTTTAGACGTGTAATTTAGTTGTATATGTATTATATATTTTCAATTATACAGAAAATTATACAGGAAAAGGTAAAAGCAGCTCACATTGCAACTATGATAGTAATTGGCCATTACAATATTCTTAAGATAATAAAAAAAAATTCTAAAATAATAACAATAGTAAAAGAAACACATGATAAATAAATTGTATCATTGGTATTTACACAGTTGACACGTTTAATGTTGATTTATAATCGTCCATTAATTTAAAATGTGGTAGTTCCAGTTTCTAAAAAGAACCCTCTTTGCCATCCATTTTATAAACTGGGCTTGAGCCTTAGATACACCACATAAGATGATGGTCGAGGATCATAAATGCCTCATAGTAACTCGCGTCATTCAAAATCCTTCCACCATCGCTCTGCCTCTGCTGTAATACAGAAAAGACAGAAGCTGGACACCATCAGTCACTGCTTGTAGGAATTACTCTATGTGGTTGTGGAAATGGTGGGTGGCAGCAGACGGAACAAGAAAAAGGCTTTGCTATCAGGGGGATCAAAGTGGCCATGACCATTATAAATGCCAAATGTTTTGAGTCTAGACTGTTATTATGTTATTATGTTATTAATCACTGCAGAGGTTTGGTTTTCATTTTCTCCTCCATTGTCTGTTCCACTAATTGCTCAGGGGGTGGTTTGTTTTTTAAAGCCCGGAGCATTTCATAAAGGCACTCCTACTTGTGATTTTTGTGACGACGTGTACTGACAGATAATTATTGTTCAATGATGTCTCTCTCTCTCGCATACACTCACTCACTTTCTCTCACAAATGAGCTGCATAATTTCGAGAAAGTGTCACAGTATTATATTGGCCCAAAGGAAGAGCTCAGAAAAGTTATTTCAGAGGATTATAGCTCTGCATTTCAACCATCATCTTTATTCACACTCAGTTTCTTTATCGGATAGTCAAACATATATACTATGAAACGTGGTCTCATTTTTTCAGATAAGGTTTTTGTTTGTTTGTCTAAAAGATTAATTATATACCGCAGGAGATCTTTGTTCGTCTTTGTCTGCCGCAGTATGCGTGTCTCTTTGACTTTACTCATTAATTCATTTTTTAAAATCCTTGGGTGCAGGAAATTAAATCTCACTTCAGAGGTTGTGGATGTTATCACATTTTTTTCTCACAGATTAGTAAAGCCAGTAGTCTGTATGTGCTGCAGTCGGGCAGCATATTAGATCAGTAAAGTGAAGCAAAGTAAAGCTCGGCACATTTACTGTTTAATTTATTCTCTACAGGGGACATCGGGAGCTCACCCTCGGTGATTGATTCATTTCTGCCGATTAATCCTCCATCCTGGGCTGTCGCTCATGGTCATTTATTAACCACTGCAGCAGCTCATCCTTTGCACACACTCTCACTAGCAACATCCTGAGAAAACGCCGTGTCAGTTGTCTTTTCTAGAACTGATGCCACTCGTTCATCAGAAGCTGAAATGTCCCTGTTTAATTTCCCAAAACTGATGCTTGGCAGAATCCTTGTTGGTTCATGGAAGAAGCTGTAGCTACGATCTACAGTATATCCCAAACCTTCTTTATGCACTTTAAATTACAGACTCCTCATCAAACCCCTTTAAAAAAGAAATACTTATTTTTATTCTCATCCACAGCAATAGTATTTAAATATTTAGTTGACACATCAAATTAAGTATCATAAAACATGATACTTAATTTGATGTGTCAACTAAATAATGCACAGATTGTTGTTTTGCTGCTGTTAAACAATCCTGAAACTAACCAGGAAATGAACCACTAGGAGGCGACTCCATTGCTGCAAAAGCAACTCAGTTTGAATGGAAGTCTATGGGATAATTATGATGAGCCTACTTCACCATAAACATTTTCCTTAGGAGTTGATGGTTTCATTCACTGATCTTGGATCTTCTTCACTCGACCATTATGTAAGTTTTGCAAATTATCTTCCAAGGTAAAGAACAATAGACAATAAGCACAACACATATGAGTGGACAACAGTCTGACTGTCAGCTGGTATTTTCCAGTGTGTGTCTGATTGCTGGTGACTCCTCTGACATTTCCAGTTACAAAATGTCAACTTGTCACCGGCCAGATCACAAATTCAATGGCTTCAAAATGGAGGTTCAGGCTCTTATGGGTAATGTCACTGATGATTTTATGTCTGTTTTTTCTTAATTATTTGGACCTTTAGTCTGGCTGACACTGATTTTATATCACTTATATTTTATGTTACTCTCTGGCATGTGGATCAGCCTCTGGGTATTCTATGGTCGTCTTGGTTGACAACAGCTGGAGTTTTTTTAGCTGTCTAGCCCCCATTGTTAGTGGTGTAAGGCCAGGACACTAAAACACAAGGCAAAGAGTGAGAAGGAATCTGGCAGATGGGGGCTTGATAACCTCACTGAATGGTCCAGTCCTCTCTATAGGGCTCCAGAACCCTGCAGATTAGGCTTTCACTCAGCTCCTTCATCCACATCCATATTCATGACTGTCTATATAGAGGTGGACAAAGGTCATCAAAAGAAAAAAAGGTCCAATCACTGAATACTGATAATAATCATGATAAATTTGATTTTTTTTAAAAAAATATATATATATAGCAAAAACAGAAATATGTAATTTAAGGTAAAACATTCAAAATGATTATATTGCAATTGAAAGTTGTCAGCCCCACTATCACAGACATGTTAGATTTAATTGATATTCATTATCTGACATGAATTGTAACATCAGAATGTATGAATGAAAACATTTCTTTATTTTTTCTTACCCATATGTGGTGGATTCTTCCAGATGGGCATCAGGTTGCCGTGGGTGCCATGATTTTGGGGTTCTTGTTTGAAGACCTTTTCCTCTGACTCCCACAGAAGGTCACACTGGGGGTCAAACATGGTGTCAGACTTTCACCTCCTTGGCTTTATTGCCTCAGGGTTTAGGGAGGGGGCACTGACGAGGCTGTCACACGGAGTCCAATCATTCATCCGTGATTGGCAGGGTCTCATGGCTCCTTGGATTCTCCCATCTTGAACACTACAAATTATATCCTGCGGATGGCAGCCGATCAATATATACATTAGACTTGTTGGACATTATAATTTATTTGCATTTAAATAAAAATAATTTAGCAGAAAAAAATGATATATAGGTTACTATAAGTATCTGTGATTTGTACATACAGGCACGGCAAGGGAATACAACTGCCAGGATGGCATTATAGAGTTGCATAATTAAGTTGACAAAATAGCTGCAAGTCCAAGTAATGGATACACTGTGAGTCAGCTAAAAGAAATGGGATAATAATAATAAACAATATTTTTCCATTTTGTTGAGAAAAGCTCATGGTTGCTCAGTAGTATACAATATATTGGGGTTGAGATTATATGCTTTTGTCATGATTTGATTGTATTATTATACTTGGATGCTAATTCAATTTGTATTGTGATTGTATAAGTAAAGCGATTCACCAGTACTGATAAATGCAAGTTTCCTTTTTTTCCACATAAACCAGAATTGAACTATACATTTAATAAATCACAAGTCATTTTTCCAGTCAGTCATTCAGACATTTATTTAATTTAAATGGAACAGCGGTACATTACATGTACAACAGAATATTTTTTTTACTGAACTGCTACATGTAACTGCCCTATACAATAAAGCAAATTAGGAAAATAAAGTTTTTTGGTTTTTTATGCTTTGCCTCAGTGTTCACTGAGCTAGTGATGTATGAAAATGAACACAACACACAATAAATGGTCACAATAAATCTCAACACACAATAAATGGTCACAATAAATCCCAACACACAATAAATGGTCCCCATCCCTATGATGGATATTTAAAATTATGTAAAATCTTTTTTTGGAATTACCAAGAGAGCACAAACCTCTGAGAGTGTCTGAGAATGTCACTGCAGTTGCTGCAATGCGCTATTTCAATTCACTTATCGTCAGTTTGAAGACTGCTGCTGTAAACATCAAAACTCTCTGCAAATCTACATCTCCTTCTAAGTGAACAAACATCAGCCCATTACTGACAAACTTTCATGTGTTCACCCACACACCGGATAAAGCTAATAACACAAACCCAGACCCAAGACACAATGTAATAACCCCCAAGTTGACTGTCTGTGATTAAAATCGTGTTTGTATATGGGAAAACCTGCTGTCCAGACAGGGGAAGTGAGCGTTCTGCTCCCTCATTATCCTTGAAGGAGGCTCATATGGTGAGTGGGTGATATTAAAGTGGAGGAAGTTAAAATGGCTTGGAGCCAGTGTGTGGCTCCATCATCTCTGAAACTGTGTGCTGTGCATCCAGGAGCAAACTGGCCCAGATGCTGAAACTGGCCTTAATAATAAACCTTTGGTAAAATATAGAATAACAAACCATATCTAAGCAAAATCCAATGCTAAATTGCAGCACACACACACACACCTGAAAGATTTGAAAGGTTTATTGTGTTTTTCCTCAGGTTTCTATCGTTCCACAGCTGAACTCAAATCAAGCAGAAAAGCCTAATGAGGTTTATTACTTCCTCCTTGAAACAGCAGCTGAAATTCCCTCCTGTGATATGAATCTGGAGGTTATGGTGACTGTAACACACGATGAAGGAGTAAAACAGTCATCACTCTCTGAGCTCAGCTTTATTGTGACTCATGTATCACTACACCATTTGGGTCCTGCTCCCTATCTGCTCATAATTATGTTGTTAGGTCACTATTAAACGAGATCAGTGTTTATTAGGTGACCGGGCCAGAGCTGCAGGCAGAAATACTAAAAAAACAAAAACCCTGGTCTGGTCTGCATGTGTTTATGATGCCTCGTCCACAAGACGACACATCTAAACCAGAAATGACTTTGATCTTTGACTCAATGTGAATCCTCTGACCTTGACATGTGTGCTTATATTTAGAGGTGAAAAGTCTCTGCTGAGCTCATCAGAATCGACACATCTGCACCGTGTGACACTGAGGAGGGATGAGCACTGTTCCCAAATCATGCTTTTGATTGATTATCTTCTGTCACTATAGATTTTCTTGAGCTATGTGTTTTTTCTGACAATTTGTTTCGTCCCAGTTAAACATTTGTTTAACTGGTTAATTTGTTTTGTCCCACTAATGTTGCATTTAATTCAGATTACTGCACTATTTGATATTTAATGGGAAAAAATGCACTTTATTATTGCACAATGTACAATGTAGGAGATATACAGTACACATCATGATATAAATCAGGCTACAAAAATATTTTTCTCACCACTTACTAGCTTTTTCCAGAGCTTTAAGACAAACCACAGGATATTTAGACTCATTGGATGAGATGAACTCAATATAACTTTGAGGACCTTCCTAGTTTGTGTTTACCAAAGGTTTAAGGTCCAGTGTGTGTGTGTATTTAGGATGATTTATTTAGGATGACAGAATATACTCTTCATAAGTATGTAGTAGTACGTGTATAATCACTTTAAAATAAAAAGTGTTTTGTAGACTTAGCACAAGCCTTTTATATGTACTTTAATAATTGTGAGGCTTTCTGATTCGCTGCTGTTCCAAATATCAAATAGAAGATTTCTTCTATTTCTTTGCTGTGAGTGTCTTGTGAGGTTAATTGTATGTTTCTAGTTGCATTGCGTGATTAATTGTATTCATGTCTTTGTTACCTCACACTCTCTGTGTGACATTACAAACGGAGCTGCTTTGGCAAAAAGACACAAGGAAAGTTTCAGACATTTGTCTAACAATAAAAGTATTTATCCTTTATTCTTAGTCTTATGTGTTAGCGCATCAACTGTGTTTTATTCTGTCGCTGAAACATATCATGTTTTACATACTGTGCATGTATACCTATGAATAACGTTGTCGTCCATCAGTAGGCCAGTGTGTCCACTGACAGAGGCAAACTACAATATGTATTATTTAGTACAATTACAGTACGTTACTGTTTCATATCAGCTCTAATTCAGTATGTGCACTGTGTTTGCTTTAATGACAGGGACATTAGTTTTGCATGAATAAATCCTACGGTTAGTTAGAGTGAGTTAGTGTTGCTGTTCTTGTGACCTTGTCTGATGGGGATGCAGATCTTGGCTGCTGCACATTAATGGAGGATAAAGGTACGATTTAAATGAAGGCCCCACCTCCAACATCACTATATAACCCCCACCCTCACTCATCTTTATGCATGATCTTTTAGTTATTTATATACTCCTCTTATCTCTCTGTTTCACTCTATCTCACTGCCACTCTCTCTTTCTTTGTATTTTTGTTATTTCTTTACATATACTGGTTTCCCTGACTTCAGAGGACATTGCATTGACTTACATTCATTTCCTGGAGACTTACTCTAACCTTAACTTAACCCTAACCTCAGCCAGTCACTTCACATTAAAATGCAGTCATTTATGTTATGGGGACTTAATTTTTGTCTCACAAAAAAATCCCCACAATAATGTACATTATTGCTATTATAATATAATTATTATAATTGTACATTATATATACTTGTACGTATACCCCATAATGTGACTGTGTAAACAGATTTAGCTCCCCACAACATAAGGAATATCAGGTACACACACAGGTTTGCGCAACTATTCTTCTCAAGACACAGCATTGATTTCCATTCATTTGGACGGCCTAACAAAGCCTTATTCCTAACATAACCAGTTAATGCCTAACCTTAACCTTAACCTAACTACATTTCAAATCATAGGCCTAAATTTGACCAGTACCTCAGAAATGAGGTTTTGCCTCATAGGGACCAGCTTTTGGGCCTCATGAAGACTACTGGTCCTCACAAAGTAACTGTACACACACACCAAAACACTCATACACTCTTATGTTTTCTCACCCACTTGCTTCTCCTTCCTCTGTCTCCTTCACTTGTCTCCATATTAAAATGCACGGATGCTGGCCACTAGCTGCAGGGTCAGCAGAGGGAGAATGCAGATAGTAATTCACCCCGGCCGGAGGTGACTGAGCGCATCTCTTCCCTGAGGAGACAGAGGGGAAAGAGTCCAGCAGAGGAGCTCAGAGAGGCATCAATAATCCAGTACCTCTCTTTACACTCACAACAGCTTCACACAGTCACATTAAACACCATGTGGCCCTCATACTGCCATATTTCTACAGTTGGAGCTCAGATTGACAGAATAATAAACCTCTGTGTGTGTGTGTGGGTGTGTGTGTGTCCCTGAACACCACATCCCTGCAGTTATAGGTGTGAATGAATTATAAAAAAAAGCATATTTAACTGTGGAGATATCGCAACACTGTCATGATGAAATGTGATTCCTGCACAGGGATGACAGTTTGTCGAAAGTCCTCAATGTGTTTGGGTACACAGTATTTTCCATACAGCACCAGCCCTGTGGGACTCTGCTGTAAATAGACTGTCACAGCTCTCATTGGGCTTTGTATGGAAACCTAGGGACCCACACACACACAGATAAATACAGCTACAGTCCAAGAGGAAGGCACTCAAACACACAGGCAGACACTGTATTCTCACATGTAGTATCTCTTCAATAACTAAGAAAAACAGATTTAGTTTCGGTTGCTGATTTAAAGCTGCACCACTTGAATTTTGGTAATTTTGTGGTTGTTGATGTTACTGTTCAGCCTCTGTTTTGTCTTGGTTATTAGAAATTAAGTATTTTATATGATTATTTTCATGGTGCATTCTCCTTCTGAAAACAGGCTCTGTCAAGCAATACTATCAGACCTGACTGAGGGAGCTTTTGTTTGTATACACCGACTGTGCAGGGGCAGGGGTTGGGCAAGAAGCGTTTATCCTGTCAAACAGCTGAGCGACGAGGTTTACTGAGCAGCAGAATTCACTTCTGAAACTTTTCGTGGCTGTTTTTTTGAGTTTCCAGTCAAATTCCAACACTTTTTTTTTTTTTTTGCTGTTGCCTCCAACTTGACATTGAACAAATCACTTCCCGTGTTTGCCTGTGCACTACAGCTTGAAGTTAATAAGATTCGTTTTTATATTCTTTTGCATCTAATTCAATCTAATTCAATTGCTCTACAAATGTAACTGAAAAAAATGGTAAAACTGCAGTTAAAGGCTCTTCAGTAAGCATGTACATATGTTAACACAAGAGGAAATATTCTACTGTACATATTAATATTGGCAACAGTCATCATCTGACATAAATTTAACCCAAATTAACCATTAAGGTCTAATGTGGAACATTTAGGACCATAATAATGTTTGTATAAGTGTATAATTACTCTAAGATAAAAAAAAAATTTTTGGTTTTGAAGCTTGAAACATCTGTATCTATGGTACCCTCACTAACTGACAGGCAACTTGCCGTAACTTGTATAATGATGACATCCTCTCGGTCACCGTAGTTCTCTGATGTGTTTGGGAAAGGGCAGGATTTGTCACAACCTACAGTCTCACTATTTGATGTCACAAATTATTACACAGTGGACTTTTAACCCCAAAAGATTTGCATCATGCCTGGAGGTTGAGTATACTGCCCTGACCTTGGCAGACTCTTAAGTGTTCATGCTCAATAGGCCACTGTCGCTGTCGAGGTGGTTCAAAATAGGTATTTAGGTGCTACTGCCCCCAAAAATGGCTGCCAGCTCAATTCCGTCTGTCTCTGTCACCCTCAGGATAATTCTGTCCCGGGTATTCTAAGAATCCATTTCAGGATAAGATAGTCCAGTGACAGCTGCTCTCTAATTTTAAGTGGACAGCCTGAGGATACGGTTATCACTGACCTGACAGCGCTTGGATGTAGTAAAAAAGCTGCATGGTCCATGTGCAGTGCAGAATCTAATTTCACTGGTTCCTCTGTCACACTATGCTCAAGGCCCCTATAGAGAAGGCCAGGACCCAATCTCATGGTTACAGAGTGAACAGACAGTGGACTCATGATTCACTCAGACAAATTCATACACTGCTGCCATGGCAACAACACCTGCAGGCGGATGAGGGCATAGCACACAGTCGCACCTCATAGCCACCTCCTCGTCTGTGTCACGTGGCTGAAGGTCGTGTGCTTATACAGTGTACACACATATTCTGCATATAGTTTGTCAATGTGTGTTTACGTTTGGGTATATGTCACAAATTATCAGCTGGTAAAATTATCATCAATCACTAATAACTGAATCATCTGACAACAGCAGGTGCTGCTGCATGTGCCAGTTACCAGTCATAGTCTTACATAAGATCCAGTTAGTTCATTATTGTGCATCAGCATCGGCATTATTGATGTACTGAAATGCTTTGGCAGCGCTGTTTCTCTTCCATTCATGCCAAAAAGCTCATGGGAATTAGTATTGACATACGCATTTGCAAATTCTTACATGGAGGTCAGAGGGTGTCAGAATGAGCTGCTGGAGAGGCTGAGGCTGCAGTCAGAGGCCACGTGTTTGAGCCCTCAAACAAGAACCTGTCGCTCTGCAGATGACCCTGAGATCTGGCTGCAAACACAAGAGGATGATGTCATCAAAAAATAGCAAAACAACTAAAAAATGGTCTATTGCTCTTGCATTTATTGCAGTTAGTAATAAATGTGAAGCAAAGCAAATGCAGTCACTTTACATGTGCAATACATGTGCAATATACTGTACATTTATATTCTATTATTTATATTCTGAATTATATGTGTACACTGGGAGATGGAAGACAAAGGCTTAAGTCCAAGCCATAATTTAGGATGCTTTAATCCAGAGGGCAGACAAGGTCATACACAGTAAGGTAGTCAAATAACAGTCAAACAAGTCAGGCAGAGGCAAATCAAAAATCCCCCAAAAACACAAACCATACAAACCAGGTCGAGTATTAACAGGCAAACACTAGGAAGAATGTAAGAAAGTTATGCACACTAGAGAGACAAAGACAATCTGTGAAGGAACATGAACATGTGGTGAATCCCGGACTATATATATACAGGTTGATCAGGTGAGAACAACAGGGACAGGAAGTGGGCGTGGTCAGGTAAATGTCAGAAAAGAGCACAAAGGCCAGGAACAGGTACTGA
This sequence comes from Brachirus orientalis, assembly GCA_016785285.1. Lineage (NCBI taxonomy): Eukaryota > Metazoa > Chordata > Actinopteri > Pleuronectiformes > Soleidae > Brachirus > Brachirus orientalis. The sequence continues at coordinate 11,209,382 of JAFBJR010000150.1, forward strand.
AAAAACTCCCACTCATGATTAAGACAGAGCCCTGACAATATGTCCTCTGTTTGTCGTCCCTGTCATGCTGGGCATTGTTCTGAGGCTGCTGTTGCACTTATGCCCCAGAAAAAATGTCCCTGTGGGGACAATAATGTATCCTGGATTTAATTTTAGCTGGTAACATTGACACTATTTAAATGGCTAATGTGGAGCATTGCATGGATTTGTCATATTTTGTCAATTTTCTTCATGTGTTGTTGGATGGGAAAGAAGCAGTTTCCATAGCTACAGTCAGCGACAGGGATGGTGCAGCTACAATCCACAAGGCCTTATGTTCACTCTTTAAATAAAGGGTCAAACAAGCCAAACCTTTCAAAACCAAAACAAAGCAAGCTGAAAAGCAGACGATGACAGTGACTGTAATAGGCATTAACCACTCAATACAGTGATAATACACTCAATCCTGTTAGGTTAGTAATATTCTAAAAAAAAATCCTGAATCCAGATCTGTGTTTGGATCCTGGACCATACCCTAAATACTCTGAGAATTTCATTTAAATCCTTTCTTTACTTTTTGAATTATGCTGACATAATTCTGACAGACAGGCTACTCACTCATCTTCTACCACTTTATCCTCCACATGAGGGTCGCAGGGGGTTGCTGGTGCCAATCCCAGCTGACATAGGGTGAAAGGCCGGGTACACTTTACAATTAAACGTGTCCATTTTGCTGTTTTGGGGAAGGAATCTGGAGAAATTGCAAACTCTGTGCAGAAAGGCCTTTGTTCCGACAGGGTCGCAAACCCAGGTGTTCTTGTTGTGATGCTTGTTATGTATGTTTTTATTATGTTTCCTGGTGCAAAGGCAAGAGTTCTAACCACTATACCAACACAAGTGGAGCTACAATGGTTGTGTAAGTATGAGTTAAATTTGCAGCATGCATATTTCTAAATATCTGTTTAATCAGATTACTCCAACATAGAAGGGCTCTGTATACAGATAGTGGTTCATTACGTTACCTATATAAATAAATCTGACTTGACCTGACTGGGCAGGCAGCAGGAGAATGTGGTCGTAGTTATGAGGCTGGACATTGTTTCAGATTCAGACATAATCATGGTGTACAGTTTGGGCCATTTCCCACTAATTATTTCCTCCTTATTTCACCTCAGATTGTTTTCAGCCCTCAGCAGAAAAGGGTCAGTAACATTTCCTCAGCAGTCAGCAGTGTCTGCTCTGCAGTGAGCCAACAATTATAATGTCAGAGCTGGTGTCACTTTCCTATAGGCTACTATCACTCTGTTGTGGTGGCGTGATGGATATCCTCTCTGCCAACCCCTAATGAGAATGCTGAGTCATTCTACGCATTCCCATGACTCTGCAGGATGCTGCACCAGCCCCAGTCATTTATCTACAAATAGTAGCTCTGTCCAGAGCTGGTCGCAGTGGATTCTATCGTGCTTAGACTGATCAGGTGAGACACAGTTAAGAAACAGTCACACTATTTTATTGTGTGTTGAAGAAACAGAGAAATAAACACAGCAGTGACAAGTCGTCTGTTTCATTAATCAGTGCGGCTGCTGCTGGCTGAGCATCTTTCTTCTCCCTCCGCAACCTCTGCAGGGATGAATTCTTATCACTTCAAGGTTCAGCATTTTGAGGTCCCTCTGCATTGTCTGACTTCGAATAACAAAGTAAATTTGGAAATTTTGTAACTGTTTTTTTTTTTAAAAAAAAACAAAAAACAAAACAAAAACAAACAAATTATTTGATTCAAAAAGTACAAAGCTTAAACAAAATGACACGCCAGAGAAAGAAACTCTGAATTCCTGTCGAGCGTCCATGTGTGAGACACCACTGCAGTTGGCTGCAGCACTTGTGTTATTGTTGTAGTTGGATCTAATGTAAACAAGGTCTAAATATATGCTGTTCCTGCAGCAACAGCAGTGGCTCAATGCTTATTTCAGTCAGCATGATGCATACTCGCCGCATGATGGCACAGCCTGCAATTATTTGTTATGTCAGCCAGCAATAAACCCAGCCTTAAATATTTTATGGCTGTAGCGGAAACACACGTGTGACTGAATCATAAACAGTAATTATTTTGCTACCATTCTGCCTCTTTATATTTGCACAAATTGGTCATTTTCAGACGTGGATTTTTCTTTTTGGAACATTTTACCACTGAGTCGCAGAAAAATCTTTACAAATAAAAATCTGTGTGCTTTGTGAATGATTCTTATCACCATAATTCTTTTCCTACAAACGTCAGTGTTTCAGATTTACTGCATTTACGATTGCAGGAGTCAAAAGTTGGTCACCCACCAAGAGTGAATATGTCTGAGTCCTTCCCACAATAATCACCTCTTTGGGTGTCGTATGAAAAAAAACAGAGATGACATCTCCATACGTTTTGCCTACGCATTGTGTCATACACAAGAAATAAATCTTGCTCAGAGGAAGAATTAGAGTGGGAATCCTGTAGGTGGACAGATATGTTGATCCTGAGAGTATATTGTGGAAATTAGCTTCTGTCAAAGTAATATCACAGCTCTAGACACTGTTGGAGCAGATGGCCGGCATATGATGCCTTCAGGGGAGAAGTGTGTGCCACAGAGTGAAGAAAGTGCACTCACTTTAATATATGTCTGTGCGTGTGTGTGCGTCCCTATGGCAGTTAAACCGCCCAGATTCAGATTTAGAGCCACCAGGTGCAACAAAAATCTGGTGCAGGAGTGAAAAAGTGCTTCTCATAACTGAGATGGTTTCACTGCAATTCAGTATGGTCCACAACCAGGGTGGCAAAAAAAATAAATAAATGTGGCAGTGTGGGCTTCACGTGCTTTCAAAGGCATAAATTGAAAGGAGTTTCAGAGTAGTAAGGTGCCATTCAAACTCTGATTGGAAGCAGGAGCCCTACAGTGATGCAGAATACACAGAACATGATATAATCTGACAGGGCGGAGGAGGGTTATTGTAATTCAAAGGGAGCTTTTATGGCTTTTATTTATTCTTCTGTGCAGCTCTTTGGTCACTGTGGCTGTAACGTGCTTTACAAATAAAGTTGGACTGAATTGGACATAAAAGGGGAATATGGGGTGCATATTTCAACTGTTCTTATTTTATTATCTTACACCATATTAAAGGTCCAGTGTGTAACATTTAGGGGGTGTTTTGGAGGGAAATTGAATATTGTAGAAATTGGCTTTAAAATAATAAAAAAAAATATTATATGGTTTTCATAGCCTTAGAATATGTACAAATAAGCCAATAATTGTGGTCTGGTTCATGTAACCCTCAGAGAGAAATAAGGAGGTCAGTCAACGTCTCAGCCTCAGTGACCTGCATTTATTCAGTCAAAATAAGGGTAATTATTGCATATTTTTCCATAAACTTTGCAGTCATATGAATGTACCAGTATATACGTAACAACTATGCTCCCTTCTTCATTTACAGTATGTGCTTTACGAGGTTATGTACTTTAAGTTCTTGGGTTTATAGGGACCTCTGTACTCCAGGGAGCTCTGTAAAATGATAAGACAGGAACCACCTGCAGCGTGCTCACTCACTCACTCACTCACTCACTCACTCACTCACTCCTGGTTCCTGGTGCCTAATCCCAGCTGACATACTGGTACACCCTGGACATGTCCACCTGCAGCTCAACATCAGGAAATCTAAGGGGCTGGTGGTGGACAGAGGGATAACATTAATGTCATTCATGGGCAGTGGGTGGAGACGACATGCATGTCAACAAGAAGCTGGACTACTCGGATCACACTGCAGGTCCTGTACAGTTAGGAACAGAGCAGGCTGTTCTGCATGAGGAGGCTCAGGTGATTCAGCGTGTGCACTAGGCTGCTACCAGTGGTGGCCAGTGTCATCTTTTTTTTTGCTGCACTGTGCTGGGGAGGTGACACAGGGAGCCGTGGCACCAACAAACTCAACAAGCTGGTGGTTAAGTTCGGCTCTGCGGTGAGGATGGAGCTGGACAGTGCGGAGGCAGTGACAGATAGAGGAGGTCGAGGGCGAAGCTAAAAGCCATCGTGGACAATTCCTCTCATCCTCTCGGTGCTGGGCTGAGGCAACTCATGGGCATGTTCTGCCACACACTCCTCCAGCCACGGGCCTCAAAAGTGCAATGGGGCAGCTCCTTTGTGCCGTCAGCCATCGGACTGCACAGCACAGCAGCATACTGTAACGACATCCTCTCCAATGAGCACTCATATGTCAGTAGAGACCGCATTTTCCTCTATGAAAATAGTCTTCATATGTCAGTCACACTGCACTGGAGCAATGGACCGATCAGCATGATTCCAGATTCACAGAGGGATTTAAAAAAAAAAGAAAAAATGAGACTGAGCATCTGATGCATAAAAGGAAGGATGTTCCCTTCGTGAGGAGCGCAAAAAATCTCATCTATTAGTGATGAGATTTAGGGAGGACGAGAGTGTATCTGCAGAGCTCTGTGTTGAGTGACTGTGCACTGCTGCATTACTCCACAATAATACTGTAGGTGTCCTCTGTGCCTGCACGCATCACCCTCTCGCTCTCTCTCTCCTCTTCTCTGCCTTGCTTAATAATGCTGAGTTATACAGTGAAAAGGAGAGACACTGCTCCCACGCTTTTTTTGGAGAAAATTTCATTCGCTTGCCAACAGGAGCTGATCACAGTCACTCAGGCTGTACAGATATACAGTACCCTCCCACTCAAGGTACATGGGGTACGGTTATTTTAGTGTCAGGTCAGGAGAGTCATATAGCTTTAAACTCTCAATCACTCATCTTCTACCACTTCATCCTCCATATGAGGGCCGCGGGGGGGGGGCATAGGCCAGTTGTCGCCAGTCCATCGCAGGGCCACACATAGGGACAAACAACCGTCCACTCTCACATTCACACCTATGAGAAATTTAGAGTGTCCAACTGGCCACTACACCAACCGTGTGGCCTATAGCTTTAAACCTTCTTTCTAAAATAAGGGATTCCTTCGGATTAGTTTGCTCTTAAACGCTTAAACTCTACCAAGATTTTCTCCCCCAGAAAAACCTGTGACCTTCAGATACTTTGAAGAAAATAGCAGCGAACCTGATCAATAGTGTTCAGTAATGATCAGTGTTGCCGTCTACAAACATGATTTGTCCCATTTTCCTGCTTCATTTAGATAAAAAAAAAAATCTGCACTGCAACACATTCTGATCACGAAATGAATGTATTCTCTGGTTTATATTGACTCGAAATGAGGTTCTGTCTCATTAAGACCAGGTCTTGATCCCCATGAAAACGACTGGTCCTGAAAAGGTCACAGTCTCATCTCTCTCTCTCTCTCTCTCTCTCTCTCTCTCTCTCTCTCTCTCTCTTTTACACACATACACTCACACGTTATTACATAACATGATGTGTGAGGCCTCAGCTGCTGTGGGTCTGATGTTATAAACACAACACTAAAGCTCATGTGCACAGTGACAGGGGGAGCATTTGTTGTTAAAATGAGAGACGGGCTGCTCTTAATTCAATTGGATTCAAACCAGTCTAATTTTTATAGCACCAAATCACGACATACATTATCTCAAGGCACAAGCTTACAATATTATAGACAGAAAGAGGAGGAAACTCAACAGTTTGCACAATGAGCATGCACTAGGCATCAGTGGAGGGGGGAAAAAAACTTTTAACAGGAAGAAATCTCGGAAAGAACCAGACTCAAAGTTGTGCAGCATCTACCTCGGTCAGTTAGGGTTAAAGGGGAAAATGGGGACCG